>JAGFZM010001259.1:173959-191299 GCA_017657215.1 Limnothrissa miodon
AGTCAACTGAGCTGCGACAGCGTCTCTGCCGCCATAGTAGCCTACATTTAAACAAGCGCGGGATTTGGGAGCTGACTTGATTGGTCTGCGTCATTATCTAATTACGGCGTCACCCGAGTTTCCTGTATGAACTGGTAATTTCTTGACAACTTTAACCTTAACTCAAAATATAAAGCAAAGCATTCCTCTGGTTATGGACACTTTTGCCCGCTATAAAGCAACCACTCTCTGGTCCATGCACAGTGAACATCAAATGGGCAAAACCCACATTTTCCCCTCCATGATCTGCTTGCACTCTACAAGGAAATAACACAAGACATTGGAATAATAAGGTGAACACAATCCAATAAGAAGAATTGAATGAACAGTCATTCATACCACACTTCATATTTACCTGAGAGGATATCCAAATTCTTAAACAGCCTGGCTGAAAGAGGCTAGGTTGGTGTCAGATCTGTTTTTGTCAGTTGCATTCAAGTACATTATCTGTAACATTCAAACCACATTTACTGAATTTAAATTAAATTACATTTTATTTTACAATAGTAAATAGAAGGGCTAAAGGGCTTCAAGGGGCTAAAACCATGCAAGTATACAGTAGTTATGATGATGGACAGGAATTTATCCATTATTCTAGCTGAGAATACAAACTATTTAGATGTAAATATTTACATCTGTATACTACATAACCTAACCCGGGCGCCGCTGTAGCAGACAGCCCACTTCCCTGGGTTAGTGTGTGTTTCACCTCACTGTGTGTTTCACTGTGTGCTGTGTTTCATTAATTCATGATTGGGTAAAATGCAAAGACAAAATTCCTTGTGTGTACAAATACACTTGGCCATAATAAGGATCTTTTAAAAATTCTAAAAAAGTATACTTTACCAGATCAGCTTGTGTTTGGTGGCAATATGGACAAAGTACTTGGGGCATGGCACAGAGTATGTGCGTCTTACAACACTTCCAAGTTGAGTCATTCTAGACACAACTCCGAGGCGGTCCACCCTATGTTTTTTTTTTTACAGACATGGCAGACGATTTGCACACTACACAGAGGAAAGGAAATAAATGAGGAATGGAATCTTGCACCTTCTGTGTGCCTCAAAGAGTCCTTGTGAATGAGGTAATAAGTTATAATGCGATGTGCTGATTGGTTCTTCTAAAATGCTGTAAAAAAAAAAATTCTCATTGGCTCTTCAGTTGGGTTGCAAAGGGGTGGAAAATTTCCGGTAAATTTCTGGAAACTTTCCGGAAACTTTCCATGGAAACTTTAGCTTGGGAATTTTAGAAATATTCAAAAATGGAAATTTGTGGAAATTATGGGAATTTATGGGAATTAATGTGAATTAACTGGGAAACGTAGACCATATGACTCATATACCAACAACATATTTTGTCATAAGACATTTTTGCAAAAAATATACAATTAAATTAAAAATATAGCATTTTTCTGTTAAATATGTAGATTGTAAACTGAACAAATGGAAAGGGCTATCAAAACATTTAAATGATGTATGAAATCAGGTGTGGTTATGTAAAACGGCTTAGCAGGACGCAGAAGAAACAGCACATTTTGTGCTATCTAGCACCATGATAAGCTAACTTCTTTAAACCTCCTATGTGTAAGTTTTATGTTTGTTGCGGATAGCAAGGATAGCAAGCCATATACAGTCTATGGCGGAAACGCGCAAGGCGGAGCTGAATATAGACTGATGTCCCCAACATGAGCATGTAGTTTTCAAGATGGCGGCGCAAAATGGCGGAACAAAATATTCCATAAAATCAACCTGATTTCATGTATATATAAATGGAAATTACCAAGTTTAACAGAACACTACAATTTATTGATGGAGGTAATTACTATTGTTTTAGATTCTATTTTTAAAATAAAAAATATATTTTTAATAAAAGACGAAGATAAATAGAAGATAGATCCTACACATAGTGGCTTTAATACAAAGGTGCTAGCTAGCTTACCTTTAACATATCTGCCTTACCAGTGAGCTAGCAATCTATATTTTGATTGGGCTAGCTAAAATCTAACATTTTAGAACAAATATCATCTAAGTTATATCATCATAACTTGCTTGACTGTTTGTAGTCCTCAAATGTGTAGCCTCACGTGTCTGAATCAGTGACTGTATGTGGCTCATAAAGGTTGTTTTAGCAGTCCATAATTCTAGAAATCATTGAGATATGAGGAGGTGCGGCCTCAATAGCCCTGCATTAAGAAGTGTGTTATGCCCCTGTGATTGAAGAATAGCAAATTATAGGCTACTCAACTTTTTGCATATCACATCTCATAGTTTTAGCCAAGACTGCTAAAATGTTATTTTCTACCAACTGTCTTTATGTCCCTGACCTTTAGTTGAGATAATTCCCAGTTTTTTCCAATTAATTTCCGTTAATTCCCATAAATTCCCGTTAATTCCCATGGAAAGTTTCCAACTTTGAAAATTCCCGGAATTTTGCAACCCTACTCTTCAGAAAGTATGGCAAAACAGTGCCAAAAGTCATAGTTGTAAAAAAAAAAGTCTGTAACTAAAGAAGTTTTTTGACTTGAACAATGGATGGCGCACTTCTACCAATTAGAAGTGTAACACATAACACATAACCTCAAAGACTACTTTTTTTCATGCACGCACAAAAAGTACAAAATTTACTTACAGATTGTTTATACAACTACAAAAGTATATTACAAATTACTACATACTTTTTACATGTATGTAGTCTTTTTTACAGGCACAAAATCTTTTTACAGGTACAAAATATTTCTACAGGTACAAAATATTTTTGCCATTGATTTGATTCCATAGGGTTGCTACTGGCATTTTGCAGGTATGTAGTTTCTAGAAATCATTTAGAGGAATATCTGTGTAGGTCTCCTAACTATTGTTTCTTATTGGACTTACAGTGTGGTGAAATGGAATACGCCTGAGCACCAGGAACGATACAGGAAGCCTTATTCACTCTCCCAGTGCAGCCGTCTCTTGTGTGGTAGCCTTTGCAAATACTGTGGGGCAGGATACAGGGGAAATGGCCAGCAAGGAGTCCTCCAGGGTTTTTACTCTTCCTGGGTATTGCAGCTGGGAATGCTTTGTTGAGGATGGGGGGCTTGATTAAGGTTTCGTTTTGTAGGGTTTTTCAGGTTTGATTGGTTATTTATCTACCTAATTTGCTTTTTGATCTTCAGTTCTTTGAGCTAGACCTATTCAATAATAAAAAACAAGACTTATTTAATGCTTGAGTCTTTGAGTTGTGAATTAACTTGTAATGCTTAAGTCTTTGAGTTGTGAATACCAATAAAATTGTATGTCCTATTTTATCAACCTAACTAGCCTACGAACTATTAGTGCTTTCTGTAAACAATCTGAGTTAATCTGCACATGACTCATAAACAATCTTTCATACTAAGCATTGCTTTGCTTAAGCTAGCTTTGATTTGTATATCCATGAATGTGGACTCACATAGTTCCAGCAGTAGTACTTTTTCAATCGTCACTCCATTGCCTTTTCAGATGGCCCTACTGTTACTGCATGTTTGTATAAAAGTGGATCTGACTTAATTCCGTATTTGATTTGGATGGTTTGTCAGGCAGGATGGATTTCCCAGAACACCGGTGATAGTCGCGTCAAAGCCAGCTGGACACAATGCATTCTGCTCTCAGCCAACTTAACTAACGTTGCTGTTTCATGTCAAGTTACGTAGCCTACAGTAGGCCTACGAAAAACGTTAGATCTATGCTGAGGCAAGTAACATCAGGATCAGGTGTCTTGCTTTCTTTTATCCTCTTCATTTTTTCTCTTTGTTTCTTTCTTTTCTCGCTTCCGAATGAATAGCTCCTCTTCATTTACATTCAGTGTTTACCAAGTTGTAATTTGTTATATTACAAATTCCCTGGTCATGTTCACAAATTGCAGGTAAATAAAATCTAAAGGAATTAACGTTCAAAAAGGAGTCGGCACTGCAATTCAGTGTTTTCCATCAAGTTCGCCATCTACTGGCGTAGGGGCATATGTAGACAGACGGCGCCTGGGCAAACAAATTCCGATTTATCAATATACGACACGAAAATTTACCTAAAGGGCGTTTTCATCCTAAAAACAACTCAACCATTTCAGCTCAGTTTCAGTTATTTCCATTCAAGCTATCGAAAGGATGATATTTTATTTCACCTGCACAAGAACGACGCAGAGACAGTTTAAGGCTGGTGGCGACATATTTCTCGTCATTTTTGTATTTATTCAAGATACTGTAGGTGGCGGTAATGCGTCCAGGATCTAATCTCCCAGTAAACGGGCGAGGAACGAAGAATTAGTCCATACCGGAAGGTATGCAAAATAATGATAACAATGCATACAAAACATGTTGTAGTGATATAAGCTTACAACGAGTGTCAACAATTTCAGATATTCAACCCCTAGATGATATTGACTGTCTGGGTTGTCATGTATGATTTGCCATGATTGTTGTTCCTTTAGAGTCCTTAGTAATGTTAACGTTGGTTATCTCATAGAACACGTATGCATTTTGTGTATGAATGGCCATGAACGATTTTGGCCTGTTGTTCCCCATTAGAATCGCATTTTCATTTTAATGCATGCTTTTTGTCCTTTTATTGCAATTAAGGGGTTCTTGGCTAAGATGAAGTGATTTATATGACCTTTTTCAAATCTGGACTCGGTGTGAAAAGTCATGGAGATCCCAAGCTACAAGGCCAAGCTGCTCTCTGAACTGAATGAACAGCGCAAGCGGGATTTCTTCTGTGACTGCAGCATCATAGTGGAGGGTCAAGTCTTCAAGGCACATAGGAACATACTGTTTGCAGGAAGTGGCTATTTTCGTTCGCTACTGGTTCATTATCTTCAGGACAGTGGACAACGCCATAGCACAGCCTCACTGGATATTGTCACTGCAACTGCCTTCTCGCTCATCTTGGACTTTTTGTACTCTGGCCAACTGGATTTGTGCAGTGGCAATGTTATTGAGGTGATGTCAGCTGCAAGCTATCTTCAGATGACTGATGTGGTAAGCTTCTGCAAGAACTACATTCACACCTCACTAGAGATCTGTACCCGTGAAAAGGATCAGAACACACATCTACAGGGAGAGGGGAATAAAGAGATCCAGGGGGCAGCAGACAGCAGGACACCAGCTGAGGGGTCCAGCATGATGGTGTCCCCCGCCTGTCAAGATAGAAGAACAGTGACACAGGCCAACACTGATCCTCCAGGTTCTGATAATATTCCCTCCAACGCCACCATCTCTGCAGCATTAAGTAGTAGGAACTTAGGGCAGAGTGAAAGCTCTAGGGGGGAGTTCAGTGCTGATCACCCTGTAGATCCCTCTTTAAAGAGAGCCACACAGAACCCTGAGGCATGCTCCACAGGGAACCTGCTGTTTGGCCTTGTGCATCCTAAGGTAGAGTTTGACCCAGATGAAGGAACAGGGGAGTCACCAGAATCAAAAGAAGTTGGTCTTTATGCTAGGCCTACTCACTTTGACAGTCGCACACTGGAAGGAAGCCTATCCACTAGTACTGAAGCAACAGGCCAGGTGTATGATGGCTATCAGGTCAAACTGATGCAGCACTACCACCAAGGACTCGGAGGCAGTGCAGTGCCAGGGCGTGGAGATGGAGTCGTGGGCCTTGGAGGTGTAGCCAGTATGGAGAGCCATAGTGACTGGTTTGGGGAGGATGCAGGTAAGAGACTTCTGTATGTTAAGTCGGTTTATTGTCAATTTCTCTACATATACAGGACATACAGAGAAATCGAAATTATGTTCCTAGCTATTCCACATCTACACACACCGCCTGCTTATGGCATTTCACCCAATCACACACCAGTGGAGGAGGCTACCATACAAGGCCTGTATCCAGGAGCAATTTGGGGTTTAGTGTCTTGCTCAAGGACACTTGGATGGGGTCAGGTAGAGTGGGGCTCGAACCTGCAACCTCTGGGCTGACTGGGCTTAGTGAGGGATGTATCCTGTTTTATCAAAAATTCTGTATTTAAGCTTGTAGCCAGTTGGAGATTATCTTACCTTTCACACAGTATGCTTTAAAATGACTGATATTAAAGATGGGGATGTGATACCAAACCTTGTTGCCAGTAATAATGTTTGAAAAATGATTGCTGTACAATGTTGACGTTAATACCCCAGTTAAACTAAACTGACAAAAACAGCATTTCTTTGAACTATATACTGTATATAAAATATATATATATATATTGTATCTGGGTTTGCACTTTAGGGGATGGTCTGGTTGTGTCGGTGAAGCTACATAGGTGCCCGTATTGCCCATACACTTCGAAGCAAAGGGGTATCCTAAAGCGCCACATACGGTGCCATACAGGAGAGCGGCCTTACCCGTGCCATGCCTGCGGCAAACGTTTCACACGCCAGGAACATCTGCGTACTCATGTCCTCAGTGTAAGTGCCCACTTTCTGTAATTGAACTGTAAGTCATTTGCTCAATTGCCCCCTGTAGCAACTGTTGCAAGGTCTGATAAGGTTTTGTTCCCAGCAAGTTCTCACCATTGAAATAAATGAAGAATTTGACATGTTTTCTTTTTTGTCTTGCTCTTCTTCTGTGCATAACAATTTAAATAACTTTTGGAGAAGTCGGGAAATAGGACAGAAGTAGACAGAAGGGACTCTAGTATGAAGGCTCCAGTATTTAAAAGCAACATACACAACAGGACGTGTATTTTGCAAGACAAATGAATTAAAAACAGAGGGGAAATCTCATAGGTTTCAATATAAGAGACCTACACCACATAATTGTATTACTTCATGTTGGGACACTGTCATGCAAGAGCAACAATGTTTGTGCACAGCAGGGTGACTGATGTATGATATATGATGATAAATGCATGTTGACTTCAAAACAAGTTACATACTGTTCACAACGATGTGACAGGATGACGATATTCTGTTGTGGGCTGTCTAGTGACAAAATGCTGCAAAATTGGATATCGTGTGCAAATTAGTCTAGGGGGTTGTAGGTTTGAGTTCCACTTCGCCTGACCCTACCAGAGTGTGCTTGAGCAGGATACTGAACCCCAAATTCCTCTTCTGTTTTGAGCCTCAGTAAAGGGAAAAACTCACTCCCTCTTCTTAACTCTAATATCTACTGCCTGATTTGCAAACTCCTTTGGTGGAGCCTTTCTGTCATTTGGACAATATTTTTGTTAGCTTTGTTGTTTGTTGTGCCTGTTTATGTGTACTTGATTGTGTGTGATTGATTGGTCGGCAGGTACATCGGGTATGCTGGCCTGTGGCATGTAAGGGCTGCAGACGTGTCTTCACAGACGGAAGTTCTCACAGTCTCAAACGGTCGGGCCTGTGTGAAAGCTGCACCTGTGTCACCACCACACAACAAGACCCGGGTTCCACTAATCCCAGTAGCCAGTCTGATGGGTCAGACCAGAGCAACACAGAACCAGACTGGACAGTTTTTATGGATGATGGAAATGAAGCTGAAGAAAGGAACGGATGAGAAGCACCCAACCATCCATGCCGGTTACTGATTTAATCTAAGCCTCTGATATGACCAACCATTGTGTCAACGTAAGAACAATCATGTCTATGGCTGTACAATATTTAAAGCAACACGCCACCGTACTTCAGTATTGAAATATGTTCTTCCCCTAACTTTGCCATCGGTGCAGTAACATCCTTGGGGAAGACTAATCAGGAGTGGGGGTATTACTGCGCCAATGGCAAAGGGCTCCCAAGGGCGCCATACATAGTTCTCCTTGTTATCTGCTTAGAAAATCGCTACGTTTATTGTGTCACCACAACCCTCTTAATAACTATTTGAGTATCCGCATGTAAATAAGAAAGACGTAGATTTGCTTGGTGGCTTCTAACTTCAAGGCTGCTTGGTGCACATTGAAAGAACTGGGTTAAGCTAAATGCTAAGAAAGTAGCATCGTGCACCAGAACGATTGCATGCACGTGTCGTCTAAGTAAGGGGAAGAACATATTTCGATACTGAAGTACGGTGGTGTGTTGTTTTAACAGCAATTCTCTACTATTAGTAATTATATTTTAATATTTTCATACAATAGATCACCTTGACAAATGTCACCCATAACAAGCTTGCTTGATAGTTGATGCTGTGGCAATGGAGATACATTCTGTTAAACAGATACATTTACAGTGTCTATTTTCAGCCCTGCTGCTGCATAGCAAATGATGCGTGATCATGTGCATTAATCTTGGCTGAACAGCAGCACATACAGTATATACCTTCCCCCTATATTTTCGGAAGCAAGTACTTCATATTCCATGCGTGTTCCTTTGATTCCAAATCCATTTCAAATTTGTGCTCAGGTAAACATCTAAAATTTAATCAAATGTCCCTCCCAACATTTCTAATGCAATAAATATCCCTGTATTCGCTACAAAATGCAATAAAATGTTTATTTGTTGAGACAGCTTCTGAAACCATTACTTGGCCAGTCCATTCACCAGCTGTCAAAATTATAAAGTAAACGCTTTCCAATTGATTTGTAGTGTTTGTCTTTGATGTTTTTTTTTTTTTATTCTCATTTTGACACGTTCTAAAACGGCTTTAATTCATCCAACAATCAAAACATGAGAACTGTATGGGCAAGTCATAGTGAACAGCCAATTTTACACACTTGTACTTGTACTACAGGCGGTGGTGGCACAGGTGGTAGAGGTAGGCGGCGCGTGGAGATGCAGCGGCCTCTGGCTCTCCTGACCATGCACATCACTGTGGGATAGCTAGAAACGTAATTTTGATTCCTCTGTATGTCCAGTATATGTAGAGAAATTGACAATAAAAGTGACTTAACTTAACTTGTGTTGCATTGCAGACTGGTGCCCTGCACAAGAGTTTCACACTTTTTACTTCTACTTTCAGTGAATAGGTTTATGGTCTGCTAGCTTAAATGATTGTCATTTAATGATTGTTGAGTGATTCTATGATCAAATCTTGTGTTTTTGTAATTTAAGAGGAATTGTTTAAGACAGGGTTCCCATGGGTCCTTGAAATCCTTGAAAGTTTGTGATTTTGAAAAAATAAGTTCAAGGCCCTGGAAAGCTTTTGAAAATAGGCATAAAAAGACATCGTCCTTGAAAGTTTTTGAATATTTTTGGTGGTTTGGCGCTACACTGACTTTTCATTCAAGTTTGTTTGTTCAACAGATGTTATTGCCATTCATTGGAGTTAATTGGTTTATTTGTTACTTCATTCTTGTATTTCCTGTTCACATGTAGGCTACAGAAAATCTGTTTACAAGAGCCCATGAGTTAGGCCTAATGACAAAATCTAAAAATATTTCACATTTGACTGCAGGTTATATGGCTCCTTATCCCAAATGAAATATGTTGTTTCCATTGGTGCATGGTGACATTGATGGATGATTGAAAAGCTCTGCACACATATATCACTCTATGATTTAAAAGTAAAAAAATTCTCAATACTGAAGTCTTCAGATAAAAGTTTGTAGTCGTAGTCCTTCACATCATATAGCTTGGACATACGGAAGCAGTCAAGAGAAAGCAACTTCAGTACAGTATGCATCACAGACTACTTACACTAATTTCATTACCACTATATAAAAATAGCAGGGTGCACCTGCTTGGTCGGGGTTGTGATAAACTCCCCCATCCATTGTCCTGGCCCCCCCTTACCGTAGCACTTGAAGTTGGTAGGTACTAAAGCATTCACATTTACATTCATGCATTTAGCAGACGCTTTTATCCAAAGAATCAACAAAACACCTGCAAATAGACAAAACACAAACGACTTAGGAAAACTTCATCTTAATTTGACAACACGTGAACATCATTTAGAAAACACGCTGCATTTCAGAAACGCGTTCCGAAACTCAAAACACGTGCAGATCAGAAAACACACCCCGAAACTCAAACCCCGAAGTTCGAAACTTGAAACCCGAAGTTTCCAGTGGGACACTTAAAAGTGATGAACACAGGCCAGCTTCATGAGGTTCGATCACAATTAAAATGCCATTAAAATGTTGAAATAAACTCAAATACTTACATTTCAGATCACTACCGCTAGCTATCTCTGTCATACGTACACCCCTGTTGTTCTTTTTCACCATTTGTTCAGAGGTGTTCATTACTTTTAAGTGTCCCTCTGGAAACTTCCGTTTTGTTCAGAGTTTTGGGGTGTGTTTTCTGATCTGCATGTGTTTTGAGTTTCGGGGGGCGTTTCTGAAATGCAGCGCGTTTTCAAAATGATGTTCACGTGTTGTCAAATTAAGATGAAGATGATTAAGATGAAGATGTCGTTTTCACCTGTCGGCCACCGTAATGTGCTCACTCATGCGCACTCACAGGTTTTCGGGTACTCTGAAGCCGTCTCGCTAGTTTAGTCTACCTCTGTTAGTAAGCTATAACTTATTTAAATTCACTTGAATGCAGGAAAGGACATTTTTAAATGTTCTGGGGGAGGGCAGATCACAGACCCCCACCATGCAAATATTTGATAAAGAACTAATTAAATGACAAAGCAAACTTAAAACTACCAAAGGGAGTCAGGTAGACAAAAATAATGATGATAATAGTTGGATGTTGGATAAGCCTACATATTCCAGCCAACTGACTGAAGTTGGCAATTCTTTCATTTATTGTTGATATATAGACAAGTTAAAAATAATATTAAAATTGTTAATTGATAACACATTCAGCGGTAGCAGTAGGTAATGCTGCCCCGTGTGGTCCTTGAATTTGAGAAAATTGGTCCTGGAAAGGTCCTTGAATTTGATTTCAACCAAAGTGTGGGAACCCTGAGCTTTTAAAGAATTTGTAAAAACATGAATTTGTAAAAACATGTTTTGTTGGTTCATAAGGGTTTATGGTTTGTGTGTAAAGTTTAGCAAAAACATTAGTTGTAAAAACTCCTAAGCAATCACAAAAAAAAAACTATCTAAGGCCATGCAAACAACTGTGGCAGAGGTTTGGTCTCACCCTGGCCAGAGGCACCTTGCTTACCAGTCTCTAGCCCTTTGGGTTACTGGAGGACTGCTGCCATATATATTCAGTCTAGTTCCATTCAATATTGTAAAAATGCTTAATAGCAAACCATAGTTAAGAAAAGAATTTTACTGATATGTGATGCCAGAATCAACAAATGTACACTATATACAAAAAAAGATAATAACAAGAACAACTTGTCTGACTGGGACCATTAACTGTTCACAGGTGGTATTTACAGAAAGTTTGAAATTTTCACACTTAAAATGAGAAATGAGACTGAGTATTCAATTGGTAAATTTGCCAAAACACATTAAAATATACATAAATATGGGTCTTTAGCCTTTTATAAAAGTAAAACAAAAATGTCCCTTTGTCTCTCTTATTTTTTTCCTCACCTTTCTGTTAAATTGCCAAAATACTGGCTACTTCTGCATGCACATTTTACATCAACAGAAGTGAAAACATAAGTAGGACAGTATGCAATTTATGTGATGTTCATGTTAGGGCTAGGTATGGTCGGTAATATCCCTGAATTTAAATTCAAACTTGTCATCTCACCCCATTAACATAGATTGTCTTATTTTTTTATTTTAACAGGAGCCTTTTTTCAAACCCAGTCCTAGATCATGTCAATTTCAAAGCCATTTGGCCATCATTCACAAAATAATGATCTCATCTCTTCAGGTAATAGTGTATAATTCCAAATTGAAACATGCTCCAAACCTTAATTCACACTATAAAAACTCAATTTGAAGTGCACATTATATACCTCATGACCAGGGGTCATCTAAACACTCGGCTCATATCTGCATAAGACACGGAATGCATTAGACAAATCTAATGACAAATCATGTAAAGTGATATTCAAAAGTGGTGAATAAAGTGGTAAGTAAAGAGAATGGGGTTCTCTCAATAAAGTAAAAAAAAAAAAAACATTGTTGTTTTCATTCATCCATACAGTTTCAGTGGCAAAGTACACTGTAAGCACTGTAGAAGTTCAACAAAACAGCTCACTCTACATTCAAAAGAAATGGGAGATGACTGATAAAAAAAAGCCTGGGCTTAGTTTTTGGAAGCAAACCTTGAACTACTGCCCCTGCCCTTCTCCTCCCAATATCCCTTAATCCCTTTCCTCTCTGCAAATCATCCACTTTAACGCCCGCCAAACAGATGAACCTTCACAAAGGATATGGACTCATCATAGTCCTTAAGTCCTTTTTCATAGACAACATAAATATACTTCTTATCCTCTAGGGAGTTGCTTCTTAATGACGTAATTGCAGAATAGCCACTTGGTCCAGCCCAGATCTGTACAGCCTTCTGCTCCCATGAGGTCCCATTGGTCAAAGACCAGCGCAGTGTCAGGTTCACTCCTAAGAGAAAGACACACAGGATTAATGAGGTACCAGTAATATTGTGGAAATGAACACAGAAAAGTCAACCAAGACATAAAAATGGGGACCATATGCATCTTCTCTTACTGTGCTGCTCATTAGCTGGGTTGGTAAAGTAGAGGACACCCTCTTTCCAGTGGGCTCCAGCAGCCACAGCAGGGTCCACAAGAGTGTGGTCAAAGACCAGCTTTTCCACAGGTAAGGAATCTCCACCATCAAGACTCGTCACCACTATCCGGCACCGACAGTGGTAGTTGTTGTTGTTGCGGACATTGATGACAATGCTGCCATCCTCCATCTCTACCGGCTGTGAAGAAGTAGTTATCAGACAGGATTTATGTCTGTGAATATTCTCATTCATCCAGGTTGTGGTACTCATAATATTCAGTTATGACAACTCCTTAGTGAGCTTGAAGACATTTTACTTTCCATCCAGAAAGCTTCCTCAGTTATGACTGGAGATGGAAATGAACAGGAGATATTTTTTTGATCATCAGAAACTGTTCTTTGAGGCTCAATAATAGCGTATGCAAATTTGTACGTCTGAAAGTGACCCAGGAGCATTGCTAGAGCGTCGTTCAGGCTCATTTAAAAGGCTTCGAATGAAAGGATTTGTATGTAAAGGATATGATCATTACACTGATCAAATGATGTGTTTTGACCAGCAGTGGGATCAATGTCCAAGGGGATTTTTTTTATATGCAATTAAATGGTTTCCAATGATTTTAATAGGCTTACGCCTTTTTCCACATACAAATTATTTACTCTGACAAAGTGGTACCGTAGTTACACTGCCATAGCCTAGTGCCAAAAAAAAAAAAAACTCATGTCAGACTTTACAATTCCCCCGACACCATTTCTCTCACTTAAATAACACATATTTATATATACACACACAGTATAACACATATGGTGACTACAGTGTGAATCACATAGACTGGTGTAAATCATTTGCTTCTTCTGTCCATCCATGTTACAACCATCGCTGCTGCTGAGTGTCCTCCTTGGTGGTTTTATTATTAATTTTCTTTTAATGTTCATTTTTTACAAATATTTTAATTATTTGCATTTACTATTTATTTATTTATTTTCTTTTAATGTTCATTTTATTATTTATTTTCTTTAATGATCATTTTACTTCATATATTTTATATTTCCTCTCCTTTTTTTTCTTTTTTTTTCATCTATTTATTCATCTTTTTATTATCAATTTTCTTTTAAATTCTCATTTTTAACACACACGTTTGTTGTCTTGTATTCTATTTTGTTTTGGTCTCTGTACAGCACATTGAGTTGCCACTGTGTATGAAATGCGCTTTATAAATAAAATTGCCTTGCCTTGCCTTGCCTGACCACAACTTTCTGAGTGGACTGTGATCAACTTTTGACCCTGCATCTTGGAGGCCCAGCAACTGAGTCATAATGATGACTCATGATAGCACTGCCTAACTTGGATCCGCCAAATGTTCCCTTATACTTGATCTAACTTCCTGATATTTATCATCTTTACAAAATACAAATTAATTAAATTTGATAGTGGGCTTACACATAGACTCTAATTATGTCATTTGAATTAAATGGGCTCCCTGCCTCTCTCAAGTAAGTAGTTCTAAGTAAACAAAGCTTAATTTGATCTAAACATTAGTCCACACAAATTATTTCAAATACAATAAAACTGTTTGTCTGACACTGGACGTTAAGTGAGCATAGCATATTAATATAGTGTTTAACCACATTCCTTATTACTGCAGCTATAGTTTATAATAATAGTAGGCGGTGGTGGCGCAGGTGGTAGAGGAGCCGTTTGGTAACTGCAAGGTTTCAGGTTCGCCCCACTCTACCTGACCCCATTGAAGTGTCCTTGAGCAAGACACTGAACCTCAAATTGCTCCTGGTGGCAGGCTGGAGCCTTGCATGGTAATCCCCTCCACTTGTGTGTGACTGTGTGTGAATGGGTGTGTGATTGGTTGAATACCATAGCAGGCTCTCCTGACCGTGCGCATCACTGTGGGATAGCTAGAAACGTAATTCCGATTCCTCTGTATGTCCAGTATATGTAGAGAATTGACAATAAAAGTGACTTAACTTAATGGGCTTGTGTTACCATAAGTGTGTCCTATAAGGATTGCCTAAATGCACACCAAGAAAAATCCACATTGAAGCAGATGGTATGATATTGTTATGACAGTGTGCCATGGGAAACACTGATGTAAGCAATAACAAGTGCTCTGAAGTTTTTGATTAACCAAAATCATGTGGATTTACTTCTGCAATTATCTCAAAGGTCTTTGTGGTTTAAACCTTTGGACCAACCTAAGCTCGTAAAAAAAGCTAAACTTATGACTATTCTCAAGCCAATATGTGGTGATCTAACTTCTTTCTTTTCCCATTTGAGTCAAATTGTAACGTCATCAGGAGAGTTATCCCTTACCTGGCACTCATCAGGATTGAAATCCCCGTTTTGTTTGGGACTGTTGAAGGGGATGCTCTTCAGGGATGCCCCATACCTCCAGGTAGCACCATGGTCATCACTCAGAATACAGAAGACACCATCTCCTGGAATTGAACCATGGCCACATACCACTAAGCGGCCAACAGCTGGTGGGTATTGTTTCTGTAACATAAGGTGTCCAGCACAATTGGCAACAGGCTTTTAAGGCACTGATAAATTACATTTATCCTAAAAATGTAAGGTTCTGGTGTGCCCCATAATTCTTAAGCAAGCACACTTCAATTAGGCACCTGAATGCCAGATCCTGGACCAGGAGCGAAGCTCATGACTCCCAGCATGACTGAGAGGTTGCGTGGAGCACTCCAACTAAGGCCATCATCCAGACTCTCCACTAGCATGGTACTTGAAGGGCTACAGTGGTATTTGTGAAAGCAGAGAGAGTAGATGAGCAGCACAGAGCCCTTCACTTCATCTACCACAACCGAGCCCAGATTTAACCCATCAGCCACAGAACCATCATCTACGATAAATGAAGTAGGGGACCAAGTTGCTCCTGAGAGGATTGCAATAATAAGAATGAATGAATATCTATTAGTTACATGAACAAAGGTGAAAATAAGAAGTAAATACATAAAATGAGGCCTTGTACCATACTCAATACATTAGGCCACGACACACTTAATTCATAGAATCAATTCCATTTTCAATATAAAATTACTTTGCGAGTGTAATGCAGCTTACCTTTATCTGTGGAGCGGCGCAGGGCTATAAACTTGCCCCCAACATCGGCTTCACTTTGTTTCCTAGCTTCAGAGAAAGCTAATAGACTCCCACGTTGCGTGAAGGTGAGCAAAGGGATCCGGTAGGTATTCACCTGCCCAGCTCCTCCACTGACCCATAGGAGTAACTCCTCATACACTAGAGGGCTTAGATCTTTTTGCTAACAACATAATAACCAAGAGACAAAGGTTATAAGCAAAATCAGATTTGATCAGATCTTTTAGTCTTTTGATTAGGCAATTGCTGTTGAACTTCCTTGGCAGCATAAACATTTAACTCGCGAAACAGTGTGACCAGACAAATATTTAACGTTTCGTATGAACGACATGTCTCTGAGATACTGCTCGATATCTCAGGATAACAAACTCTGAACAAGATGATATTGACAGAAGGAATGACTGACGTTGTTACGTTAGAACAGAATAAAGTTAACATTACCGGTCCATCTGCACACAGACACGGAAGATCAGCGATTGAGGCAAAGACAGCAAAAACGCCAATAAATCCTCTCCAGAATATCGCTCTGAGCATCTCCACGCCACGAATAAATCAGTCTGTGAAGTACAAAACTTCAGTAAGATTTTCGTCGTTGACTCTGTTCACGGCAAATCACATGACCATCAGTCACATGATCTAAAATGTAATGTCGTATGACGAAGGGTTGCGGAAATTCTCAAGAGGCAGGCTGATAAAAAAAAAAAAAAAGAGGCAGGCTGACACATTTTTCAAAAACTATCTCTTTGTTCTTTTTATCTATTTACTTGTCTATCGGCCATGCAAGACACGCTTTGTGTATGCGTGGCATTTGTAAAGCAAAAAAAATATCCAACTAAATGTTGTAAATAAGATAGCCACATGTTTTTTAGCCAAGTCTGCAAAATGATAAGCAAAATGCCTTGGTTTGTTCAGAGCCCGTCTACGGGGAGCCGGTCCACTCTCTGTTTACTTGCCTGCAATCTGTTGAAATTTCGCTAGTTTTGCTGTTGAGCAAGTGAAAAATGAATTGTGGTCTATGGAGCTAGGCGGCTAAAATTTGTTGTCACAGTTGACAACTTAATAGCTTAATATAAGTTGTGGTAGTAGCTACCTGAGTATAGATTTCCCCTAGAAAGGAAATAAAAAGTCACTCATGTCCTTTCTGCTTTTCATAGGATGGGCCGCTTTCCGCGTAACATGCTAGCATTTGAGCTAATTTACTGGTCATTCTCCCCATATTGAAGGCCGCTTAACGTTAGTGTGTGAATTCAATTCAATTCAATTTTATTTATATAGCGCATTTTTACAAAAGGCATGTCACAAAGCGCTTAACACAAGAGGCCCAATGAGCAACAGGGGCAAGGAAAAACTCCCTCGCAGCGTTTTTTGTTTTTACTTGTTATGGTAGAGGAAGAAACCTTGGGCAGTTCCGACGGCTCAAGGGGCTAACCCAACTGCCTAAGGCAGGTTTTCAGTCTCTCAGATGGCGGATAGTCCACTATTATTCCATTAGATACACATTACAAGAAAAGTTTGGTAAATAAAGTAATATAGGATTCCCATTAGAATCCCAGGATATAGTCCCATGTCATTAGGCGCAGTCAAGCCAGGGGCCAGCTAGAGGCTGTATCGATCATGTCAGGGTCATCTGTGAAGCTGAAGGCAGACCGCCCAGGAGAGAGATGCAGGATCAGGCAGTGGAGGGCAGGGGTGACCCTCAGCAGGGAGGCAGTGGCATGGACAGTGGAGTGGGT
>JAGFZM010001259.1:196299-209624 GCA_017657215.1 Limnothrissa miodon
TTAGGAAAAGCAAATCCACAACAAACGCAATTTTTTCCACTTCTGAAATAACATAATGTTCTGCACGTAGCCTATAGATGTTGTTATGACCTTAATTATTATCCAGTTTACTCTATTTTATGATGTTGGTCTATGTATGATGTTGGTGTTTCTCTCTCTTTTTTGGAACAGTCATTTGTGGTGTGAGCGACCTCTACTGGTCAACATTGATATTTCAGTGCATGAGTTCGTGTGAGGCATAATAATAATAATAATAATAATAATAATAATAATAATAATAGTACTACTACTAATAATAGCTAGGCATAATAATAATAATAATAATAATAATAATAACCTACGTAGTGGCATTCCTCCATTCCTGTTTCTTTGTTTCCGTCTACATTGAACACCTAGGCCTATATAGCCTATTGTTTAGGTTAAGTTACATTAAGGTAATGCAATAATTAAACAGAATGGCTAAAAATGCTTTCTTTCCCGTTACTAAATGGCTTTCCTGAGCAGCTGCATGACTGATCAGTAACATGGCTACGTCATTTTTACTCCACACAATCCCTGGTAAAACCCCCTGGGTGAAATTCAGGAAAACACAATCAATCTGGCTATAGGCCTAATATTTATAACATCATTAGTTGTCTTCTATTAGCAGTCTATATAATGTAGGCTATTATTATCCCATAATTAGCCTAGAATAATAAGCGTATTAGTAGATCCAGCAGGGGTAATAACCATTGTACACTAGGACTGAGTTTTCTTGTCGATTTAGCAATACTGACTCAAGTGACTCAAGTGACTCGCATAACCCGGATCAGTTGAGTGAGTGACTCAGAATAACCCGAATCCTGAAGAGGAAT
The DNA here is from genome assembly GCA_017657215.1 of Limnothrissa miodon. Lineage (NCBI taxonomy): Eukaryota > Metazoa > Chordata > Actinopteri > Clupeiformes > Clupeidae > Limnothrissa > Limnothrissa miodon. The sequence continues at coordinate 197,154 of JAGFZM010001259.1, forward strand.
CGATTTTGCCAGGCCTAACTTGCATTGATTTAGAATTAGCAAGATGGCGGACCGGAAATAAAGATACATACCCCTGCGTCGAATCGAACGTTCGCCATGTTTTTGTGAAAAATAGTCTGGTGCACACTGATCTCTAAAGAATAACAGTTATTCTTTAGAGATCAGTGCTGGTGCATATGTAGCACTTGGGTCAAATAATTATATTACACAGTTTAGAAGATAATTATTATAATGAACTGGACTAGTGGTAAGAAGATCTAAGTTCGTCTACTGGAGGTAGGTTGTGCAAAATAAATAGATTTGAGAGGGAATTCAAGTCTATGAGATTTAATAAATAGAGAATAAGCAAATATATTAGATGTTAATATCAATAAATAATATAAAAATTGTATAAATATAAACAAAATGCAAAATACAAAAATAAAATGTACAATATCAATATCAATTTACCTGGGTGCATCCTTGTCTAAATTCTTATCTAATCAATCTATTCAATCAATCAATCAGCGGTAGCGTTTCTAACCCGAGAGCAATTGAAAATCCCATAGACCAATTAAAAAAAAAATCCCATGAAGACATGACACCGAACTTGTACATCAGACATATTTTTCAGCCCATATATTGGAATGGTCTACTAACTGTGAAGGTCTTGTGCCAAATTTTGCCTTGTTTAAAAAAATAGAAATTGTGCCTAACTTGTTAGAAACGGATTACAACTCCGAGTCGCTCCCTTTACGTCAGAATTCCACAACTTCACCATGCTGTGTTTTTCGCCTGATTGCAACCACTGGTCAGAAACTATGGATGCCAATTTTTATACTTTCCCCAAATATCCTGTATAACTACAGATGTGGATTCGTATAATAAAGTGAGTTTCATGAACACAGATGTTTGGTTTGGTCTTGCAGTCTAGCCAGTAATGTTAAAGCGCTTCTGACGTTAGCTGATGTTAGGCTAAGGTATAGCTGCATGGAGTAAAATAGCAGAGGTTTATCACACGATTTGAATGTTGGTAAGTTATAAGATATTCTAATGAGGCAGGTGAAGTATATTCCCTTATGATACATGTGTACACCATATGACATTTTAATGCTAATGTTACCTGTTAACAGTGTCCCGTACTGTCCATGCCCTTGCTGACTGAACAAAATAGCCTAACTTTTTTTGTTGACAGTTCAAGAGATTTGAAAGCAGTTTGCACTTACATCGCTTTCAATAGAAATGTTGCTGGCTTCCACCGAGGTTAATTATTGCGGGCAGGCCAGTACCTGCATCTATGTAGCCTTAGCCTAATATTGTACCCTGTTGAGTGAATTCATTAGTGTATCGCGGGCACGGTTAAAGTAAGATGCTAAGATTTTACGGAAACGTCATACACGCGACGATCGTTCAGTGTAGTCCTTTATCAGCTTTTTTAAAAACATCAAAAACAATTCAAATCCGTGGGAAAAAAAAAGAATGACAATCCAAATCGATAGAACTACCCAACATGCATATGATATGAAAGCCACAATCGTAACTTTTCAGTGTGAACCGAAATATAATTTTCTGAAGAGAAAATCCCATTCATTTTGATATAGAGGTTGGAACGCAACCCGCAGGGGGCGATGAGATTACTTTCCCTCCCTATTAAATACAATATTTAAAATGTAATTTTACAGGGATCATTAAATACAATATTCAAAATGTAATTTTACAGGAATTATTAAATACAATATTCAAAATGTAATTTCACCAGTGTTGAGAATATCTATCAAAACTATCAAAAGAAACGTTTGGTCAATTACAAAGTATGTCAATTTCATTATCGGTAATAGAGTTGGCAAGTGAACCACGTCAAGTATGCTGCGGCATTTACTTCTGGTTCCTAAGCAAAAACCCCTATGGGAAAATGAATGGCTCAAAACAACATATACAACAAATATGGCAGTGTCTGACCTACGAGGACCTAGGCATTCGCTTTTCATCAATAAAATGAGTAGCAACATAGTCTGGGTGTGTTTTTTAGACGCATTGTAACGATGATAAATGAATGTTGATGTGTATCTAATGGAATAATAGTGGACTACTCACCATCTGAGAGACTGAAAACCTGCCCTAGGCAGTTGGGTTAGCCTTGAGCCGTCGGAACTGCCCAAGGTTTCTTCCTCTACCATAACAAGTAAAAACAAAAAACGCTGCTAGGGAGTTTTTCCTTGCCCTTGTTGCTCATTAGGCCTCTTGTGTTAAGCGCTTTGTGACATGCCTTTTGTAAAAATGCGCTATATAAATAAAATTGAATTGAATTGAATGTTGCTATCCCTCTGCTAACAGCGAAAAATTAAGGACTACATGGAGTTGACTCTTACCTTTGACATCATTTTTAAAAACGACGGTAAAATGATTTCAAATGCAATATGTTCTTTATTTACAATGATCAGTGTAATTTACGATTATAACGGTCAACAATTGGCAAATCTTTCACAAAGCTTGTTTCAATAAGAGTTTGCCGGTGAGGTTCCGGAAGTGATTTTCCCATTAATTTTTCCCATTGACATTTAGATTACAACCCACGATATCCGAATTACGGAAGGAAGACGTCTAACTAGCTACGGCATAACAAAACGATTGGTTGTGCTCAACTAGACGCCAAAATGTAATGTTATCTCCATTTTGTTTCAGTAAAAACGTCTTTTTTCTGCGATTTCCCTTTGAAGTACTTCAGTACCCATAATCCTGAGCAATCCCACAATCCCAGCAACGCATCTGATTTGTGGACAAGTACGTTACCATGGATGTGTTTGTCGAAGCCCGGGAAAGCAAGCAAGTTCACGAATGTCACCGTAACCTACCTCACAACCCATGGGTTTGCTCGTTTTACATGTAGCCTATTATTTCTCGTTTGGCACGACGCTTAAGCCTGACCTAATTTCAACCAGACATCCTTACTATGTCATTCCCATTTCCCCAAGATTTATACATTTAATATGCTCATTTTCTTACCTTGCTGGATTACATAAGTTTTTCTCTGTATCTGGTGATATGAAGGGTATGTAACATGGTAATTGGCAGTTGGGCTAATTAAAAACGTAGTAGTAAATTCAGTTGTTGTGGTGCAATCTATAACAAATGGAAATTACCACAAATCTTGATAAATGCTTTATTGTACCCGTCATTATCAATTCTTTTTTCAGGGGAGCTTGACAGAGGCATTTGTATGGAAACGGTGGAAACTGCAATGGTGGACACCAGCGGTGGTTGCAGTCGGGTACAAAATACTGTAGCCTACCATGCTTTCGGTTAAAAAAACGGATCTAAAACTTGATTGATGCAAATCTGAAGATATATACAATATTCGAACAATATTACAGCACTATTTACACAAACTACTGAGGAAATACACCAAAATTTAGCTATTCGATTGCAAGAGCAAGATTGCGTGGCTGTCGTCTACTTGAGGAGATTCAAAAAGAATGTTATAGTGCATCGTCTTTGGGATAGGATCGGACGGTTGCTATGGTGATGGCGCTGTACGATGGCTGCCGTTGACCATACCTCCACTTTGTTTTTCACCCTTTCTGGGCTTTTTTGCGTTTTTCTTTTTCATTTCTGGCACTGTGCTGTGGCCTACAGGTAGCCTTGAATGTGGTTGTCACTTCTGTCTGGTTTTCGGCGGGGTCTCTGTGGGTTTGGAGGAGCTTGTTGGTTTGGACATTTTTTTGCGAAGTGAATATACTTTAAATGATGCATTCCGACCGACCGTCATTTCACTGTCTACCCTACCGTCTTTATCTGCGGAGCTTGGAGGAGGTCGGGCAGGGACCCGTTGTGAGTGTTGGATGTGGAGGACTGCGGGGGTTGCCTGTGGAGTGGAGGACGGCTCACAGGGGGCCGTGTTTGGAGGAGGACGGCGCTGCCTGCGTGTCGGCTGCTATCCTGTGATCTCCGACGCAATGTCATCCCCTATACTTGATGTCACTCCTGCGTCCCGACTTCAGCCACAAATCCACGACCTCAAAACATCTCTTCTACATGGATCCTGAATCCTATTTATATGGACTATTCATGTACAATAGCTACTAATGCCAATGGCTAATTATTATTATTATTACTATTATTTTTTTCTTCTTCTTCTTCTTCTTTCCCTTTATCCATCTTTTCTCTTCAATGCAATTTCACTACATGGTTTTACGTTAGTAACTCAATGTATGTGACAAATAAACTCCTTGAATCCTTGAATCCTTGACAGGGTAAGTACTGGCTTCTGGGATATGTAGTTTCTGAACTCGGGGGTAAAAAATATGTACACAGTCTTGTACCTTTGCATTTTTTTAGCCTTTTCTTTAGTTTTTTCACTCTGAACGGAAGGTTACACGGTCATCACCTACCCCGTAGCTGGACAGAATGAGTCGGGACTTTAAACGCTTTTAAAACGCGATTTTATGGAAAAGTCAATGGCAAAACGTGAGCCTTGGAACCACTTCCTGGTTGGAAGTTCCGGGTTCACTGACCAACTCTATAGCTCTGGTTACCATGACGTCCGGGCTAAGCGCCGCTAACATAGTCAACAGTTTCCGCTTTAGCCTAGGTATAGCAACATCTTATTAATTTTGTCATTAGACTGCAAATTTGCAAACCCATCGTCCATAACATGTTCTTTTAACATCCTCCATCGAATGCGGAGGTCGTCTACTCACATGCTTTTCCTCACACCTTATTTGATATGGAGCTCCAAAATTTACATTGGATTTCTCATAGGGGAAAAACCTTATGAACCAGATGTCGTGAAATGCTAACAAGAAAAACTACAGGCTTCCAGGTCACTTGCCAACTCTATAGCCTAATATCTGGCCTGCTAGATGAGGTTGACTAATATTTTGCTGTCAAAAACAACAATTCAACACATTTCACATTATAATACCACTTCCTTAATAATCTCTGCGTAGCCCATTGTGAGAATCTTTCTGCTTGTAAAAAAAAAAAACGGTTCACTGTCGAACATAGGCAAGTCAAATAACAAATGGTGTTCTGCAAGGTTTAATTTTGGGCCCGTTATTATTCACGTATATCAGTGATATTTGTAGTTAACTAGAGCACTCTAAAGTCAATTTCTATGCAAATGATACAATTCCTTATGTAGGCTACAAAATCTAGGAGCAAGCAGTCTAATATCTTCAGTGTGGCTTAACTATATTCAGAAATACTTAAAAAAAAATCTGAAAATGTTTTTAAATGACACTACGTTTATGATATTTTTATTTGCCAAGGCAAAGAAGTGTGATTATTATACCTTTAGTATCACACCCTAAATGGGACACAAATTGAGCAGGTTTCTCAATATAAATATTTGGTTGGATGACAATCTGTCTTTTAAAAACACATGTGATTTAACCCACAAAAAGGGGAAGGTTAAACTGGGTGCTTTGTAGAGGATTAGGTCTTGTTTTCCTAAAGAAAGCAGAATGAACATTGTTCAGTCAACTAATGTCAGTCAGTCCTTGACTATTGAGATATGTATATGCATGCATCTTCTTCCACCTTGAATTATTTGTACAGTGCCTTACGATTTTTTACCGGTGATAGTTTTAAAACTCACCATTGCAATCTTTACCAGAATGTGGGGTGGTATTTTGTGGAGTGGAACAAGAGACAAGTGCAAGATCTAATAAAATTAAAATCTAATAAGATGAAAATATTTTGGAAGTAGACAGATATTAATTGAGGGTATGTTTATGCCTTCTTTACAGTGTTCTTGTTTTAGTTTTTTTTTTTTAAGTATATAGCCTATATATAGGCTATACATGTGGCATGCATATGACTTTAGTGGTAAAATGACAAAAGAAAATGAAGATAGTAAAGTTAAATTGGGCCAAATTGTGCAGTAAAAATAATAAAAAGTATCATCTGATGAGGTAGTAAATTCCCCATCTAACAAGGCCTATAAATGTGTAACTTACCTACAGGGCTATCTCCTTAACTGACTGAACATTTGTGAATTTATTTCGCCATTTTAAAATGCTGCAAGTAGGACCTTCACAACGTCGTCACCTTTATCTGGCTTTCATGATGTCAAGGGGTGATAAACCGAACATTTCATCACTGAAATTCAGGGCTCTCAACTGTCAAGCATTAGCCGTTTCAACCAACTATCACAGGCTCACAGCTGATTTGCTATTTCTCACTCTTAGGAATTGTTAACTTTACCATAAGGAAATAGAGTGTGGCGTTTATCCTACATTTTGGTTGAGCCAGCCACGAATGCAAGGTCTTTAAGTGTTAAAAATAAATAAATAATGTTAAAATGTACACCCCTGACTGATTCTTGACAAAATGAAGAAGAGTTGTGTGTCCGTGCATATTTGAATAATTTCGGGCTATAAATGTGTTTGGGCTTTAAAAAGCTTCCAGTCAAAATGTACTTGTCGGGCTCGGGCCGTGTTGGGCCTAACTTTTAAGTCCCGTTTCCAGCTCTAATCCCGACATTCTGCCACCCCACAGTTTAGCAAGCATCACAAATAGATAAAGTGTACATAAGCGGGGTGCATGTTTTACCTAGATTGCATTTTCTTGGCAGAAACCGCGGGGTGGCCTTGCCATTGTGTCACCGCGACAACCATTTTTTTGTGTGCGTGTGTGCCCACTCACTATATACCCCTATTACTCCCCTCACTATATGGCCCTATTACACCCTCAGTATATACCCCTATTACCACCTCACTATATGCCCCTATTACCCCCTTTACTATATAAAAGTATATGCCTACAATAGGACTTACTGGCATGTTCCTGCTTAGCCAGTTGGTATCACTATACCATTGGTTATCAGCTGAGTGTGTGTTTGTGTGTGAGGGGGGAAATAAGTGGATGTATGTGTATTTATGTGTGTATTTCAACAGATCAGTTTGTATTTCAGCCTATATGAGTGTGTGTGTATTCATGACACATGCATGCAAAAAAAATCTCCCCGAGCCCTACAAACCTACCAAATTTAATATGTATAAAAAAAAGTATATGCACAAAATAGGCTTTGTGACTACAGCTGTCCTCTTCCTGCTTGGCCAGATGGTGGCGTTATACCAGGTATGCCTATTGGCTTTCAGCGGTGAGAGTGTGTGGATGTGTGAGGGCTGAAGTGAGTGGATGTATGTGTATGTGTTTCAACAGTCTGTATTAAAGGTGCTCTAAGCGATGTGACGCGTTTTTAGGACTAAAACATTTGTTGTTACATACAGCAAACATCTCCTCACAATCTGCTAGCTGCCTGTCCCCTGAACACACTGTAAAAAAACACGGTCTCTGTAGACAGCCCAGGCTCCACAAACGGCTAAAAAACACAGTGGGCAAACCTAGCATAACAAACGAAATGAAACATAACAAACATTGTTCCAGCCGATAAACGACAAGAAGGATTTGGAGGAGGGGTTGGGTGGGGGTTAGTGCGCGTGAGTCACTCAGGAGGCATGGGAGGGAGGGGGAGGAGGGAGCTATCCTCCGTTTTGTTTGACAATACTTCGAACGTCAACAAAAAGTGACATCAAACACAATCGCTTAGAGCGCCTTTAAGTGTCAAATGAACTAATCAGTTTGTATTTCAGCATATGAGTGTGTGCGTGTGTACATACGACACACACATGCAAAAGTTGTTCATCTCACCACGCCTTATACAACTGGCAAATTTAATGTGTATAGCTGAAAGTAAATGCCTACATTGGGTGTTTGTGACAATTTCTGGCATGTTTCCTCTTGGCCAGGTGGTGGCGCTATACAGCGTCAGGCCCATTGGGGTTCTGGATATCATCCTAATTATGTCCTCTATTATCCTGCAAAGTTTCAGCCCATTCCTTCAGTGACTTTATGATACATTTCCTGTGAACTTTTTCTTGAGATAGATCATAAAAGTTAATTATTTCGCCATTTCAATATAGTACAACATATCAAAAATCCCTTCGCAATTTAACATCCTCAGCATCTTGGCATCATCAAGTTTCTGACGAGCATGTTAGATTCCTTTGTGTTTCCAAAAAGCACATAATCCTAAATATCTCACTTCCTGTTGGGTGTGGCTAATGCAATGTACATATGAACGAGCATGCAACAGAAATTTGATGTGTACACCTTAAACTATATGACTAACACCCTGGAGGTGATTATAAACCTGGAGAAAGACCAAGTCCCGTCCCTATTCATTTGAATGGGAGTTTCGTGATACATTACTGATTGACGTAAGGTTGAGCAGTAAGCTATATGGATGACAGGAATGGGCTGTTTACTTCGTTCGTGGATGTGCATTGTTATCTTGCCCTGCCTCTAGCAGCACTCCCATGAACTTCATGCCCACCCAAAATGTGTATGTGAATGCGATCGGTTGGCTGAACTGACCATTTCTGGTGCCACTTGCAAAGTTTGTACAAGAATATGCATGGTGAGAGCATGGCAAATTCCTCAAAAAAAAGGCTTGAATGACAGGATAATAATAATAATCCTTCCAAAAAAACAAGGTTTGCACCTTGGTGCTCGGGCCCTAATTATTTTGACATATTGTTAAAACCTACGGACCAAGGAATATGTGACATCTAGGTTAATTCCTTCATATTCACTCTCTTGCCCTAACACACACACACATCTACAGAACCTCTTTCTGACTTGCTCTTTTGGCTAGTAGTTATAAGTTAGTACCTTGTTAAATTGCGAGGAAATATATTAATTTGTTTTGTAAAGATATTTCATTACTCTATACATGAAAACTAGTAAAAGTAGTAAGGAGTTGCTGATGAGTAAGTGATCCAGTGGAAGACTGGATAACTGCAGAGATCCTTCTTCCATGATGAAATGGCAATAATCCAAAAGATTAATTTAAATTAGTTAGTCTATGAAGGGCTCAGATTCTCCTTGTGATCAATAAACTGCCCACTGTAATTTATCCCTAAATAATTATTGCATGACCATAAGATTTTTTAAATGCGTTTCTTCATATTTCTTGAAAAGGCTGCCATTTCAACTGTAGACAATGTTTTGTTATTTTATGATTGCTTAGCAAATATTGGTCATCTGTCTACAGTATTTATTTTGCAGATAGTGATGGAATCCACCAGTCATACAAATAGGAGAGAACATTACCTCATAACCTGATCCACATTCTTTAGTCTATTTAAAGATGTGTAAAACAAACATTTAATTAAGGTCAAATGCATCAATAGTAAGAAATGGCAATACAATTCACTGACACAATGTGTCCAAAAAATTCTTGTAAGATGAAAGAAAAACATCAGTATCTGTATTTTGTTGAATAGTCTTTTGGAGATACAACAAGACCTCTTCCTTTCCTTGCACCTCTGTACACGGTTTCAACAATGTCTATCATTTCTTGTTTGTCCTCCATTGTCCAGTTGATCTTGTTGTTATTGCCTGTGCCCAAATCAATCATGATGTGTTTGTTCCTACAAAGTAAAAGAAGATTGAAAATTACCATTCTAAATGAACAGATAAAGAAATATATAGTTGATGTGCAGGTTGTCTTGATTTGGCAGAAATTACTCACCTAAAGAAGAACATGACTGTGCATGGATCATACAGCTCATACATTTTGTTAAAATCTGGAACTTCTGTGATGTCCACTAAATAGATGACAGCAAAATTTTTTACCTAAAAGGGAACATGGCATTTATTAAAACGCTGTTAAGCCTTTTTGTCAATTTCTCTACATATACTGGACATACAGAGGAATCAAAATTATGTTTCTAGCTATCCCACAGTGAGGTCAGGAGAGCCAGAGGCCGCTGTGTTTATGTTGGCCTAGTATGAAGAGGAAAATGAAGCCTAACACAAGAAAGTTTACCAACACCTGGACCAAGGGCCTATTGCACAAAACTAGGATAAGGGATTAAGTCGGGATATCTTGTTTATACTGATAAATGATTGGTTAATTCAGCCAGGATAACCAAGATATCCCAGCTTAATCCCTTATCCTAGTTTTGTGCAATACTAGGCACCAGACATTGCACCCCAAATCATGACTTACTATGGATATTATATATTTTCTCAGTTTTAACATTTGATATGCATCTATGTGGCATGGGATTGGCCCATTGCATTTCAAAGCTAAAGTACAGGTGTCAAAGCTAAAGTACAGGTTTCAAAGCTAAAGTTAAGGTGTCAAGAGCCTAAAAAGTTATTGTTACCTTTTCAGCAATACTGTACAACACCTCATCCATTTTCATACAGGTTGGATCCCAGTCATGTCCAAACCGAATGACCAGTACCCGATCTTCCTCTGAAAGAATGGCCTGATCCACTTGCCAGCCGTTGTGTAGATGAGGAAGCATGTAAGACATCTTCACTCAAATTAGGGCTCTGTAATTGACATAGCAAGGATTTGACAGAAACGAAGTTTTGCAGTTTAGCATTATGTCTGCATTGTATTTTGTGTTTAAACCAGGCTAACTAGCCAGTAACGCTTTATTGGCCATAGCAGTCAAAGATACTAGGTAAGAAATGCAGATCAAAACATACATTCTACTGAGCTCAAAGAAATAAAGTAATGCAAACCTTTCAGGAGAAAAATATCAAACAAACAAAAACATTCAATGTTGATTAGATAAGAGAAGCTTCTTTAGCGGCGTTAAACTCAGGATAGCGACATTAGAACGTTCAAACCGGACGTGTTTTTCTTATTATTGGCGGATTAGTCTTATATGTGTATATCGCCACCTACTGTGCAGGAGTGTGTGAAGGGACTGGTCACATCAGATTACTTATTTATAAATGTATATATATTTTTTTCCCCGTTAATGTTGTGTCCTTTAGATATGTGATAGAGGCTTTAATTATCTTTCTCTCTATACCTTCTTCCTTTAGTATGCTATGTTTCCAGTTCCAAACATTCCTGATATATTCTTCTTCGTCTGTCTGTTTTAATGGCGGTTCACAAACTGAGTGTACTGCTGCCATCTACCGTGCTGAGGTGTGTGTCCAACAAATTACTGATGGATAAAAAAAATGCCTAACTGTATCTCCCTTAAATTAAAATCCTCCCAACCAAAATAAAACTCTGGTAATTGGTGCTTCTACAGTACGAAACGTGAAGCTAGCGACACCATCGGCCATAGTCACTTCAATCTCTGGGGCTAGAGCGAGTGACATCGAAGCCTATTTGAAAGTGCTATTGGCTAGACAAAGTGTAAAATATCCTAGGATAGTCATCCACACTGGCACTAACGATGTCCGGTTAAGACAGTCGGAGATCACTAAAACAAGCTTTATTTCATTGTGCAGGTTGGCACAAACGATGTCAGACTCAGTAACTTTCTCTGGTCCCATACCTATTAAACGCGGTGAAGAAATTTTCTGCAGATTTTTTTCACTCAACTAATGGCTGTCGGGCTGGTGTGCCGATAACAATGTGGGCTTCATTGATAACTTTAGTTCTTTCTGGGGAAAACCTGGACTTTTGAATCGAGACGGCATTCATCCTTCGAGGATGGGTGCTGAGCTCCTTTCTATGAACATTGACAGGTGTTGCAGCCAATTCATTTTCCCCGTTTCCCTGCAATTTGAAATCAATACGCTAGGTGGCACTGTTTACGTGATTTCATTCAGAGTTTAAACGTTAGATACACAATTCTATTTTTATCCAGTTTATATGACCTTGCGTGTTAAACCCTAAACCTGGTTTACAAAAAATGCAAAAGAATGAAAGAAATACGCTGATAAGCATCTAGACTATGTAATGAAATGCTCGATCTGCTGGTCTCGCCACTGCTCGTACTGTTCATAATCCAAACTATTATTCTGCTCTGAATACAGTATCGTGAAACTGGGTGATTAAACGTTAGATACACGATTCTATTTTTCTCCTGTTTATAGGCTATGACCTTTCGTGTTTATGCAAAAGAATGAAAGAAATACGCCGATAAGCATCTAGACCACTGTATGTAATGAAATGCTTGGTCTCGCCACTGCTCGTTGCCTACTGTTCATAATCCAAACTATTATTCTGCGCTGAATACAGAAGTATTGTGAAACTGGGTGTTTTATTTCTTTTATTGTTCATTATTCTGAGGTGTTAACTGGTTACACTGAGCTGTCTATGTATCTATGTTATATTGACAAATACCCAGCAATAATAGTTTCCCCTATGACGCAACAGTAATTCCAAAGCTATACTGAGCACACTGATCTATCCACATGTCCTGTTTGTGATATTCATTGAAATTCTCTCTATTGCACTTGCATTGCTAATAGACAGGGGAAACCAATTCGCCCAGTGGTCATGCTAAAGTCAGGTTAAAAGTTTCCCCTGCTATTACAATTCAACAGTAATTCCAAGGCACTAAACTGAACACACTGATCTGTCTACATGTCCTGGTGATATTCACGGTGAAATTTTCTCTAATATTGGACTTGCATTTCTAATATACAGGGGAAACCAATGTGCCCAGTGGTCCGACAAAATAGTTTCCCCTGCTATAACTCATCAACAGTAATTCCAAGGCA
>JAGFZM010001259.1:209634-248530 GCA_017657215.1 Limnothrissa miodon
CTGCTATAACTCATCAACAGTAATTCCAAGGCACTAAAATGAGCACAGGCAGTATCAGGTAAATGCTATAAAATCATAATTGTATCTGTCAGGTTATCAGTTTTGGCTTACACTTTTACTGCAAATGCTGCAAACATGTAATACTTTTACATTGAATGCTTTCAACATTGTACTACAAATAAGTTTATGTATTGTTACACAGACGACTTGAGCGAAATCTGTTCTGTCTGCGGGGAAATGGATGGAGACAACTCGTGGGTATGGCAGATATTCACTTTATATTTTACTCAGTAATACCTGTACAGTGCAAATGGACAGAACTACATTAACAGTTTCTTTTAGTTTATCTAAGAATAAGACATTTTTGTTTACACTTGTTGTATACGTTCTTTGGAACAACTGCTAAAACGGTACTTGCATTGAAAAATTTGTGTTACCATAAAGGTTACTGACAGCGTATTGCTAACATAACTATTTTGGTAAATTTCTGCTTTAAATTATAAGCTAGAATGTTGTTTTTACTATGTCTGTAATTTATAGTCTCCCAGATTGCCTGTAATGGATGTGACCGGTGGTTCCATCAGTCTTGTACTGGTAACCCATCTATAGACCTGGACTTCTTTTGTGTGATGTGTTGTTAAATCGCCTGAATAACTTTGTACATTTATTTATTTATTTATTTATTTTAATTACAGACTTGAATGCTGCTTTGTGTTTTATTTATTTTAGTTTTATTCTATCTATTTTTTTTAATTTATTTTAGTTCAGCAGGCCATTTTTGTGTTTTTACTGTACCAGGCAACAGCCTGGCATCAGCGTTCCAATCCTTAATTGAACACATTGGCTTTTTCCAACATGTTAATGCACCTACACATAAAGGTAGTCATACTATTGACCTTGTTCTAACATATGGTGCACAAATAGAACAACTTGCTATCCTACCTCAATGTCCTTCACTAACTGACCATTCCCTAATAACTCTAAAGACTACAATAGATTCGACAGCCCCTAACTCTATTTGCTACCACACTAGACGAATAACCCCCCAAGCCACAAGCGACTTCATAGATAAAATTCCTTCTCTTCTTGAACCCTTAATGACACAATACACATTAGAAGGCCCTCCTCCCAGCCCTACTCAAGTTGATCAATTAACTGATAATGTTATAGATGCACTTTACACTACATTAAATTCCATTGCGCCACTTAAAAAGAAAATTAGAAAACAAGACAAAATTGCCCCATGGTTTACAGCACAGACACGCTCAATGAAGCAAGCTGCACGTAAACTTGAAAGAAAATGGTATGCCACCAAACTTGAAGTGTTCCATCTTGCATGGAAAGACAGCCTAAAAGACTATAAGAAAGCACTTAATAATGCAAAAACAGAATACTACTCCTCACTTAAAAACAATCCCAAATTCCTCTTTAACACAATATCGCGCTTAACTAAAAGTAGGAATCAAGTGACACACTCCATTCCAATAACATTAGACAGCAATGATTTCATGATTTTTTTTAATGATAAAATTGAATCTATTAGAGGTAAAATAAATAACACCATTCAAACCTCAAATTCAGCTGGTTCCCCTATAATGGAAACAGCAAGTCCTAGCCGACCTATAGCATACCTGGACTCATTTACACCTGCCAGTATATCTGAAATTATCAAGCTGATCTCATCAAGTAAGGCCTCTACTTGTCTACTGGATCCAATTCCTACTGATCTCCTTAAGGCTACTCTCCCTAACCTAGCTGAGCCGATACTTAATATTATAAATCACTCTCTTGCAGCAGGACATGTTCCCAAACTTTTCAAGACATCTGTCATTAAGCCTTTAATCAAAAAGCCCAACCTTGACCCTGATGTCCTGGCTAACTACCGACCTATTTCCAACCTCCCATTTATATCAAAGATTCTTAAAAAAAAATAGTGTCTAAGCAAATTCATACCTTCTTGGACGCAAATAACATTCAGGAAACCTATCAATCTGGCTTTAGAGCATACCATAGCACAGAATCAGCCCTAGTAAAGGTCTACAATGATCTCCTTATCTCATCTGATAATGGATGCATTTCATTATTAATCCTACTGGATCTAAGTGCTGCTTTCGACACTATTGATCACAGCATCCTACTACATAGACTTGAGCATATGATTGGCATCAAAGATTCTGCATTAGCCTGGTTCAGGTCATACCTTACTGGACGTTACCAGTTTGTACATGCACATAATGAAGCATCATGCCACACTAAAGTCAAGTATGGTGTGCCCCAAGGATCAGTTCTGGGACCTCTGCTATTCTCCCTTTACATGCTACCTTTGGGATCTGTTATTAGAAAACATGGCATTACCTTCCACTCTTACGCAGATGATACCCAACTATACCTTTCAATGAAGCCTAATGATTGTACGCCAGTAACAAAACTTGTTGCCTGCCTCAGTGACATCAAAAACTGGATGACTAATAATTTCCTTTGCTTAAACTCTGATAAGACTGAAGTCATGTTGATTGGCCCTAAAAACCTGACCAACACTTTACCCCATCATCAGAGCTTACTTAGTGACCTTTCACTCACACCTAACACAAAGGTCAAGAACCTTGGGGTGTATATTGATCAAGACCTCTCTTTAAATAGTCATGTAAAGCATATCTCCAAAACCTCATTCTTTCATTTACGCAACATTGCTAAGGTCAGAAAATTCCTTTCTTTTGAGGATGCAGAAAAACTAATACATGCATTTGTTACCTCCAGACTTGACTATTGTAATGCACTGTTCTCTGGATGTGGTACTAGCTGCATCAAAAACCTTCAACTAATACAAAATGCTGCAGCACGAGCACTCACTAGGACAAAAAAATATGAACATATCACACCTGTCCTTGCTTCCTTACATTGGCTTCCTGTTAAAAGCCGAATTGATTTTAAAATACTTCTCCTAACATATAAAGCCCTTAATGGCCTTGCTCCTGCATATATTAAAGACTTACTTGTTCCCTACCACCCTTCTAGACCCCTAAAGTCACAGAATGCTGGTCTCCTAGTAATTCCTAGAATATCAAAATCGACAATGGGAGGAAGAGCATTCTGCCATCGTGCGCCTGTCCTGTGGAACAAACTCCCTTCTAACATTCGTCAAGCGGACACTCTCAACACTTTTAAGTCTAGACTCAAAACTTTTCTATTTACTGACCCCTTTAGTTAGGGATGGTGTATGGTAAGCCACACCTCCTCAGGGTATTATTGGAAAGGACTGCCTCTGCTGTAAGCTCCCGTCCAGGGTTTGGTGGCCACTGACCATTTCCTTTGGTGGTGTTGGCTTGTTGAATGAATGAATGAATGTCCTTTATTGTCATTGTCACAGGTACAATGAAATTGAGAGATGTCTCTGGTCAGTGCATCATCACATAAAATAATAAATATAATAAATACTTAAGTGCTAATACAGTAATACACCCAAGCAAGGCCTAAGCTAAGGCCATACAGACAGTGTTGTTATACATCATACCTTAGTTATGCTGCTATAGTTTAATGCCGCCACAATCCACCCATCTGTTTACCCGTACAATTTTCACTCTGTCTTTCTCCTCCTCTCTTTTCCTCTCCACTTACTTCTCTCTCTTCACTTAGCCAACATCTGTATATGGTTTCACATGCAATATAACTCACATTCTCTGAAATCTGATGGAGACTGTTCTAACTCATCTCCTCTCTGATTTTCCATGCCATTACCACCCTGCCGTGAGTCATCACTGCTTTCCACTGCCTGCGCCTGCACCTCCTGGGTTCTCCTGGGACCCTCTTCCAACGTGATCCGGTGGCACTCCTGAATGGTCCTCAACCCACTCCACTGTCCATGCCACTGCCTCCCTGCTGAGGGTCACCCCTGCCTTCCACTGCCTGATCCTGCATCTCTGGCTTCCTGGGCGGTCTGCCTTCAGCTTCACAGATGACCCTGACATGATCGATACAGCCTATAGCTGGCCCCTGGCTTGACTGCGCCTAATGACATGGGACTATATCCTGGGATTCTAATGGGACTCCTATATTACTTTATTTACCAAAATTTTCTTGTAATGTGTATCTAATGGAATAATAGTGGACTAGTACCCGCCATCTGAGAGACTGAAAACCTGCCCTAGGCAGTTGGGTTAGCCCCTTGAGCCGTCGGAACTGCCCAAGGTTTCTTCCTCTACCATAACAAGTAAAAACAAAAAACACGGCTAGGGAGTTTTTCCTTGCCCCTGTTGCTCATTGGGCCTCTTGTGTTAAGCGCTTTGTGACATGCCTTTTGTAAAAATGCGCTATATAAATAAAATTGAATTGAATTGAATTGAATTAAATACTGTGCAAGAGCAGTCACTGTTGTCTGTTTGTAAGGTTTTCTAAGCAGATGAATTACAGCAGATCATAGTTACACAGGTTTCTTTATTGCCCTCTTCATCTTCTCCCTTTCACTGGAATATGAAGAACAGTGTAATAGCCTTCTCTTTCTCTATAACCTATGCCATGCAAGGTGCCTTCCCACCACCGGGGGTTCAGTATATTGCTCAAGGATACTTCAATAGGGTCAGATGGAGTAGGGCTTGAACAACCCTCCAGGTTTCAAAATGGTACCTCTGCCACCATCACTTCAAAAAGACCAAGAAGATGGTATGAGTGGAGCAATATTACACACATATGCTTAACTAATTCATGGTGTAGATATGCCCACCTGCTGGCAAAAACAAACAATGTGTCAAACTGTAATGTGTGTTCTTATGTTTCATCGCATCCCAGATTAGTGGCTAAATCTCTTACAGCTTTATGTGTTTGCCATGCAAGGTGCCATCCTGTCGCTGGGAGCAACTGGGGTTCAGCATCTTGCTCAAGGATACTTCAGTGGGGTCAGATGGCCCCTGTACACAGTCATACACATTTCACTTTGTTCATGCCTATCTTTGTCTTGCTCCCTCTTTTGGGTTTATTTCTCGATTTTGAGTGAATATATTTTATACGTTTTTATAAGTTTGCTGATAAGCAATGAAATCTCAGATTATGTTTTAGAATTGGAGATAATTAGAATGAATTGTTATGGTGTGTGCCTATCCTGGAATTGCTATGATAATTCTATGGTTAACATCATGTTATTATTTTTTTTTTTTTACAGGGTAGCGATAGAATTTATCCTACGATACGGCATCACCAGTTGGTTTGGAAATCTAAATTTCCTCAGGAAAATACAGTCTCTATGCAAACACAATAGGTACAAACAATCCTTTGTCCCATTATCAGTCTAGATCATTAATGAACAGATGTAGGGGGGACTTATATGCACCAGCACTTACAGTACTAGCAATGTCCTTTTAAGCATCAGTTAAGGCACAGCTAAAATCCTTGCACTTACTGTACAAGGATTATGTTGTCTCTGTATGTCCTATGTCTGTCTAGTAGCAGTACCCTGACTATACTCCAAATTTTTCCCAAGGGTGACAAATGAATGAACTTGATTTGTTATCTTGAGCCAAGACCTAATCATCTGAGAGACTGCACTACATGACCCTAGGCAGTTTTCTTAAACCATAAAAAGAAGAAAGAAAAAGACGGGGAGTTTTTTCTTACCCGTTGCTCATTGGTGCTCTCTGCTGCAAAGCACTACGAGACATGTCTTGTATAATACGCTATACAAATAAAATTAAATTGACCACTCTATTGCATTTTAGACAAGCTGTGAAATGAGCTCAAAGGATTTGTTACCACTAGGCTTGATTATTGAACTGCTGTTCTCTTGATGTAGTAATACTTGCCTTAAAAACCTACAACTAATACAAAATGCTAAGGCATTGTAATTTTAGTCCTAGTAAGTGGTTAATCTTGCCTCCCCAGGGAGAGGGTTAGATGTCAAATTGATCACAAAATGCTATTCTCCTTGTAATTCCAAAAATATCAATACAACCCCCCACCCCCCTTCAACAGCCAACAAATGGCATTTTAAAAGGCAACAAAAGGCTCATTTAAAAGGCTTACAACAAAAATATTCGTAATTCCCGCCTCCCCTGGCAAATTCATGAATCAACAGGGGATTGGACCAGAGAGGTTTCCAAACGATCTTTGGTTGGACCATGCAAATATAGGAGGTGTCTCTTAGTGCTGCCGACGTCTAGAGCCAACTCGTTTCAGATTGGCCTTTATCAGCCCGGCCATTTCTAACATGAAACTTACATGTAGAATGAGGCAGAAGACGGCGGTTGAAGTTTTGCTATGGTCCATTGGATACCGTAAGCTACCTAAATTCAACAATAACAAGGTAAATGTGGTTTGACATTCTATGGTCACTTTAAGATTTATAAAACAAGTTTTATAAAAATGTAACCTTAAGACTTGTGCCATCTTGTACTGTAAGCCTTCAGCACCAGGCAGAAGTTGATATAAGAACACTGTTACACTGTAACGTTGATAAGCTTGGAATTTTATGTACGTTTTAGCAACCATAAGCTTTGCCATCAGGAAGTAAAGACACAATTCTATAGGTCTCAGAGACTCAACCTGGATCAAATTTATGTAGGGTTATTTATGAATACTCAACTAAAGACATTTTAAAGACTGAAATAATATTTAAATAAAATGCAACAAGTTTTAAGTAACATTTTAATACAACTGTAACATTTTAATACATCTGCAATTAGAACGAAGGTTCTTTATCACTGTTTAAAAATGTTCTCATCATCTTGATCTGTAAATTCTTGAAACAGCTTTTTTAAGACGAGATACAATGGTTAGGATAAGAATTCAGGCAAAAGCCTGAGAATTTTTGGGACCACCCTTTAAATTTTCATTTGTATAGACCTTAAATTTGAATGGTCAGTGGTTATGCGTGATGCAATAATCACAATTTGCTGCACAGAATGATTCCCAAAAGGTTTTTGACCATTCATTCTCAAATAAGGATCTATTATTTATGTTGTGTATCAGAGCTTCTGCAATAAAAATTTCTTGGAACAAAAGCAATTGTCAAAATATTAACTTAACAATTGTATCTCATTATAACCAAACAAGGCATTCAGCGTAAAAAAACAAAAACTGTTCTTTAAGGCAAAAAAATAAAACTAAAATAACTGTACACGAGCCAGATGATTTTCTTCAATCAACTTCAACAGTTTATGAAAACATGTAAATACATGCCAACATGTATATAAGGCTAACTTAATTACAGAATCCACAATATGTTAAATCTAATAGGATACATATATATATATAAGTTGTACGAAAAAATCTACATCACGCATTTTGACTCGGATTCTTCTCTTAACACTTTGCCACTTTCACCGTCCTGTGTCTTCATATCTTCATCCTGAGTGTCATCTTCACTCTCATCCTCACTGTCACTCCTCTCCATTTCTCGCTCTGGCTCTATTTCAGGGACATCCAGATTATGCTTTACTTTTCGCAGTTCTGCCATGTTGAAGCCTAAAAGGACTTTTGCCTTGTGCTTCTGGATGGCCCTCATGCATTTTGTGCGCTTTGTTCCAAAGTGGCATGCCACATCTGACTTGTTCAGGAGTAGTTGACTGGCAAGGGCAGTTGTTTCACTCCTAGTCAGGTAAGGTTTGGTGTGGAAGTACTTGGTGAGAAATTCTCGTCTGTCCTCAAAAGACCGTTTCCACATGCCTGTAGTATCTAGGGTTAGCGGCACAGAAGAATCTAGTTCAGGTGCAACAGGAGAAGTTTGTTTTTCTCGTTCAAGTTTCTTTCTTGCTGCACGGGCCTCCCTCTCCCGCTTGTTTGCCTCCATAGCCTCCTTAACAGCCATCTCAAGCCTCATTTTTCTTTGAATCTCTACTTCTGACTCTGGTTCTTTGGGTTTTGTAGTCATGCTGGTGGACACCTGTTGGGGTTGCAGTGGCTTGAGAGGCAGGTTAATCCCATTACTTGGAGTGACTATGCGTCTTGTGTTTCCAATCCTCTCTGCATCAATAGGGATCTTGGGGGCACATTTGCACCGCTGCAGGTGTACAGCGATTGCCTTTGTAGTGGTTTTACCAGTATACACTCCACCACAGTACACACATTTGTATGCTGGGGTCTTGAGAATGGCATGGATCGTGGGAGTTATAAAGTGCCTCTCTCTCAGGTGTATACGAGTGTCCTCTGTACTCATGAGCTCCTCTGAGCAAAAAGGACATTCTTTGAGGTTTGTCTTTGTGGAGCTTTGACACACTGGCTTTGCAGCAGTGGGTGACATCTTGACAAAAATTAAGTCAAGGGAACTGGTCACTAAAGCTAGATTCACTTCTTGTTCCCCCAAGATCTCTTTGGGGGCAGTTGTGTTGATGTCAAAATAAGGGAATAGGATATTACCACATTCATCTGAATATAATCGATATTCTCTCCGCATGAAATCACAGTTTTCCTTTTGCAAAGGGCTGTGTTCTGATCCAATATGTTCTATGAGGTGCTTTATGGAATAAAAAAGCCCTGGGCAATACAGGCATGACATTCCATGTCGCATATGCTCAAAAAGTCCTTTTTCAGAAAGTAGCACTTTGCACAGCAGACATTTAACAGTTTTGTCAGGCATTTTCTTTAAGAATGGTGCCCTTGCAGCAAGGCCTGTTTTCGACTTCAGTTTATGAACCTCCATGTGGACATGGTAGACATCAGATGGGAAAAGTTCCTTACAGAAACTACATGTTGTCCACTTTTTGGTTTTACCAGATTCCACTGAGGTTCTGCTGGGTGCTCTGTTTGTTTGGGAAATCGAGTTCTGGGATAATGAACCTGGAACTTTACCGACAACTGATCCCTTACCTGATTGAACAGGAAGATTTACTTGCAGAGGAGCTAAAGTATAGGTTGGCAGGCCATTCACATTGTTGCCTGTAGGAATGAGGTGACTCAGAAGGGACTGGGAAGTAAGCATTGTTGCCCTGGGAGTGGCCGGATTTGGGGTCATTACACCAGGCTGAGGGGCCAAGCCAGAGGGCATTTGTCCATGAATGTTCAGTGAAGCTCTTGGAGGGACAGCAAAGTGTTGGGGTATCTGCTGCTGTTTAGTAAGGATCTGTCCACCAACAGTTTTATTAGGCATAACGGGCTGAAGAGGTGTGGATGGACAGGTTGATATTGCAGGCAAGGCTGGGTCAGAGACCACTTTGGCATGATGAGCACTAGTATGGGTCACTGGAATATCAGATCGAAGCAAACCCTTAGCCTCTGCACTGGCCAACTGAACCAGGGCTGCGGCCTGTGCAGGAAGGAGCTGTGTGGTCCCCTGTCCACTCACCATGGGGTTACTGCTGCTGGACAAACCCTGTAAAACTACACCAGATGGAGACCCACCAGTCACTGGTAGCTGGTTGCTAGATGATGCAGTTATAGGGAGGCTAGTCTGGACGGGTTTTAATATGGTTAGATTAGATGAAACTGACTTTGGAGCAAGAAGCTGAGCCTTTGGAGCTAAAGCTGGGTATGGTTTCTTTTGCTTAAGCTTCTGCCAGATCAAACCATGAATGTGGGCATCCAGGTCTTTGTGTTTCTCTGAGGTCAAGACGTGATACACTAGATGTTCTATCGTCTCAGCAGATGTGCCACAGCTTTTGCAGTAGTATTTAAAAGCATGTCTCTCAGCTTTTTGTTCACTTTCCGTCTTCTGGCCAGCATGCTGGTACCACAGAGAAAGGCAATGTCTAAAGAGAACATGTTTCTTAATGCAGTAAAGTAAAGGGTCCTCATACGAACACTTCCTACAGATGTACTTTTCAACAGCTGCTGGTCTGACTGATGGTGATCCAGATTCCACAGGCTGGGGTTTGGGAAGGTCAGAGTGAAAGTATAAAAAGTGTCTCTTCAAGACTCTGGGGTGACCAATAAATGAACATGCAGAACAAGCACTCAGGAATGCCACATTCTTTTCATGTGGATGGTAGCATTTTATGTGACCATGAAATGTATTCCAAGATCTTGCAGAGTACTTACACAGGCTACAGCAGAGTGCCTGTGTCCGATACCTCCACTGGAAAAAAAACAAAAGAAAACTGTTAAAATCAACAACAAAAAAAATCTAACATGACATTTTGTTTGCATCGTTGATAATATTACTGCCACAATGGACCTTAGCCCTAAAAGTGGCAAGCTGTTCAGACCTAGGAGAGAGGCAGATAATGAAGTTGATACAATCAACCTTTTCTAGCCTAAGACTCAGAGATGGAAAAGCAGTATACTTTTTTTCCCCCAAAGTAATCAAGACATATGAACAAGGCATGGATCTTAAAGTTAGCTTGTTCCCCATATTGATATTTCTCTTTAGCTTGCCGTTCAGTTGGTCTTAAATCATTTGTTTACCACAAAAGGAAAATTCCAGAGTATTTCAACCCAGTGTCCTGTTGATCAAGGTCACCGAGTGGTGTCAGTGGGAAAAGGAACAAATAAATTTGGTAAAGAATGGGCTTTAATCCAATATCAGTTCTGATATTTAATCCAATATCAGTTCTGCAATACAAACTTAATAATGCATTTTGTATAATACTTCAAAGTCTGCATTCAATGTCTGTGATCAACATCTAAGAATAGAGTCAATTGCACATCATCTAGTTAGTTTTAGTAGATGCACAAATGGGCTGTTCTTCCTTAGGAAGAACATAGCAAACATGAGATATTACAACAAAAAAGGGCAGACTTATTCATTGCCATTATAGCCGATAGAGGACCGCAGAGCAAATGCAGCAAGTATTGTTCACCCTGTTACAAGTTGATGGATCACCAAAACAATTTTGAAAACATAATTTGAAGGTACTAAAAGGTTTTTGGTGTTGCTTTCAAGCAACATGCCACAGTTCTTCAATATTGAAATATGTTCTTCCTCTAACTTAGAAGAGTTGATACATACCTCTCTGGTCTCCGTGCATGCACTCAGTTGCTCTGGCATGCGATGCTACTTTGTTAGCATTTAGTTTAGCCTAGTTCTTTCAACAGAGTCCTTACCGGGATGAAGTTAGAAGGGACCAAACACATCTCCTTATTATCCGCTTATAAAATCTTAACTCAACCAAGTAAGGGGAAGAATATATTTCAATATTGAAAAAATCGGTAGCATGTTGCTTTACATTACATGAACATTACTTTTCATACCCTGGGATGAAGTATGAACTGTAGGTGTAACACATTTTCAGGGGACATGTTCACATCTTTGCATTTTATACATGTACTTTTCAACTCTATTGAAAAAGCAAATAAAGGTCTAATTGAAATTATTTTCTTGCTCTTGTTCCAAGATATTCTGTCCACACTAAGCATCACCTTTTTCCTTCTCTTGCCATGGAATCCTACTGTGAGGTCACTCCATTCAGTGTCATTGAAAACTGCTTCCCCTGGATCACATTCCTCCACCTCCTACCAAAGAAACAGACAACTTCATTTTTTCCACATTAACACACACACAAAGACTTCAGGTAAGCAATATCCAACCCAGCTCAAATTATGTATCAAACTATTGGAGGCCCAACAAAGTTTTTTTATTTTATTTTATTTATTTCTAATTTGGGTACGTTGTGATAATTTTCTGTGTAGTGACAGTCAGTTGTGGTGCTGATGTATTCTAATGCCACATTTCCACCAACCCGGCACTACTCTACTCAACTCTACCCGCGTTTGTTGCATTTCCACCGGCCCAAAGTAGAGGAAAGCAGGTCCAAGTAGGTACTTTTTTTCGTACCTGCTTCAGCGAGGTTCTATTCGGGCCAAGTAGGTACTAAAGCGTGACGTGGAAAGACAGACGGTGCCGATTGGTTCGAGAGGTGGTGCAAGCTTCTTTAGCAGTGCCTGTTTTTTTCCCCTATTAAAAAGTTCTCTGCTGCTAGGCTACATAAGAGAACAACTTTGCCTCTGTTCGGTGCTGTTCGTTCTTTCTTTGTGATATAAATTGTTCAAGCCATGAATTTGATCTACGGATCTGATATTGAAAACATACAGCGCCATCAGCGAGTGTACAAATAAGAGGTAACAACATCTGCGCCTCTACTTCCTGCGCAAACTCAAGCGGGCAAGTGCCCCACCACACATCCTGACCACATTCTACAGAGGAACCATTGAAAGCATCCTCTCCAGCTGCATCACTGTGTGGGGCGGTAGCTGCACTGACTACAACAGAAAAGCTCTACAACGCATTGTGAGAACAGCTGAGAGGATAGTTGGTGGACCACTCCCCTCCCTCCAAGACATCTACACCACCCACCTCACCCGCAAAGCCATTACAATTGTCAACGACGCAACCCACCCTGCACACAGTCTGTTCAGCCTCCTACCATCCGGAAAGAGATACAGAAGTCACCGCTCCCGCACCACCAGGCTCACCAACAGCTTCATTCACCAGGCTGTGAGACTGCTGAACTCTCCCCCCTCCCGGTTCCCAGCCAGCAGTACCACCAGACTGGCAGGAGTATAGGAAGACAGATTGGACTCTATCCACCCCCCCCCCCCCCAACCTACACACACTCCCCAACAAGGAACACTCTGAACTAAGAACTAAAAACACTCTTGACTGAAAACAACTACCTCTGCATTGCAAATTGCACACACCTGCTGCTACATATTTTAGTATTCTTTTTTACCACCATTTATATTACTACTACTGCTGCTACAATCTTGTATTGCACTAAAAACAACACTGCTGGAACACTTACTGTATGTTATGTCTTGTCTTGTTATATCCTGTATGTTATCTAAGTATAATGCCCTAAGCCTACTTGCCCTTTTTTACTTAACATTACCTTATTGTTTAGAACTGTTTTTGTTGTGCATCTGCACTTTATTGTTGTCAACGTCTACGCATGGGACAAGTGTGAAACCTAATTTCGATTCGACAAATAAAACTGACTTTGACTTTGATCTGTTTACTGCTTGAGTTTCGTTCCACTGAAGTGAATGGGGCAACGTGTGTGTGTGGAATTACGTTATTTTGTTCTCCAGTTTTCAGCATTTATTTTACAACCAGCATGGGTAAGTGTGGTGCATTATTTTAAACCTAATAGCAAAAGTGTTAACAGTTCGAATTTGGAGAAAAGTGTAAGTTATTTCAGGTCAGGCAGCTACCACTTACAGTCATTACCAATTGGGAGTGGCCGTGAGACTCACATAAAACATGAGTCACGGCATGGCATGATGTGTAAGTGCAGCTGCCGCCGCTAGGAGGCAACACAAGAACTCTCTAATGATTGCACAACATTCGGAGAGGCAAGTGGATCTCAACAGTTCATTAAAACATAATGGCCTGCAATAGATTGGAAACATTAGACAACATCTCCACACTTCTCAAAAAATCCCCCGGACATCACTGATAAGCACGCAATCGGCAGCACCGACACAAGACCATTCAGGCAGTCACGTTCAGCCTCTACGAAACACGAATGCAAGACCCAGCCAACTATTCATCGCTTAGTATGCCTAATATTGAGAAAGCCAGGGCTAGCAGTGAAATAAGCAAAGGGCTTACTGTCAAAAAGGTTGCAGGAAATGAATAGGCAATTCTAAACCCTTTTCTTAAATCCATTTTTTAAAATCCATTAGGCGAACCAAAGGTGATAAAATAAAAACGGATCAAATTTAACGATACACTTGTAGCCTAATAGTTACAGTTTGCACAGTTGACATTAACATATTAATTTTAAAATATTAATAAAATGACAGCCTGACTTTTTTCGACCTGTGCTGGGGGGGAGGGGACGGGCACGGCCCTCAAATGCCTCACCTTGCCGCAGACTCTGTCGAGACATCATTTCCAAAGACTGTTCCTTGCCCATAAACACAGAAAACTACATCCATTGATGAAGATTTAACTGTAGGTTAAATCAAAGTCCTTCTCCTATAAAAACGTCTCTGGCTTCACTTTCGGCTGAGTTACATGTAAAGGCAGCGACTGCTGCGACAAATTTTAATGAGCCGCAGTTTGCCCTCTGCTCATATTGTGTTCAGTAATGCTGCATCGGGCCAGTGGCATTTTTTATTTTTTATTATAAGACAGGCAACCAGCTTTTTGGACCTTCCATCCAATTGTGTTCTCCCAAATGTGGATATTTTAATTTACTGACACAAAAGGCAAAGTGCTAGGCTACGGCCTAACTAAGACTGGCTATGGCTGCCTTAAAACATCACGCAGACACACCATCTTTTATAATATGTACGTGCACGTGTGCGAGTAGAGGAGCATCAAGAGCCCTGCAGCGGTATTGAAGTAATGTAAACAAGACTAGCAAACTTTTGCATTGGAATACCAGAAATATTTTCCTGTATAGGGGTCATCATGGTCTCAATGTATGGGAACTGCAACACAACAATATGACAATAAGAAAGATATTAAAAGTTTTCCTTGTAACTTTAGTCAGTGATTCAGGCTGCATCAAAAAGAAATAAACAAGGGACTAGAAGTAATTTCCAGTAACTTTCCCCGAAATGGCGAGCACACAAATACATCCCTTACCTGGCTTAGAAGCTCACATTGCTCTAGTCCAAATTCACTTAAAATAGTCTTCACATTTTTTCTCGATCTTCTGATTTTGTCCAATCCCAAAACAGGAACTTGATACATCTCTTGCACCTGAAAGGCCACACCAAGCTCAATTAATCATTTACGCCAATGCAAGGAATTAATCAACATAAAATATGCATATAGACATGTTGGAACAAAACAAAGATGGCGGCGCAAACATGCTGTGTGTTCCAATATCTACAGTATATCACAAAAGTGAGTACACCCCTCACATTTTTGTAAATATTTTATAATATCTTTGCAAGGGACAACGCTAAAGATATGAAACTCTGATAGAATGTAAAGTAATTAGTGTACAGCTTGTATAATGGTGAAAAGTTGATGTCCCCTCAAAATAACTCAACACACAGATAATAATGTCTGAACTGCTGGCAAACAAAAGTGAGTACACCCCTAAATAAAAATGCCCAAATTGTGCCCAATAAGCCCTTTTTCCTTGCCGTTGTCATGTCACTTGTTAGTGTTACAAGGTCTCAGGTGTCCTTGGGGAGCAGGTGTGTTAAATTTGGTGTCATCGCCCTCACACTCTCATACTGGTCACTAGACGTTTAACATGGCACCTCATGGCAAAGAATTCTCTGAGGATCTGAGAGAAAGAATTATTGCTACACACAAAGATGTCCTAGGCTATAAGAAGATTGCCAACACCCTGAAACTAAGCTGCAACACGGTGGCTAAGACCATACACTGGTTTAAAAGGACAAGCTCCA
This sequence comes from Limnothrissa miodon, assembly GCA_017657215.1. NCBI lineage: Eukaryota > Metazoa > Chordata > Actinopteri > Clupeiformes > Clupeidae > Limnothrissa > Limnothrissa miodon. Next base: position 224,866 of record JAGFZM010001259.1, read on the forward strand.
CTCAGAACAGGCCCCAGCATTGTAGACCTCTTCTTAAGATGGTGCACAAGAAAGCCCGCAAACTGTTTGATGAAGACAAGCAGCAGGCGGTGGTGGCGCAGGTGGTAGAGGAGCCGTTCGGTGCAGGTTCAAGCCACACTCAACCTGACACCATCGAAGTGTCCTTGAGCAAGACACTGAACCCCAAATTGCTCCTGGTGGCAGGCTGGAGCCTTGCATGGTAATCCCCTCCACTGGTGTGTGACTGTTTGTGAATGGGTGAATGCCATAAGCAGGCGGCGCGTGGAGACGCAGCGGTCTCCGGCTCTCCTGACCGTGCGCATCACTGTGGGATAGCTAGAAACGTAATTTTGATTCCTCTGTATGTCCAGTATACGTAGAGAAATTGACAATAAAGTGACTTAACTTAAAAAAAAGCAGACTAAGGACATGGAATACTGGAACCACATCCTGTGGTCTGATGAGACCAAGATAAACTTATTTGGTTCAGATGGTGTGAAGCATGTGTGGAGGTGAGGAGTACAAAGACAGACGTGTCTTGCCTACAGTCAAGCATGGTGGGGGGAGTGTCATGGTTTGGGGCTGCATGAGTGCTGCCGGTGCTGGGGAACTACAGTTCATTGAGGGAACCATGAATGCCAATATGTACTGTGTTATACTGAAGAAGAGCATGATATCCCTTCGGAAACTGGGCCGTAGAACAGTATTCCAACATGATAATGACCCCAAACACACTTCTGAGACAACCACTGCCTTGCTGAAGAAACTGAGGGTAAAAGTGCTGGACTGGCCAAGCATGTCTCCAGACCTAAACCCGAAACGCAAGGTGTCTAACACACAAGGAGGAGTGGAAGAGGATTCCCGTGGCAACCTGTGAAATTCTAGTGAACTCCATGCCCAAGAGAGTTAAGGCAGTGCTAGAAAATAATGGTGGCCACACAAAATATTGACACTGGGCACAGTTTGAACATTTTCATTTAGGGGTGTACTCACTTTTGTTGCCAGCAGTTCAGACATTAATGGCTGTGTGTTGAGTTATTTTGAGGGGACATCAACTTTACACCATTATACAAACTGTACACTGATTACTTTATATTCTACCAGAGTTTCATATCTTTAGCATTGTCCCTTGAAAAGACAATAAAATATTTACAAAAATGTGAGGGGTGTACTCACTTTTGTGATATACTGTATACTCTCATGAGTACATTTTACCACAGTACGCTGTCCGTGCTTAGTAAGTGTACAGTTTTCAGCAGGTCAGTGTTGTTCCAAATCGCATACTCCATGATGCTCCTACCAGAAAGTAGATGGCAGTTGAAAAGTGAGTGCGAAAAGTGTACGCCGTTCCATACTCAGAATTTTGACCGTTATGAGGCCACCGTCCTTTCTGTACACTTATTCTCGCCTAAATCTTACATCAGAACACACTTTGCACTCAAACTAAGCACAGTAAGTAGAGGAAGTATGGATATTGGAACACACCAATGCTCCCCAACATCCACTCACCAAACTGACGACCTTATGTTCACAAAACATAAATCTTTGGTATTTGACTTAATGCAGATACCATTTCACTTCTATTATACAAAAAGAAATTGTGCAAGTTTATACACCAGAAATCTCAGAAATCAGGATCTTGATATTAGGCTATATTAACTATTAGGCTATATTAACATTAACAACACCATAAACATCGTTTCAGTATCTAATCTCGCCTTTGGGACTCAATATTGTCAAACATATACCTTTGAAGTACATATTTTGCAAATCAGACCACAGACCACGAATCAACAAAATTTAAAAGCAAGGCAAAATTCACGCAAAGTCACGTAACCCCACTCATTCTCTATGGAGGGCCCAGGCCAGGGACCCGGCTCGCAACCTCTCTTGTCTCCGATACGTCATAGGCGTTTCGCCTCCAGTGTTCTATAGCCCAGTGATTTCTATGGGCGATTCTAGTGATATGTCTCCCATTAAAACGTCTCTGTTCTAGTTCAGTGGCATGAACTCGATACGTGCACTCTCTGTGAGACGTGAAGTCAGTAATCAGCATCCTTGGAGGGTGGCATTACGTTAGATTATACTTTAAGGTTATTTTAAGAAAATAAACCAACATCATATTACAGTTATGCACAACAATATACCACTGACATTTGGCTATGAACACAGCTTGTTAGCACACAGCCATGACGACTCCTCCTCTAGCAAGATAGATAGATAGATAGATAGTATGATGCACGTGCTAATGCTAAATCGTCAAAAGCACGGGTGATAACAAACGCATTAGTGCTCGTTTCCCCTTTACAGTGTCGATCAAACCAGTGTGCTGTTCCAATCATAATCATACAGGCTTTCGCGAACTGTGAAATGCACTCAGATTGAACCATTGTGTAACGTTACCTTACCTTATCGCTAGTCTTACAAGGAAGTCACACTTTTTTGAATGGAGGCTACATCCGCTAGTCAGACCACTAAAGCAACACAGATGCAAAGAGGCCGATTACTACACTAACACCTATTGGTTTGGATTAATGTTAATATATTTAGGCTGTGATGTTTAGGCCGTTTGTACCGTGCCCGATATACCATGATACTACAGTGAACTAGCATGCCCACTGGATGAAATGGCGTTTTATTTAACAGGAAATGACGTATATTGTCTAATTTGCATACTAGCCAATAAATCCAAAAACTTAGTATGACTGTGAGGCTAATGAATGAGGTGACTACTAGTGTCGAAAACTTTGAGGTACATAATATCAAGATAGTGTGAAAAGTTTTTTTTTTTTGTTCAGGCTATTGTTTTCATTGGTTGTTAGGCAACATAATTCAGTGGGTGGGACTAAATGAATAGGCTATTGCATCATCTCACCTCATTGCTTATGAACCAATAGGGAGCATAAGTCACACAGGTCACACCTGTTTTCTTTTAGTCAGTGGAATATTTTTGGCTGTATAAGACAGTATGGTAGGCCTATGCGCTTTTGACATAACCAAAGATGTATTTTACGTAATTGGCAGTGCCTGCTGATTAGACACGGTGTTCGTCATGAACCAGAGCCTGTTTATGGAGAGCCGGTCCACTATCAACTCAATTGTACCGGCAGTTCCTATGTAGTTCTGTTAGGGGCGCTCATGAGCAAGTGCCAAAAAAAGCTACACAGCTAAATGTTTTCAAAAGTAAGAATATCCACTGTTCTTTACATTTCTCATTCTGTGAGCAGTTTTTGCTGGTTAGTATATAGGTCTATGAATGATCTGTGACTGATGACATCACTTTTGGGGATTTTAGAAGTAAACCAAAACATTCTAAAATGTTATCCGTCAAAGGATTGCAAATTCAGCGTCTCCTGCATCACATGCATCCATTTAATTATAAGAGAAAAAAAATATTTCCAAGAGATATGTATTTAGTACGACGAAGGATTAGGGCCGCAATAAAATAAAAAAAATATGAGAATTATGAGAATAAATAACTAGAATAAAGTCGTTAATCACGAGAATAAAGTCATTAATTACGAGAATAATGTCATAAATTATCATTTCCATAATTAACGACTTTATTCTCGTAATTAATTACATTATTCTCATAATTAATTACTTTATTCTCATAATTAATTACTGTTTTCGTGATTTATGACTTTATTACTAACACTAGTAATTTTTGCCCCATCTTTAAATTATCAATTTGCAGCATCAAAGAATAATAAAGATAGTTGTGTTTGGTTTCTTCTTTGGTTCTTTGGTTTCTCATAATTAATGACTATTTTCGTAATGTATGACTTTATTCTTAAAGACTTTATTTTCGTAATTTACTACTTTATTCTCAAAATATTAACTTTACTCTCGTAATTAATGACTTTATTCTCGTAATTAACTACTTTATTCTCATAATGTATGCCTTTATTCTCATAATTTATGCCTTTATCCTCATAATTTATGACTTTATTATAACTTTATTCTCTACGTTTTTGACATTTTTTTGTTTTATTGCGGCCCTAATCCTCCATCATAATTTAGTCTATTTAGAAATGTCGTAGAGACTTGGCAGTTCCATAGCCCCCATACACTCTGCACTTGCTCGCACATGCCCTCTCGTTGCAGGATTTTGAGAGTGAACATACTCCCCCTATTAAAATTTCTCTGCATGAATAAATGTTGTGATCAAGTCACCAAAATGCAACCATGTCACATCCCTCAAAACTTGCAGGATCAAGAAGCTTGCAGCCAGATGTTGCAGTTGCTTTCACATGGCTGCCATGACATCATTTCATTATTTTGATTGGTTGACCTCTCCCATGACAAACATAATGAACAGTAGACTGGATATCAGGAATATTTTCTATATACCTAAAAGGCATTGTGCAACAAGAAAAGTGTGTACCACCTGCTTGAACAGACATGTAATAGTTATTATTCATTAAAAATGTGTAAAAATTATGTTTGCAAATCATATAAAAATAGATAAATACCCATCATTTGGATTTTGGTTATGTAAAATGGGAAGGCCATGAGATTACCCATTTTACAAGGTTTTTGTTTGACTTGGTGACGTCCCTTTAAAGCCTACACCTTCTGTTGATGCAGCCAGATGAAGACAGACGGCTTGTGATCTCAAACAGGTCTTGAACCTCTAAATCATGGCAGTTGCAGGCCTATGTGATTTTTTTTAGAATTGTTTACAACTGTTTCACATTTAGGTAAACACAGTACATAAATAATGGAAAGGCACAAAATACACTGCAATAATGGAGTTTAAATTGGTCTCAGTGTAACAGTTCACCACTACTAAAGTAAATGAAATAAAATGTGAATAGTAACTTCATCTGATTAGATGGTTGTCAACGTGCTTGTTAAGTTAAGTCACTTTATTGTCAATTTCTCTACATATACCAGACATACAGAGGAATCGAAATTGCGTTTCTAGCTATCCCACAGTGATGCGCACGGTCAGGAGAGCCAGAGGCCGCTGCGTCTCCACGCGCCGCCTACCCATTCACACACAGTCATACACCAGTGGAGGGGATTACCATGCAAGGCTCCAGCCTGCCACCAGGAACAATTAGGGGTTCAGTGTCTTGCTCAAGGACACTTCGATGGTGTCAGGTAGAGTGGGGTTCGAACCTGCAACCTTGCGGTCACCAAACGGCTCCACTACCACCTGCGCCATTTTACATGAACTAGCCATTTCTAAATGACTGAATGTGTTCATTAACATGATAATAACAACACAAGACTTACATTGCACATCCACATAGGCCCAGTCCAACTTTTTCCCAGTCTTTTTTGTGTCTGTAACAGAGTTGAAAATGTAAATAGTATTTGTGTGATTTTCACCATCATTGAGCAGTTCTGTGTTTGGGATTTGGAGCCCGCCTTTGGATCTGCAGGTTGTCCCTGAGTACTTTCCAACTTTACACTTTGCCAGCAAATTCATGCATTCTGTGGAAAGTTTCATTAGGGGGCATGGAAGGTACAGATAAGGTTAAAGGGGACACATTATGCAAAAACTCACTTTTTACGGGGCTTTGAGTTCATATTTGGGCCTCTACTGTTCTTATAAACTCTCCAAGCGCGAAAAAACCCGTCCATCCGTTTTCTGACGGTCAGTAGAAATACTTTGGTGTCAAGAATGTTATGCTCCTGTGAGCCATTTGGATGGCTCCCTTATTCTGACGTTACACTAAGGGAATTGGCATAGACCAACCCCAGCACCTGTCGAATCCCCACCCATTTAGCCAAAGCTAATGTCTATCTGCTTAGATTGAGATGTTTCTCTCCATACTACCTGGGCACTTTTTAAAACGCTGCCGCCAGTTTTTCAAGTTGAGAAATACGTCGTTCTTTTTGGAACAGCTGACCAATCATTGTCAGGAAACGTTCATGACATGGTAAAAAAAAAGTTATCAACTGATAAATGCTGCCAGTGCTTTTTTTGTACTAGAAAAAGCCTCGGAGTCTGTGTTTTTTACTTTAAAAAACCCACCCAGTGTGAACACCTTCTAATGCTTGTTAAAATATTGTCTAGGTTTAAATTAAAGGTGCTCTAAGTGATGTGACACGTTTTTAGGACTAAAACATGTGTTGTTACATACAGCAAACATCTCCTCACAATCTGCTAGCTGCCTGTCCCCTGAATACACTGTAAAAAAACGCGGTCTCTGTAGACAGCCTAGGCTCCACAAACGGCAACATAACACAGTGGGCAAACCTAGCATAACAAACGAAAACACGAAACATAACAGTGTTCCAGCCAATAAACGACAAGGTTCATGAGTCTTTCGGGAGGCATGGGAGGGAAGGGGAGGAGTAAACTAACTTATAACGCTTGAACCGATCTCTGGAGCTATCGTCCGTTTTGTTTGACAATACTTCGAACGTCAACAAGAAGTGACGTGAAACAGCATCGCTTAGAGCGCCTTTAAATGTTTATCATGTTATCAGTGGAGGCGCGCCATCAAGTAACGTTAGTCTAAAAGCCATTAGTCTGACGTTAGCAGTTGTAGCCTCACTTTATTAAACATTACTTGAACGTGTTCAAGCTTTGTTGAGTTTAAAATGTTAGCAAATACTAAGTGTTGTAAAGAGATGGCATTATGTTTCTAAAAATTAACCTTACATTAGGCTACATTGTTGTGGCAAACTAAACATGGTAGGCTAACAACTAAGGAGGGATCCAATGGTAACAAATACGTTTATTGAATAAGTTTATTGAATAAGTTTATTGAATAAGTTTATTGAATAAGTTGACTAAACATTCAGAAAGAATGCTTGCTGTTTGTGCTGATGGATCCTCTTGTTCATCATCGGGGTCTGATACCAGCTCTATTTGCAGTAATTTTCGAGCAGCGTAAACAGTTCACGCAGCCGGAGGCTTTTCATGGGCAGGGCGGGGCGTGACCAGCAACAGCTTATTTGCATAAAAGTGACAGAGCCCTTAAACGGCTCAATTTGGGAGAGACCGAAACTGGCAAGAATAGAGCTGGTGAAATCTATTTATGTGAGAGTGATTTTGTGCAAAGAACTTCATGAACTTGATTTGTATAGCCCATAGACCAATTCTAAATTGTTTAAAAAGAGGTATAATATGTCCCCTTTAACATCCAATGTATAGTTGTTTTGACTTGCTTCGTATGTGTACTGTATGTCCTAAATTTCCCAGGGGAGACGGGACATTTCCACACTTGATCTGAAAAAGACAATAATAGCAATAACACTAGTATTTTTTGCCCCATCTTTAAATGATCAATTTGCAGCATCAAAGAATAATAAGGATAGTTGGCCAATTAGCAGTAACATTATAACCTTAGCCAAATAAGATAATGATAAGAGGTTAACAATTGATAACATAAGAGGTTAACAATTTTCCAAACCAAGTTTTAAATTTAGCAACAAAAACAGGTACAAACCTCCAGACACCTTTCTATGTCCAGGAGGCTAACTTAAAGGTGCTCTAAGCGATGTGACACGTTTTTAGGACTAAAACATGTGTTGTTACATACAGCAAACATCTCCTCACAATCTGCTAGCTGCCTGTCCCCTGAACACACTGTAAAAAAAACGCGGTCTCTGTAGACAGCCCAGGCTCCACAAACGGCAACAAAACACAGTGGGCAAACCTAGCATAACAAACGAAAACGAAACATAACAGTGTTCCAGCCAATAAACGACAAGGTTCATGAGCCTTTCGGGAGGCATGCGAGGGAGGGGGAGGAGTGAGCTATAACTTATAACTTGAACCTTCTCTGGAGCTATCCTCCGTTTTGTTTGACAATACTTCGAACGTCAACAAGAAGTGACGTAAAACAGCATCGCTTAGAGCGCCTTTAATGCAGTCAAAGCAGCATCCTAAAATGAATACTCATTCTGACACTCTAACCTCATTCAGAGGCAATGACCAAACAACATCACCTATAAGATGGGGTATTTCATAACCATGGCAAAGTTTAGTTTAGTTTTAAACAGGGACACTCAAACCTGAGTGGTGTATTCAAACAAATGCTAGCATAGGGGGATCTGAAGTTAACATAGCAAACAACGACAAACCAATCGGTAACAAGATGGGTATGGAGTTAATGCGCATCCTCTACCATCTTTTTTGTCGATTGGTTGGCCGTGGTTTGTAGTGTTTAGGTTTGTTTGAGTATTACAGCCACTATGTTCTTGTTCAAGACCGCCCCCCCCCCTCTTCCCATACACATACATTCCTCTCCACAACCCCCCACCCTCCCCTCCACACTCTCCCCCTAATTCTGGTAAAATTACCTTTCTCTTATCCCACTCTGTGAACATTTAAGCAGAACTGTCTAGTCTTTTGTGAGTATTCTGTTAGTGTCTCCATTTTTGTGTCATGTAGGCTACTTATGTCATTTTGTTGTGTTGTGTCCCGTAACTGTTTAGTTTGTAATATTATAGCTATAATAGTATTGATATAATAGTGCTGTCTAGTTTTGTTAGTGTCTCTATTTTCTATTATCTACTTATGCTTTTTGTCCTTGTAACTGTCTACTTGTTTGCAATAATAAAAAAACCTTATGATCAGTACGTACATCTCATAGTCAAAGACACAGTGCGATTGCAATTTGCATCGCAAAAAAAAGTCTATATGAAAAAAGTCTCTCCTGCCCCTGCAAAGTCTAAATAAATGTTTTTTTTTGTTGTTGTTGTTGTTTTCAACATAAAATGAGTGATTATAGGCCCATTTAATATAAGCTATTAGATAGACATGCATGCTTGTAGCAAGATGATTAGAGGTTAGCATAGGTTAAGAAAAGAAAAATAGCCTTTATGGGTTGTTAACGGATGTTAGGCTATTTCACAGTGGTTTCCAAAACATTCTGAACGTTGAATGGCCTACAAATAACCTAAAGAGAACGTTTATTCCTGATGTTTCCCAAAACGTGCGAGGCAACTACTTTTTCCTTCATGTAACAATGGAATAGAACTGAAGGTGGCAGCAATGCAACATCTCTGTAAAACGCCACCGAAGAAGAAGAAGAAGCTGCTATCGCGATGCGTTGTCATTTACAAGCGTGGTAAAAGCGAACGAATGTTTGATAATAATGAGCGGTCTATGTAGAGAGGTGATAACATTGCAGCTTGGACATTATTCAAACTTTGTCGGGACTCACTGGTGGAATTTACAGGTAACGTAGCCTAAAGACATGTTCATGCTGGCAGTTTACAACGTCAATTCTCTTTGGGTCTTTAATGACAGTTTGTAGAGGTATTTCTGGTGAAGGTAATTGCGTTGAAATATGGAAGTGTAGGCCTGCTTAACATTTATTTTGTCAACAGGCAGGTTGCTTCTCAATCTGGCTACATCGTTAACGTCCTGGAATCTTTTAATTGTCAGTTAGGGATCAACGATTCACAATAAGACAAGACCGTTTTAAGGAGGGGTTGTGAATCAAACATTTTATATTGTTGCAAGCAGTTTCAAAAGTCATGTCAATTGTCCCTAAACGTTTAGATCTAATATAAGAAATTGAGAGAAATAGATGGATTTCTGACCAACGACACGCTACTAGGGTGCGGTAAAATTGGTTTGAGATTGGATATTCGGCAGACATTCATAAATCGGTTTATAAACATTCAGATTTGCCAAATGGCAAGCTGGTTTCTCTGCGTTTCTCACCCTAATAATGTCATTAATTCATGTCATTATTAACACAATTTACACCACTTCTAACTTTAAGCTTTGTGAAGTGGATATTCCAGTCTTCCATTCTTTATAACAAACTTTAAACTCAGTGAATAACTTATAGATGTGTACTACTTTTCACAGCAGTTCATTTTCAAATACAAGTCCACCTTAATTGTGTAGTTTGGATCACTTTGCAATCTTTTGATTGCAATAACGCACTAACGAAAAAGATAAGAAACACACCAGTATCTTTATTAAGCACCTATAGTCAAGCAGTACCTTTCACAGCAGTTTATTTTTCAAAATTATAAGTCGTCTTGGTTATTACACATAGTGGGCCTATATTAATAAGGCAATAATTCAGCTTTAGCGGCAGGTGCAGTGAAATAAGTCACACTATTTAGTCCCTCTGTCACATTCTTTTATTGGATCTATTACATATTTGTGTATTTTGGGTCACTTTGCAATCTTCCAATTGTAATAACGTGCTAATGATAAATGGTGCAGATATGCTGCTAACTTTATCAAGCACCTATAGCCATGCAGAACCTTTCACAGCATTTCATTTTTCAACATAAAAGTTTTTACACAAATACACAAATATGTAATAGATAAATCAATAAAAGAATGTGACATGAAGAGCCCTTCCAGAGGGACTGAATGACGAGACTTATTTCACTGCACCTGCCTCCAAAGCGGAATTATTGCCTTGTTCATATAGACCCACCTTATGTAATAACCAAGAAGATTTTTATTTTTAAAAATGAATGGCTGTGAAAGGTACAGCTTGATTATAGGTGCTTGAAAAAGTTTGCGTAATTTTTGCATTATTTTCCATTGGCTCGTAATTACAACTGAAAGACTGCAAAGTGCCCAAACTAAAGAAAGATGTAAAAGAGAAACCAAAATATAAATGTGACATGAAGAGCTCTTCCAGACAGACTAACTGGCATGACTTATTTCATTGCACCTGCTTCTAAAGCTGAAATATTGCCTTGTTCATATTGACCCACCATATGTAATAAACAAAAATACTTTTATTTTGAAAAATAAACTGCTGTGAAAGGTACTGCTTGACTATAGGTGCTTGATAAAGTTAGCAGCACATCTGCACCATTTATCATTAGCACGTTAGTGCCGTGTCTCTAATCTTTTTCGTCAGCGCGTTATTGCAATCTAAAGATTGCAAAGTAATCCAAACTACAAAATTAAGGTGGACTTGTATTTGAAAATGAACTGCTGTGAAAAGTAGTATACATCTATAAGTTCTTCACTGAGTTTAAAGTTTGTCTCTAATGTTTTTAGGTTGCATGTTATTACAAAAGAAAAGTTGCATGTTGCCTTAAATTGACAAATGGAGTGATAGGTTAAATAAAAGAAGAGGTAAGATATGATGTGCTCTACGAGAGAAAAAAGATGGTTTAAGTCATTTGATGGTATCTACAAAAAACCTGAAGGAATTACAATGTAATAACCAAGACAACTTTTATTTAGAAAAATTAACTGCTGTGAAAGGTACTACACTGCCACAGGCACGTTAGAAAGCTTTCAGCAGGTCTGTAAAGTTGTTCTTTACAGCGTTATTAAGAATGGAAGACTGGAATCCTCTTCACAAAGCTTAAAGTTAGATGTGGTGTGAATGGTGTTAATAATGACATGAATTCATGACCGTGAGAAACACGGAGAACCCGGACTGCCATGTAGGCCTATTTTCCAAATGTTAATGTTTGTAAATTGACTTGTGAATGTCTGCCGAATATCCAATCTAAAACCAATTTTACCTCACCCGCAACTAGGGGGGAAAGCTGCACAGAACGACGTAGGCAAACTTCAACCGGTGTCAAGCTATCCTGAACTTCCACTGGTCCTTTTTTTATGTGTACTGCTTCCATCGTATTTATGGTTCCCATAGACTTCAAGTCATTTTTCGGAGCAGCGAAGAACCTAACGTCAAAAAAAAATATTTTGCGGTGCTCGCGCTACTGAAGCTGTGCGGTCACCGCGCTACTCTCATTAGATGCTACCTATATAGTTATAAAATGTCTCCCGAAAGAATTTCTGCAATATACTGTGTCATATTGTAGAGAATTATATTAAACCCTTACGTCTTTACATAGTAATTATAGAGGCTAACAATCGCGTAAGAACTACTGTCTAAATAAAATGCTTTTTTCTCAAAGTGGTGACTGTAAGTGCGCACAATATCTATACAGGGGGTGTCCTGACATACTCCGGTATAACATGCTGGAGAAATCTTGAAAGCACGGGTAATGTATATGCAAAAAATGACTTATTTCACAAAGGGTGCAAATTCCTGTTCACGAAGCATTAGGTTACGAGGCCATAAGCTGGCGACATTGCAGGATCCTGGCAACTAGGTGTCCATGGCCTACAACAAGGCCTAGTGATATTAAATCAGTCTGTTGCGTCTTTCTTTCTTTCTTTTTTTTTTGGGGGGGGGGGGGGGGTTTGTTTTTTGTTACTGCACTGTTCTTGAGGATTAATGTTTTTAGAATAAATTAGAGTATGCACGCAAAACATTAAACAGATTTAAATACTACAAAATAGATTCTACAAACAAATGCATTTTCCAATGAAATTCCAAATTATCTGCCAGCACAGCAACAAAATTGTAGCCAGGCTAACACCGCCTAGTGGTTCCGGTCAATTTCATTTTCCTCCAAACTAGTCAGGGAAGTAACGATAAGCTTTCGTTTTTTCCGACAAGAAATCGCATTGGCGAATCAGCGAACAGATCATGGGCTAAAGGCAATGATGATGAACTCTAGCACCTAAACTGAAATAGCATACTTCACGACCAAGCAGTAGCCATTGGTTGAAGCAGAAAGTATCCCGCCCACCGTCATGAAAACGAATGCCTATGGCTGGTTCTCAGACGCTTTGCACGAAGTGAAACAAAGTGAAAGCGGCTGATCAAATCAGGCTAACAAAATTGTGCTTAGTAAGATGTATTGAGCAAAAATAAATAAAGATATGGGGAAGTCTTATTTTCTTAAGAAAATATTGTTTGATTAAAGTAGAAGTTTTAGGGTATATAAGCACATTTAGTCAATCTTAAAGCTAGTCAAATTTGCCCGAGGTTTGAACCCACAATTCACAATAACACGGCGAGCAAGAATCGAGAGGGGATTAGGCATACTCTAACCAGTCAACCATGAAGCTCTGGTACTAAATGCATTCACTCGAGAAGTTTTAACAATGCTGGAATCCGGTACAATTGATAATTCAAGAGCTATATGTCGCCATCCTATGGCCTCGTTACATAATGCTTCGTCAACAGGAATTTGCACCCTTCATGAAATGAAACATTTTCTGCATATATATAGAGAAATCCCATTGTAATAGGGTTTAATATAATTCTCTACAATAGAACACTGTATATTGCAGAAATTCTTTTGGGAGACATTTTATAACTATAGGTAACATCTAATGAGAGTAGCAAAATATTTTTTTAGGTTCTTTGCTGCTCCGAAAAAATGACTTGAAGTCTATGGGAACCGTAAATACGATGGAAGTAATGCACTTCAAAAAAGGACCGGTGGAAGTTCAGGATAGCTTGACGCCGGTCAAACTTCACACCTGCCTTGTTTAGTTTGATTAAAACGAACTCAAGTTCGTTTCCTTGCTTGGTTCTGACTTTTTTGACTGGTGTGAATACAATCAAACTCTGATGTGGACCAAACATCGTACCGAGACCCAGCTGAGGAGGTGGTCTCGGAGCGGTTCCTATCAAACCCTGGTGCCCAGGTCCAAAACACACCGGATTTCTCCTTTAATTTTAGGGTAGGTTTGCTGTGTAGTTAAATAATGAAAATAATTAAATAATGATGCTTGTATCTAAAAACAACCATTTAATCAATTCCAATCAATTTATTTATTGATTCAACTCTTATTTCATAAAACATTTCATAAACATTTTATACACAAAAAATATAAAAATACTCAAAGCAACTAAGGAGGGCATCCACTCTTCTAAGGGCCTTCTTTCGAAAGTTATGTCTTAGACTTGAAGCCACACGCTAAGAATAACAGAAAAACACAAGAACAGAAAAAACAACCGGAATACATGATTAGATCAACTCTGAAAACAACATTATAGTTATTAAATGCAATTGCATTAAATGCAATAGGTTCAACAGTGCTTTTGCAAATGATCCGCCTACGTCCCGGATCAGACTTACCTTTAATCTCTTTTACTTTTTATCAAGCCAGAAAGAGAGAGAGGATTTTATCTATTTATCCTATTAGTTATTAATTTAATAGAATACAGAACTCAATGAAAAGTTAATGAATTAAGTCTCTAAGAAATATTCTAGAAGCCCATAAAGAAAAGTCACATATTGAATAGATAATATATAGAATATTGTATTAAGGTATCAATTCAGATGAAATTTGACAATTGTACCAAGACAGATATGAGACATATGATAACGTTACATTTTTTTTATTAGCGTCCGAAATGTAGTTTGACAGGAAAAGTAGTAGTAATCATGAAAAGTAGTTCTTTTCATGATTAATTTACATTTATTTTTTACTGTTCCTTTAATACCACTAGGTGATGGCAGTGGACTATTGTTTTCTTTTTTCCCCTGTCTCCGTTTCAGCGGGTTGGGTTGAATGTCATGATGATGTTGGTCCGGGCCTTAAATATCACTACTGCATGACATGAGTAATGGAAGATATAAAATGGAAAGGACCTGAAAAAGTAGTTTTAATAGTCTAAAGTCTTCAGCCAGTAGTGTTTCATCTATTGAAAGGGCAATAGGCCAACAGAGAACCCATTCAAAGTGCCTCATTCATCTGCCAAGCCAAGGGAAAATAGAGCAAATGCACTGAACATACAGTATATTGTGTAATTATTGAGGGACATTGATGAACAAATCAACACATAGGCCAGTTCCAATTCCAGTTGGTCAATGTAAATGACTGGTAGAAAATCAAATTTTCTCTGTGGCCTATTGGTTTATTACTACCGAATATCCCTTTAATAGGCGTACTGTAAAAAAACTCTGCATTCACAGTCATATCAAAATAAATAATATCTGCAAATAGTAAAGCAGCAGGGTAAAGGTAGAGAGAACCTGATGCCAGACCAGCTTCAACATTTGGACCCCTGAAATTGGTGGCCTAATGCTACAGCACTGACCAAAGTTATTACATTATTGGGTTCTGCAAAATTGAGGCTAACCCGATAATGTAATAACTCCCCATCAATGTGACTCTTTATTACATTACCAGTATGGCGATTTTTACATTATTGGGAAATGGACAGTATTACATTATTGGGAAATTATTACATTATCAGGTTTTATTACATATTTTGGGGACTTATGAGGAAATTTTTATTACATTATCAGGATTATTACATCATTGGGAATTTATTACATTATCAGGTTCCACAGGGCCAACTTTGACTTTTGGGATTCCTTTCTTTTCCCCACCTACACCTTTACCGGCCAATGGTTGAACGACCATAGCACATGTGTTTTTTGTTTATAAATTCTGGTCCGATTGCAGTTAATCACAGTGTGAAAGCAAACCGCACTAAGAAAATAATAATAATTGGTCTGGACCAAAGCAAGTGAACTAATGGACCTTCCTGGTGTGAAAACGCCGGTTAGAACATACCTTTCGTAGCACTTTTCTGAGTGTTTAGCAGTCGTCTTGCTGTAGGCTACAAAATGGTGGCTCATCTCAAAAACTATAAAAGATAAATAAATAAATACAAAAAAATCATGGGTGATTGTGTAATTTCTCATTTTCAATTGAATATTCCTGCTTTAGAAAGACCGTGTCTGGTTTGCAGTCCAGCTGTCACCTTTTCTTACTCTTTGCTTTGTGCTTCATACACTTTCAGGATGCTTCTCTTTGTTACGATCTGGATGTATCTCCAGGGGAGTTGCAGAGTGATGTCATGTTCAGAGAAGGCATCACCTTTGGGGGACAGGTCACCTACACCCCTCGTCTCATTGCCATGGACCTCAAAGGTGAGACATGTTCAGTGATTTTCAAGGCTACCCAATAAAATCTCATTCACCTCTTTAGGTAACAGCAGAATTTAACATGCAGTATATTGCATTTGTTAAGAATGTGTCCTCTTCAGGAAAGGAAAGGAAAGGAAAACAACCTTTGGCATTTTATTGCAATTAATTGTATTTAGTTGAATTGTAAGTCATCTCATGAAAAGGTTTTTGACGATCTTAGACATTTTCATTTTGTTGTAATCTTTTTTGAACTAAGAATAATTAATGGGGGAAAGTGGATGTCAGTAGCACAAATTACTGGATGGAAGAATTATTTTTGCCATTTGTGTACTCAAAAGTAGAGTTAAGATTGCTTTGCTGTTTTTTTTGCTGGCAGGATCCTTTTTGAAAGGATTTGTGTAGTATTTTAACTATGTAGTATTTTAAAGGCCCACTATGCAACATTTTACATAATTAATCCGTTTCATACTGTTTAGGATGCTAAAATGAGTCATTACACGGCAAACGAACGGTTTAGAATGCGCCACCGTGGCCTATAGCGGTAGATACAGCACTTGCAATGTTCAGCAGCGCGGACCGCCTCCAATAGAATGCAGTGCAATACAATGCAATACAGAGGTCTTTAGAGGGAGCTCGTGAGGGAGAAAAACAGAACGTTGCTTAGCCCCTCTTTAACTATTCTCTTTCAGTAGTTGCATTTTTACACTGTCACAGAGTCACTCAATTCAGCTGGCAGTTCACGTAACAGAACTTTACTGCAAGGTGTTTTTTTTTTATTATTTTTTGAAAGGGCATCCAAAACGTCGAAAAATTGTAGTATGTAACATGTTTAACAAAGAATACAAATACTAAAGACTAAATACTATGTCTAAGAAAACAAACAAACAAAAAAACCAAACAAGTATCCTTTGCAACAAGAATCTATTATACAATTTTGAAAGTGAAGTGCTCCAATATGTACTGTAAGTGTATGTTTATTCTACCAACTCAAAGGGCACTCAAAGTGACAAACATGAAAACAGACAGATCCAAAATCGTCTGTCAGTCTATTGGTAGCGAGGTGGGCCAGACAGACATTGTGCGCACATGCATGCTCATCGGTCTCAAGATGGTTAAACCATTCAGCATCCCAAACTAAAAAACATTTGACTATGACCTGGTAAACAGTACATCGAATTTTTGGCTATATATATATATATATAGAGCACAGCCCAAAGTTGCTATGTCTCGGTGCAGACAACGTGGTGGAGATGCATTGTTGCTGCAGATATCATGCCAGTTGTGATCAGTTAGAGCGAGAATGTTATAGCACTTAGTTTAAACGGATCAGTTGGCCTAAAGCAGTGGGTCTTGCAGGGTGAACACTCATTCTCTCTGCATAAATGGAAAAGTATTATCTCAATAATAGAGAAAAGGGTAAATACAAATGTAAAAGTAAAAGCAAATAAATGGCATTAGTCCATGTTGATACCAGGCTTCATTTATCCCAGCCTACAGATTCAACTGTGGTTGGTCTATTTGTGTCCAGAACCTTAGAGAGACCATGGGTGGGACGGCCATATTTTTTCTTCTGTCACATTTTTTTTGTTGGAAAGTATCTTTGTTCTACTCCCATTTCTCTTTCCTGTCTTGATGAAGGACCTGTTGGGAAGGCCACAAGTTTTCAATTCCTGTTGAATATGTGTGCTTCTCCAGTGTCACAGCAGAATTTCTCCCTGCAAACTTTTCACCACTGTTCCTTTCCCCATCAAAATTTCAGTGTGTTTTGTAGCTACCAGAACGTCACCACCACGCTAATGCTGGTTGCTCTTTCTACCGAGTAGAAAGTGGATAAATCTTCAAGTAAACGTTCGCTGACATTGTTAAACAGGCTAACGTTATTCACCGAGACCTGATGGTGACGTAAATGAGACGAATATTGTAGTCTGCTACCTTAGCCCCAAAAGTTACTTTAGGTTTTGTGTTTTCTTGACGTCAAGATGTGTCTTTAATATTCACACACACCATATGCGAAATCCATAGCACATTTTAAACAGGATCAGAAAATAGCTTTTATCTTTCCAATTACAGTCATTCATATTTTTGACATCTTAGGTCCCATGGGCTGGAAGTAGATGGGCATGACTTAGGCTCCCTATAACTTTACAACCCTATAACTCCCTATAACTCTTTTGGGGTTGGCTTGTTGTCTTCGCAAAGTGTTTTGTTTTTTATAACTTGTAAACATTTTTAATAGGAAGCCTTCAGACATTACGACAAGAGGGCGTTCTGTATAATACTGAAAGTGATGCTGATCCCTTAGGATGGTAAGTTTATAAGTGCATGTGTTCCAGCACATTGTGCTGTTTTCAGTGTTTTGCTAACCAGCACAAGGCTTTGTCTGCTTCTATTGTACTGTATCCTGACTTCCTGTAAATTGGACATGAAACTGGACTAACTCATCACAATTTACAACATAGCTTCCCACTCAAAAAAACCCAAACGGCCCTAGAAACAAGACATAATGTGTTAATGGGCCTAATGGGACCCTGAAGTAAGAGCTAAAAAATAGAGGTTGTACAATAAAATAAATGGCCTAGTTTTTCAGATTATTACGGACTCTAAGCTAATGTTTCAGGGTATCTACTTTCAAATTTAAAGGTAGTTCGTTTTTTAACACTTAAGCCCCTTTCACAGGTTGTCTAAAATGCAATAAAGTGGTTGACACTGAAATTTTGACAATTGCTTCTGTCTCGGCTATTTGGGAAATGTAGCCTCTGCCTGCTTCAAAATGGCTAGTATTGAACATTTGTTGTTTTTATCCTTTAAACACTAGTTGTAAGAAAGTGTACATCAAAGCACATCAACATGCCATTTTTTGTAATGCAGTGTATCACTAAACTCCGTATGTATGTATGATCAGCATTTTATATTATGTACCTGTATGTTTAGTTTACCTGATGCTTTATGCTACATAACCAGTTGGTTTGGTTAGCGGCTAAAGCTAATGATCAAAATAAACTTTCACTGTTATTTCTTGAAGGAAATTATTAAAACACAAACTTGTGTGATGCATCATTTTGATCGTCAATACCAAATCTGATGTACCCAACTACAATGCCCCCTTGCTTGGAAAAAAAAAATATTTTTTAATTATTTGACTGCTCTATTTGATAAATAAATATAATGGATAATAAAGATTTTTTTTTTTTTATAGGAATGGTCAGGTGGTAACACACAAACATATGCCTCCAACAAAAAATCCCTTTCTTCAGGACCTTGACAGGTTGGATGTAAGTAAAATAATTTAAACATATTTAACAAAACATCTTGAACAGGTTGTGGTGTTTTTATAATTATATAATAATTATAATATTAACATTTGAGGGGCATGTGTCAAACTTTGGAAATAATGGTGTTCCTCTAATGTATATAGGGGTACTGGTCAGTGTACAGCATGTATGTGGGTGGAAGGGTACACTGTTGACAGCAAGGGAAGTGGTCTGCTGTTAATGTGAGGAAAGTGGCTTACTGGTGATGTAATATACTGTATGCATGTGGGGGGGTAGAGGGCATTCTAGTAATGGTAAGTCATCGTCATATGCTGTGCATAGAAGGGCCAAACTGATGATGGCTAGATTGATGGGGAGTGTATGGTCTAGTCTGGGAGCCAGGGGCGGAGCCAGAGGTAACATTTGCCACCTGCGAAATCTTATTGGCCCCCCCAGGTGCCCCCCTTGTCACGGCACCACATTCTGCCCGCACGTCTTGTTGAGAAGAGCTTGCTGAATTCTGTAATCGGTAAAATCTCTTAACTGCCATGTTCCTTAACTGGCAGTTGATTGATTGGGCCCCCCCACACTTTGCACAAAATGGTTTATCCACTTTAACCGGCCCTTGTTTAACTAGGCGCATTTCACGTACCGTTCAATCAAGTTAAGTCTCTTTATTGTCAATTTCTCTACATATACTGGACATACAGAGGAATCGAAATTACGTTTCTAGCTATTCCACAGTGATGCTCACGGTCAGGAGAGCCAGAGGCCGCTGCGTCTACACGCGCCGCCTGCAATGACATTCACCCAATCACACACCAGTGGAGAGGATTACCATGCAAGGCTCCAGCCTGCCACCAGGAGCAATTTTGGGGTTCAGTGTCTTGCTCAAGGACACTTCGGTGGGGTAGAGGTAGAGTGGGGCTTGAACCTGCAACCTTGCAGTCACCGAACGGCTCCTCTACCACCTGCGCCACCACCGCCCTTTCTCGCCAGTTCTGCGAGTAGTAGCTTGTGGTTATCTGTATTATGAATGATGATGCCCGAGAAAACTAAATCCGGTTTTCAGAAAAGAAAAGAGAGGCAGGAGCGAGAAAAGAAATGAGGGAAAGCAACTGTTAACAAACGTCTTTCCCAAGACAAACGTCTTACCCAAATGTGAAAGCAAGTAGCTCACAATAAATGAACAACAATACCTTCAATACCACGGCGATTGTCACTGCTAAAAACGGCACAACACAAAATGAGAAATAACATGATGCCCTTTTCATTAGTAGCTACATGTAGTAGCTACATTGTAAGCTAACTCCTGAAACGCATTGCACTCAGTTTCAGAGACTGTCACAGAGGGTGATGCTGATACAGACCCCTCATAATCTACTGTGGATTTGAGAGAAGGTGAGCCTTTAGTTTATTCAATTCAATTCAATTTTATTTATATAGCGCATTTTTACAAAAGGCATGTCACAAAGCGCTTAACACAAGAGGCCCAATGAGCAACAGGGGCAAGGAAAAAGTTTAAAATCGAAGCACATCATTTTAGGTAGTTACTGTAATGCAGCGTTTCTCAAAGTGTGGGGCGCAGAGGTACTGCAGGTGGGGCGCGAGGAATTGGAATAAAACAAGCCTTTCGTGTCTTTATTAAAGGTTACTCAACAAAAGAGCACTCACTCACAATGGATTCATAATTAGCACGTAAACACTTTGAAACACATTAAAAGATAGAAAAGCAGAACAATTAAGCCTGCCCGAAACCATATTGAGACAAATAATAATAGATGTCGGCATAAATTGCGAAATAGGCTACACAACGGAGCTACACAATCAGTCCGTTCCAAATCGCACACTTCAGCACTTCGAATGCTTAGTTTGAGGGCGTAGTGTGTTTCCACTTGTGTAGTAGCAAAAATGGAGTGCGCTGCAAGTACCCGGATGGTGCACTTCTAACGGTCAAAATCTGGAGTGTGCAACGATGGACACTTCTCGCACTCACTGGACGCCATTTTCGCTACGTAGTGAAGATGAGGGGCACCTCCTTTTTTCAAAACTCCGAGAATGGCGTTAAAAGAGTGTTGTGACAAATGTGGTGATTGCAGCTCCACACAGATGAAAGTTTTATGTATTATGTTAAGTTGTCGCAACTGTACATTTTAAAAAGCAGATGATATTTTGTCAGGCAGCGTGATTATGCGAACTTCCGTGGTCAACTGACTAACGTCATTTCTGGTAAGTCTTGTGAAAAGTATTCCATTTGGAACAACACTATCATGTTGAAAATTCATACACTTTTCCTGTAGTGCGCAGTGTTCATAGTGTATGAAAGGGAGTGTACTTTGAGAAGTGTGCGATTTGGAACGGACTGAATGTGTTAAAAAATTGACGAATTTGATACAAGCAGTGGCGCAAAAATGGGGTTTGCCTTATTTGCTGTGCATATGATTTGTCGAGAATGAGAATAAGACAGGCGGACAAAAAAAAAAAACGAAAAGTCAACCAAAAAGATACTGATGCGTTTGGGTTTGGATTCACAGTTGGGGATGAAGAGCGACTCATGTGTGTTCTGTGTCTTAGACAACTGGCAGCAGACAGTATGAGGCTTAATATTGCGCAGACACTTGGAAACTTCACACCCAAATCACGCTGATTAGCCCATCACTTTTTTTCAACCAAAACTCGCAGAATACCATTAGTAGGAAAAGCGAACGGTGAAAGCTGCATTTGCAAAAGTGCGACTGTACTCCGCTCTTTGCGAGGAGATGGGAGCTGATCATAAATCATGCTGTTTCAATGCTATCACGTGTCCTTGAGTTCAGAACGGAGATACTGGTGTTTTTGGAGGAAGAGCGCATGTATGAGGCAGTGGGCAAATTTAATGATGAACCATTTCTGATGAAACTGGCTTAGGCCTATCTCAGTGATGTGTTTGCTAAGCTGAAGGAATGAAATCTTCAGCTTCAAGGCAAAGACGAGCCTCATTGTGTGTGTGTGAGTGTTAATGTTTTGAATGTTTATGTTACATCTGGTGCTATAATCTTAAAGGGATAGTTCGGTTTTTAACACATTAAGCCCCTTTCACAGGTTGTCTTAAATGCAATAAAGTGGTTGACAACGAAATTTTGATGATTGCTTCTGTCTCAGCTATTTGGGAAATGTAGAATCGCCTCTGCCTGCCTTCAAAATGGCTAGCAATGGGCATGTGTTGTTTCTATCTTTAAAACACTGGTTTTAAAAAAGTGCTACTCACCAAGTGGTTAGTGGTGCTTAATGATGTTCCAAAACATGTATCGTAGCGAAATAAAGCTTCCGTCATGTTTTATTTGGCACTTTGTTTATATGACGGAGCAAATAGATCCCTATGGGACTTACAAAATGGCAAATAAAACATGACAGAAACTGTATTTTGCTACGATACTTGGGTTGGAACATCAGCAAGCGCCACTAATCACTCCATGAGTAGCACTTTTTTAAAAACCAATGTTTTAAGGATAGAAACAACACATGCCCTTTGCTAGCCATTTTAAAGGCAGGCAGAGGCGATTCTATATTTCCCAAATAGCTGAGACAGGAGCAATCATCAAGATTTTGGTGTCAACCACTTTATTTCATTTTAGACAACCTGTGAAAGGGGCTCAATGTGTTAAAAACCGAACTGTCCCTTTAATACTGATTTAGAGGTGGATGCTGATGTTGTTGAAGTAGGCTACATCTTTGTAAACCTGCCTGAGTGTGTGTGTGTTGGTTGGGGGGGTTCAGGTGGGGCGCGAAAATTCTCCTTCTTTCTAAGTGGGGAATGATCAAAAAAGTTTGAGAACCACTGCTGTAATGTGTTAAGCAACACTAAAGTCATGCTTTGTATTTTACTGACTTGTGTTTTACTGGCCTAAAGCTTATAAGAAGACACTAAAGGATTTTTTCTGTCACATCCATAAAAAATAAAGTACCACACAATGTCTTATGATGCAAATTAGTAAATTAAGTTTGAGTAAGTTTTACACAAAATATTTATATAGGCTATTAAGCATGTTTAATCACATCAGCAAGGCTTCATTGCCTAATAATATCATATGCTTCATACTTGTAGAGGCATCTGCCCAGGTAGATAGAGAAGATATAATAGAGGATGATTCAAGTGAAGGCAGTGAAAGCTCTGAGAAAAGTGTTTCTTTACATTGGCCTTAATTATAATTCACTGGGTTCTTTCTGGATAGTCTAAGGATGGTTTTATTAGCTAATTTGCTGCTACTATATATGTTGTTTTCTCTCTAGAATGGGGAGGTCCTATCAGAAGCTGACTTACACGGTTCCCAACATTACGCAGGTAGGAGTTGGCACTTAAATTTCAACATTTCTGATAATACTTGGAAATTATGTTTTAATCAACTTCTATTTAACAGCGTTCTGAAAGTCTTTAACCTTAAGGTTTCAGAAATCTTATAGTTGTCACTATCATTTCATTGCCATTTTAAAGACATTCCAGACAATACTGTGAATTATTATACATATGGAGCTAACTCCACAGTTGTACATTGTATAAATTAAACTATACATAGGTAAGTATGCAAATTATTTTGAAAGCACATAAAGGCCACTCAAAGTGGCAAAAACTAAATCAGCTTAGACTAAAGATCAGTCAGCAAGTCACACCAAAATACATGCATGCACTACACACACACACAAACTCAGACACTACCTTTGCAATCTGGATGAAAAGCCCTTGTGATTGGTTGGAAACTGATTGTGATAGGTTATATACTTTT
>JAGFZM010001259.1:248930-300720 GCA_017657215.1 Limnothrissa miodon
CAAAACTGCTAATCGCTCCAAACCAAAAGTAACGTGTGGAAGGGGGGAGGGGGGGTGGGGGGGGTTCTGAAGGTGCGGTGGCAAGGCTTGAAGGTGCGGTGGGCCGCCGCAGTCAAGTGTACATAGGGGAAACCCTGATCCTCCTACTCATACACACTCTTTTCATCTCTATTTTTCCCCATTTTGCACATTCATTCATTTATTCTTTATTCTCAGATGATTTGTTCAATTCAATTCAATTCAATTTTATTTATATAGCGCATTTTTACAAAAGGCATGTCACAAAGCGCTTAACACAAGAGGCCCAATGAGCAACAGGGGCAAGGAAAAACTCCCTCGCAGCGTTTTTTGTTTTTACTTGTTATGGTAGAGGAAGAAACCTTGGGCAGTTCCGACGGCTCAAGGGGCTAACCCAACTGCCTAGGGCAGGTTTTCAGTCTCTTAGATGGTGAGTAGTCCACTATTATTCCATTAGATACATATTACAAGAAAATTTGGGTAAATAAAGTACAGTAATATAGGAGTCCCATTAGAATCCCAGGATATAGTCCCATGTCATTAGGCGCAGTCAAGCCAGGGGCCAGCTAGAGGCTGTAACAATCATGTCAGGGTCATCTGTGAAGCTGAAGGCAGACCGCCCAGGAAGCCAGAGATGCAGGATCAGGCAGTGGAGGGCAGGGGTGACCCTCAGCAGGGAGGCAGTGGCATGGACAGTGGAGTGGGTTGAGGACCATTCAGGAGTGCCGCCGGATCACGTTGGAAGAAGGTCCCAGGAGAACCCAGGAGGTGCAGGCGCAGGCAGTGGAAGGCAGTGATGACTCACGGCAGGGTGGTAAAGGCATGGAAAATCAGAGAGGAGATGAGTTAGAACAGTCTCCATCAGATTTCTGAGAATGTGAGTTATATTGCATGTGAAACCATATACAGATGTTGGCTAAGTGAAGAGAGAGAAGTAAGTGGAGAGGAAAAGAGAGGAGGAGAAAGACAGAGTGAAAATTGTACGGCTTAACAGATGGGTGGATTGTGGCGGCATTAAACTATAGCAGCATAACTAAGGTATGATGTATAACAAGCCAACACCACCAAAGGAAATGGTCAGTGGCCACCAAGCCCTGGACAGGAGCTTACAGCAGAGGCAGTCCTTTCCAATAAAACCTTGAGGAGATGTGGCTTACCATACATCATCCCTAACTAAAGGGGTCAGTAAATAGAAAGGTTTTGAGTCTAGACTTAAAGGTGTTGAGAGTGTCCGCTTGACGAATGTTAGAAGGGAGTTTGTTCCACAGGACAGGCGCACGATGGCAGAAAGCTCTTCCGCCCATTGTTGATTTTGATATTCTAGGAATTACTAGGAGACCAGCATTCTGTGACCTTAGGGGTCTAGAAGGGTGGTAGGGAACAAGTAAGTCTTTAATATATGCTGGAGCAAGGCCATTAAGGGCTTTATATGTTAGGAGAAGTATTTTAAAATCAATTCGGCTTTTAACAGGAAGCCAATGTAAGGAAGCAAGGACAGGTGTGATATGTTCATATTTTTTTGTCCTTGTGAGTGCTCGTGCTGCAGCATTTTGTATTAGTTGAAGGTTTTTGATGCAGCTAGTACCACATCCAGAGAACAGTGCATTGCAATAGTCGAGTCTGGAGGTAACAAATGCATGTATTAGTTTTTCTGCATCCTCAAAAGAAAGGAATTTTCTGACCTTAGCAATGTTGCGTAAATGAAAGAATGAGGTTTTGGAGATATGCTTTACATGACTATTTAAAGAGAGGTCTTGATCAATATACACCCCAAGGTTCTTGACCTTTGTGTTAGGTGTGAGTGAAAGGTCACTAAGTAAGCTCTGATGATGGGGTAAAGTGTTGGTCAGGTTTTTAGGGCCAATCAACATGACTTCAGTCTTATCAGAGTTTAAGCAAAGGAAATTATTAGTCATCCAGTTTTTGATGTCACTGAGGCAGGCAACAAGTTTTGTTACTGGCGTACAATCATTAGGCTTCATTGAAAGGTATAGTTGGGTATCATCTGCGTAAGAGTGGAAGGTAATGCCATGTTTTCTAATAACAGATCCCAAAGGTAGCATGTAAAGGGAGAATAGCAGAGGTCCCAGTACTGATCCTTGGGGCACACCATACTTGACTTCAGTGTGGCATGATGCTTCATTATGTGCATGTACAAACTGGTAACGTCCAGTAAGGTATGACCTGAGCCAGGCTAATGCAGAATCTTTGATGCCAATCATATGCTCAAGTCTATGTAGTAGGATGCTGTGATCAATAGTGTCGAAAGCAGCACTTAGATCCAGTAGGATTAATAAAGAAATGCATCCATTATCAGATGAGATAAGGAGATCATTGTAGACCTTTACTAGGGCTGATTCTGTGCTATGGTATGCTCTAAAGCCAGATTGATAGGTTTCCTGAATGTTATTTGCGTCCAAGAAAGTACGAATTTGCTTAGACACTATTTTTTCAAGAATCTTTGATATAAATGGGAGGTTGGATATAGGTCGGTAGTTAGCCAGGACATCAGGGTCAAGGTTGGGCTTTTTGATTAAAGGCTTAATGACAGATGTCTTGAAAAGTTTGGGAACATGTCCTGCTGCAAGAGAGTGATTTATAATATTAAGTATCGGCTCAGCTAGGCTAGGGAGAGTAGCCTTAAGGAGATCAGTAGGAATTGGATCCAGTAGACAAGTAGAGGCCTTACTTGATGAGATCAGCTTGATAATTTCAGATATACTGGCAGGTGTAAACGAGTCCAGGTATGCTATAGGTCGGCTAGGGGTTGCTGTTTCCATTATAGGGGAACCAGCTGAATTTGAGGTTTGAATGGTGTTATTTATTTTACCTCTAATACATTCAATTTTATCATTAAAAAAAATCATGAAATCATTACTGTCTAATGTTATTGGAATTGAGTGTGTCACTTCATTCCTACTTTTAGTTAAGCGTGATATTGTGTTAAAGAGGAATTTGGGATTGTTTTTATTATCATTTATAAGTGAGGAGTAGTATTCTGTTTTTGCATTATTAAGTGCTTTCTTATAGTCTTTTAGGCTGTCTTTCCATGCAAGATGGAACACTTCAAGTTTGGTGGCATACCATTTTCTCTCAAGTTTACGTGCAGCTTGCTTCATTGAGCGTGTCTGTGCTGTATACCATGGGGCAATTTTGTCTTGTTTTCTAATTTTCTTTTTAAGTGGCGCAATGGAATTTAATGTAGTGTAAAGTGCATCTATAACATTATCAGTTAATTGATCAACTTGAGTAGGGCTGGGAGGAGGGCCTTTTAATGTGTATTGTGTCATTAAGGGTTCAAGAAGAGAAGGAATTTTATCTATGAAGTCGCTTGTGGCTTGGGAGGTTATTCGTCTAGTGTGGTAGCAAATAGAGTTAGGGGTTGTAGAATCTATTGTAGTCTTTAGAGTTATTAGGGAATGGTCAGTTAGTGAAGGACATTGAGGTAGGATAGCAAGTTGTTCTATTTGTGCACCATATGTTAGAACAAGGTCAATAGTATGACTACCTTTATGTGTGGGTGTATTAACATGTTGGAAAAAGCCAATGTGTTCAATTAAGGATTGGAACGCTGATGCCAGGCTATTATTTATATCATCGACGTGGATGTTGAAATCGCCCAACACTATAATATTATCAGTTTTAATGACTAGTGAGGAAAGAAATTCTGAGAATTCAGTCATAAAGTCAGAATAGGGGCCTGGGGGTCTATATAACGTTACAATCGTTAAGGGTATATTAGGTCTAGATGTTTTGTCAGGTTGCATAAGATTGAGAACAAGGACCTCAAAAGATTTAAATTTATATTCAAATTTGGGAGCCATAGCAAGGTTGGAGTTATAAATTGTGGCAACACCACCGCCACGACCATTGTGTCGAGGTATGTGGTAATTAAAGTGACTTGGAGGAGTAGCCTCATTAAGTGGAAGGTATTCGTCCGGTTTTAGCCACGTTTCGGTTAGGCAAAGTATGTCAATTTCATTATCGGTAATAAGCTCATTTATTAGGGCGGTCTTTGAGGAGAGGGAACGAATATTTAGTAATCCGAATTTCATTTGTGATTTCTGATCACGTTTATTTGTTTCTGGTTTTATAAATATGAGGTTGCTACTGTTTACTCCCTTAACTGGTTGTTTTGCGATTTGTCTGGTCGCGGACACTCTCCCTAACTGCCTGCTGGGTTGACGGTGAGGCGGCAGAGATCTGTGTAAGACAGTAATTCTGCTACCTGGACCAACTCTGGTTTGGTCCAGGTCTGGTCTGGTTTGTTGCAGGGGAGACAATCCTCTTTATTTAAAAAAAGACCAAAAATAGGACAAGGGGTTTTTTTTTTTACCAGAAGCCATTAAAAAAGAAGTTTTGAGTATTGATCCATTGATTTTGAGTAAAAAACTTTTATCAGGTATTATAGCCAATTGCTTGATCATTGTATGTTGCATACAGTAACACACTATTAATATTATTTGTTTAAGCAGACAAATGTATGTTTTATGCAGTATATTTAGTGTATTTTATTAATAAACAAACATTAGAATATTCATTTCAAGAAATATTCAACAGTTACAGCCCTACCCTTTAAAGCAGGGCTAATCAACGTTCAGTTTTTTCTCTCTCAAGCTCCCTCTAAAGACCTTTGTATTGCATTGTATTGCACTGCATTCTATTGGAGGCGGACCGCTGCTGTTGAACATTGCTGTATCTACCATTGTAGGCCACAGTGGCGCATTCTACACTGTTTGTTCGCCGTGTAATGACTCATGTTAGCATCCTAAACAGTATGAAACGGATGAATTAACTGAAAAATGTTGCTTAGTGGGCCTTTAAGTTATCTGACAGAAGAATAAATGGGTGTGAGTTTCTGGAACGTGGCTCAGTGGTCAGAGATTCAGTGCACCATTCATCGTCTATGTTAAATTTAACAGTTGGAAACAGTAGACATTATTATGTCAACCTATTACTTTATGTGTCTATGTAGAGAGTCTGAACGTTTGGAAGCATTTGGCCAGGGGGAGGCTCTCTGCAAAGGTGCAGTGCTGGATGAACTAGAAGATAAGCTACATTTCTTCATTGAAGAGTGTGATTACCTTCAGGTAAATATACATTAACTTTTGGCCCTGACTAACATTCCACAGCACTTACTCCTTAGTTTGGAGCTACTGCTTTGAAATAGGGTTTGGTTTTGTAAAGATGACCCATGACACACACTCGGGTTGTATTTTGTACTTTTTTTTTTTTTTACTTTTAGTGGTGGATTGCAGTGGTGCATTATGTAGCACATTTGGCAAAGTGCCTGGGACTACCTCACAGGCTGTAATTAAGCATGGTACAAAGCCCTTGTAGACCTGACAAATAACTATTTATTCACAAGCAAATTAAAGTAAATGCTCACGACCAGCTTATATGAGGCTTCAAAAAATTATCTATTGAAATTGACCTCAACAAAGCATCTATGGTCACAGGTCAGGAAACCTATGGACAACTGTTTTATGTGTAGGATGCTCATTCAAGCTAAATTTGTTCCCCGATTCTGAAGATGCCAGCTGGATTTAGCATACTTAGGTTTTTGTATTCTGTAGAACTGTGACATTTGGATAATAAAAAAAAAAATTGACAGATGCTGTCAGTTTGTCCGTGTTTTTCTGTTTTTTCACATTACCGGATCTGAACCCCATCAAGTTCAAACTTGTCTGTAGTCATTGTGTGTAAAGAGACCAAAGCCTGTTCATATCAAACACGATTTAAATAGACCATATGTATATGAGAACTTTTTTTTTTTTTTTTTACAGCAATGGCCTGCCCACCTTTTTGGGAAGTAGCAAATAAGCTTTCCAACCCAAACAATAATTTGCATAATGTTGACATATATATATAATATACATACACACACACACATTTTACCAAGTGTATCAACTTTGTCGGAACTGAGGTTGTTCATACTGTAGTTTCTTGTGTATTTCTATACAGGGTTTTCAGGTGTTGTGTGACCTTTCTGACGGGTTCTCAGGCTTAGGGTCAAAGGTAACAGAGTTGCTTCAAGACTCCTATGGAGGACGTGGTATCCTGACTTGGGGTTTGTCACCTGTTAGTCATGCTAACTCGGTAAGTCAAAGTTACTGCATGCTTGCAGTGTTTGTTCAATGTTCATTATATATACTATGTCAGTGTATTAGTGTGAATCGTAGGGAAAAGTCATACATACCTTGTTTTTTACAACAATACAACAGCATGGAGAAAAAATATCCCTATACTGTGATTTTTTTTTTTTGTGTCATTTCCTGGTCCTGGACAAGACTCATTTGGTTATGCAGTGACAATCCATTGGCCACAACAAATAGTACATTTACATGGACTTAAGAATCTTAAAACTGATGTGTGGAAACCATAACAAAGCAGAACTTAGAAAAACCCGGATGTTAATATCCCTCTTCAAAATATACAGTTAAATTTTATTTATATAGCACATTATGCATTATGTCTCGTAGCGCTTCACAGCAGGGAGCGCAGCAGGGAGCCTTGAGAAACAATGGCAAGGAAACCAAGTTGTAGGTGTGGAAGAGTTTTAGAAAAAAAATAAATCAATGCATAAATAAATAATAATAAGACTCCGATCCGTTTATTATCAGTATCAGACTTTCAGGATTTTTTTTTTAATCTTATTCCAAATTCAAATTTGTTCAAGCTCATGTCGTTACCTCTCCCTTATTAAAACCTGTGGCACTGTTGTATTGGCCACTGTAATGAGTCTTCCCAGTGCCTGCTTTGAGAGGTTGGCATCTGCCCACAGGCTTTAAGAAAGATCAGTGTTTTTCCACATCCCAACATCTACTATTAACAATTAGTGGTATAGGTGGAATACACAACAATGTCACAAGAAAGCCAAATAAATTTTCAAATTCTTGTTGATTTTCTTGTGAAATATATGTTTGATCTCTTGACCTTCTTTCTCTTTTCAGACACCAATTAGGGAGCATTGCCATCTGTTGAATTTTGCCTTAGGGGTGGTCCATATGGCAAATCACAGTTCATTTATCTGCCCCCTCACACTCAGAGGGGGACTGGGTATACGTCCTTCCACTCCACCTGTTTTTTCGCACCTGAATTATGATGTGAGTTATTTTTTTTATTATTTTTTTTATCCTCGTAGTGTTGTTCTTCTTCTTGTCCAGTTAATACCTCATCTCAACTGTCCTCTTTTGTTCTTATTCTTTCCTGCTCTCTACCCTTGTCCCATACCCAAATGACCTTGATATATGATATATATATATCATGTATTTTTTTTTTTTTTGTTGCTTGGAACAGTGGTTGGGGATGGGGAGCGCATTATACTTCAGAGAGTGGCCTTCAGTATTTTTATGCTTCAAACTATGCGCCAGTGACATGAAACCACTTGTGTCCGAAAACCAAACCAAACACATATATAGTGGGTATATATGCCTGTGATGACTACAATGTGTTCATGGGGTGTGTTGACAAGGTAGATCAGAGAATAAAGATCTACCTCTTTACACACAGGAAATAGTCTTGGAAGAAACCCTGTACATATCCACTGCTCAAGGATTGGATTGTTTCTCTTGAAATACTCATCAGACTCTTTTATAAAGGTTTTGATGCAAGTAATTACTTACCTAAATCACTCACATTTTTTTATTTGTCTGTATCATAGCCTAAACTGTGGTACCATTCAAGCTCACTTTTGGCTCTGGCTCTGGATACCATGACTGCGTCATATCGCATGAAACAGCATAGCATCCCTATGTGGCAACTGGCAGATGCACTTGCAGTGTCTGGGAGGAAGGTAATGTCAGCTAATGAATGCTATTCTGTTATGTTTCTATACTTTAAAGGTCTTCTTCCAAAATAAACCGTTTAATACTTGATTTTTTTTACATTACCATAGGTCAGCCCAAGTTGCACTTGTGCCCGCCCTCAAGAAAACATTATTAGGCTGCTTGCAGAC
Source organism: Limnothrissa miodon (assembly GCA_017657215.1). Lineage (NCBI taxonomy): Eukaryota > Metazoa > Chordata > Actinopteri > Clupeiformes > Clupeidae > Limnothrissa > Limnothrissa miodon. The sequence continues at coordinate 256,906 of JAGFZM010001259.1, forward strand.
AGACCCACTAGAGGGAGTGTCACAGTGCTGTTAGCCAATCAGAGGCGATACGTTTGCATATCATTAATATTCATAAGAATCCTCTCGCGCTATCCCTGCTCTCGTTTTCACCTAACTAAAATAGCTTGAAACAAGACAACCACAGCATATTTTTGTCGAAACCAACTCTCATGACATTATTTTAGACAAGAGACCACCACAAAATGAATGAAAATACGATGGAATGAGACCTTTAAAAAAAGTTTCATAGTAGTAGTCGTTATTTATCTCGCAGACTAATGAGTTTTTCTGTCATCAGGTGGTGTCTGCTTATGGAGCCATTCCATTTCCTATTATGCACGGCACACATCTGTCAGATGCTCTTGATGCCTTTGCTGATGCTTTGCCATGGAAATCTCTTTCAGCTTGTTCCGAGCTGGGTAATGGATGCTGTTATGGCCAATCAGTGACTTTAAGGGGTATTGAGAGGAAACACATTGTCAGGTCTGTCAAATATGGTGTGAAGTGCTGAGTTTTAAAAATTGATTAATTGAAATTGAATCGGTTTTCCTTTGAACAGGCTGACATTGTTTGAAAAGCACTTGAATTGATCTTTTTAAGTGAGCCAGTTTGTGATATTTAGCTGGTGAAAAACAGAGAACAGCACAAGTATACTATTAACTCTTCACTTAGCTGTTTGCATGTGGGTTAAATATAGCGTGGCTTCAGAGTCTTCATGAGGCCGCTGAAACAGTCATTTTTAACTGAGCAACGTGCTAGAAGCAGGGTTCCCACGGGTCCTTGAAATCCTTGAAAGTTTGTGATTTTGAATAAATAATTTCAAGGCCCTGGAAAGTTTTTGAAAATGGGCATAAAAAGACAAAAAATCTATCTCTATGCTCTTTATGTTTATGGTTTATGTCCGTTTTGAGCTGTCAGAACCGGTTAATTTAATTCACATAAAAAATAAAATCGCTCATCTTTTTCGATCGAACTGCAGAGAGTTATCCAATCTTCAGAGTTGCAGATTGAATTTACAAACGCACCCATCAGTGTTTGTATTGTAATTTAAACAGCGCTATTTTTTTAAGAAAGGCTGCCACCACCTTTGTTAACCCGGTCCGGTCTAGTCCGGTCGTCGTCCCCAGATTCCACACAGAACCCCCACATACAAGTACTTCAATCAATGTTAACTACTTTATTATTCACAGAATGATCAATTCATAAAAAGGAAAACACTACCAGGTTCTAGGGGCCAACAGGGGAGTAGGGCAGAGTAAACCATCAAGTCTAAGGGGCAGTCAGCTAATAACCATCACCACCAAACATCACATAAGGCTATTGCACACACACTATTGCACACATGATATTGCACACATGATACTGCATGCGCCCAACAGGCCTCATTACAAAATTCGATTACACAGCACCTTTACAAATCCCCACACTTTAGTAAGAAGCACAGAATAGCTATTAAGGTAATACAGGAACAGTGGCTTAATGCCCAATACACAAAATGCTAGAATACTGCCCGTAACCCACCCACGGACCACACACCTAACCATAGCAGGTAACCCTCCCTTTTCCCACACACACACACGCACACAGTTTAATTTTCAAAGTTAGAAACAATCAGGACTTCCCTCCGTCTAGGTGCAGCCGTCGAGACCCTCCCGTGCGTCCGTAGTCCATGGGCGCAAGTCAGGCGCAAGCATCATACCAAGAAACACGCAGGTCAGCCACACAACATATGAGTGTGCAACTGAAACCTTCACTGGATGGGTTTTAGGCAAGCACAAAGAACCGTTCTCTGACGCAGAAATTGTGAAGAAGTGTATGAATGAAGTAGGCCTAGCAATTGCTATGTTTGAAGGAACTCAAAAAGATAACATCATTAAAAAACCATCCCTCTCGGATTCCACTGCAGCAAGACGAACTGAATTCCTCTAATTTATTGGATCAAATGAAATCTGCTGTTAAAAAGGCTAAATGCATTTCATTGCCTTTGGATGAATCTACAGACAACACTGAAAGCCTACTAACTTTTCACACTGACTCCTGACAATACATTGTGCATAGTTGAAATGTTCCTTTTTGGGGTTACTGCATTTTTTGTTTGGTTCAAAATATTTAAACCATCACTGTTCCGGACCCTGGAAAGTGTGACCTTTCAAGTTTCTAGTTGAGTACCCCTGACCTAAAAGAACAAAATAATATAGCTTGTGTTCAGTAACCTGAGCTGAGCAATGTGTGAAGTAATGGGCTCACACCAATGTGTATGATACTTGGCTAAGATATACCCAACGCCACTCCCACAAGATCTGTTTGTCAATGCATGGATGGACTAATTTCTGCACTACCTTCTACACAAGCTTATTTACTGCCAGTATATCAAAAAATATCTTGGGTGCTCTGAAGCCATCTTGCTAGTTTAGCCTACCTCTTTTAAGTAAGCTATAACCTTTTCAAATGCACTTGAATGCAGGAAAGGACACCTACTTTTCCTCAAAATTTTCTGGGGAGGGGCAGATCACAGACCCTACCATGCAAATATTTCTACATTTACATTTATGCATTTAGCAGACGCTTTTATCCAAAGCGACTTACAAAAAGAGGATAACAATCAGGCTACATAGCAGAAACCTTAAGGAGCATAGTGCTAGGGAATAGTGCTTCAGTTCATTTTAGTGCTAGGATAGAAGATGTTCTCTGAATAGCTGGGTCTTTAAGAGCTTTTTGAAGGCCTCCAGAGATGGCCCTGTTCTGATTGTTTTTGGTAGGTCATTCCACCAGCGTGGGACGACACATGAGAAGAGTCTGGATTGCCTTGGGCGGGGTGCCGGGACTGCCAGTCGACAGTCATTGGAGGACCGGAGTTGTCGGCGGGTAGCCTGAGCCTTTATGAGAGCACTTAGATAAAAAGGGGCAGATCCTCTAAGCACTTTGTAAGTCAGCATCAGTGATTTTGAGCCGCCAGAGGCAACCAGTGGAGCTCGAATAGCAGAGGTGTGACATGCGTCCTCTTCGGCTGATTGAAGATAAGACGCGCCGCAGCTTTTTGGATCATCTGAAGTGGCTTGACGGCACAGGCAGGAAGTCCTGCCAGAAGGGCATTGCAGTAGTCAAGGCGTGAGAGGACCATAGTTTGAACCAGCAATTGGGAGGCTTGTTGAGTTAGGTATGGTCTGATCTTTTTGCTATTGAATAGTGCGAAGCGGCAGGCCCAGGCAACAGAAGCAACATGGTCATTGAAGGTTAGCTGGTCGTCAATCATAACACCTAGGTTCCTGGCTACCCGTGAGGGAGCAAGAGACAAGGAGCCAGAGTTGATGCAAATGTTGTGGTGAATAGTTGGTTTAGCTGGGAGGACCAGCAGTTCGGTTTTTGAGAGGTTCAGCTGGAGATGATGGTCTTGCATCCATGCAGAGATGTCAGAGAGGCAATCTGAGATTCGCGTTTGGATGGTTGGGTCATCGGGTGAGAATGACAGATAGAGCTGGGTATCATCGGCATAGCAGTGGTAAGAGAAGCCGTGCTGGCGAATGATTTGGCCCAAAGAAGTGGTATAGATGGAGAAAAGAAGGGGGCCCAACACAGATCCTTGGGGCACTCCAGTAGCAAGGTGGTAAGGCGCAGAGGTGTGTCCTAGCCAGGATACTTTGAACAGTCGCCCAGTGAAGTAGGATTTGAACCAGCAGTATGCATCACCCTTGATGCCCATGTTTGACAGTATAGATAATAGAATACTGTGGTTTACCGTATCAAACGCAGCTGACAGGTCAAGCAGGATGAGTACAGATGACCTTGATTCCGCTCTGGCTTCTTTTAAGGCTTCAACCACAGATAGTAGAGCTGTTTCAGTGGAGTGGCCAGATTGGTTGTGGTCGAGTAGATTCTGTTGGCTCAAGAATTCGGTAACCTGTTTGAATACCACCCTTTCAATAGTTTTAGCAAGGAACGGAAGGAGAGAGACCGGCTTGTAGTTTTCCACCTGGTCGGGAGCAAGAGAGGATTTTTTGAGTAGAGGTGTTACCTGAGCATGCTTGAATGCAGTAGGGAAGATTCCTGTTGATAGTAAAGCGTTGATCACATGTGTGATAGCTGGTGTGATAGTTGGAGCTATGGATTGCAAAAGGTTGGTTGGAATCGGGTCCAGAGGGCACGTTGAAGGACAGCTGCAAGTGAGAAGTTTAGATACATCCATTTTGGTGAGGGGTTTGAATGAAGCAAATGTCGCAGCAGGACTATTGCAATCGGAGGTGCTGCCGCTAGTATATGGTCCAGTTGTAGCCTTTGCAGTTGGTTCAGAGAACTGCCTACTGATGGCAGCTACTTTGTCGTTGAAGAAAGAAGCAAAAGAATCAGCTGTCAGATTGGTAGCAGGAGGTGGTGGTGGGGGGTTGAGTAGAGTTTTGAAGGTTGAGAATAGTCTCCTGGTTTCTGTGGTGTTTTGAATTTTGTCATTATAGAAAGCCTTCTTTGCAGCAGTGACATTTCTGTGAAATGATATAGAACTAAATGCATGACAAAGCATGGATTGTGGATATGAATGTAAGCTATAAATATTATTGTAATTGATAACATATTCAGCGGTAGCCTGGGCCCGCCCATACTTCCTGTGACACTACATTCAATTTTGCAAGCAAAGTCAGTCTGGCTATGCTGCCATTATAGAGCATTTCTGTTCCCAAAAAAGTGTGAACCAATGAGAAATGAGCCCCCCCCCCCCTCCAGTGACAGTGAGGCATCTGATAGATGCAGGTTAAATACGGTAGCTTGGCCAGACTAAGCTTCTGTGAGCTTATAGTCATGGAAGCCAGGCTAATTCAGCAGTAGCAGTGGGTAATGCCGCGATGTGTGGTCCTTGAATTTAACAAAATTGGTCCTAAAACATTTGATGTTAACCAAGGTGTGGGAACCCTGTAGAAGTAAAGTGGTATTATGGGGGAAATATAATAATATTTTTAAATTAAGTGTACACATTATATAATTTTTAAACAAAACAAAAGGACATTTATTAAAAAAGGACTTGAATATTGTTATCTGTTTTGGAATTGTTTGTTTTAAAAGTGGAAGCTTTAACCTCTTAAGGCACACCCCTATTTTTCCTTTTTTTTTTTTAAAAACGGCATACCCAAATTGAAAGCTTGACAGTTCCTACATAGTTTTAGACTCAGGGATGTGCCTCATACCATCGAAAAGGTGACACCCTCAAGTTTTTTTCTAGAAGAATATGTATGTTTCTGTGACATATGGACACAGAGTTATAGAAGTTGGAACTAAGTTTTTTTCCCCCGCTCATGAAACATGAAACATTGAAATACTGAATGAAACAGTAGAGCAAATGTTCTGGTTCAGAGTCACGATAAATGCATTTCATCCATTGCATGTTTTGTTTCATTTCTGAATGTGTTTTTCAATATATCTGCACTATTGTATACTGAACTGTACCTTGTACTTTTCTGCTGGATATTTCAGCAGGGAAATTACACTCATTGAATCAACAAAAACAACACAACGTGTATTATAGCAATGACATGCAGGTGCAAAACTGTGGCAACGCCAGTGTAATGCTCTTGTTAATGTTGGGGAAGGCTATTCATGTGTGTATAGGAACTAACGAAGGGTCATTCAAGGTGCCATACAAGATTGAACTGCCACTAAACAGATCAGTTAACTTTTTTTGTGTAATTTGTCATATTAATAGCTCTATTGTTTCCTAGGCCAGAGTTACCTGCTACTCATTCTCTCTCAGCTTTTAACTACCCTGGCAGTGAAGAGGATAAACTGACCTCATGGCTACAGTCCCACTATCCTGCTAGCCCATTGTAAGCAGCTCACATGTGTGTGTCAATGTCTAAATTGGTATGAAATTTATAAGCTTGTTGCCAAACCATGTGATGCTAATATAATTATATCACTGTTCTACTGCATTTCAGGGCTGTGCAGATTGTTTCCAGCGCAAGTAAGCTGACTGCACCCTTTCCACAGATCTTCAACAAATCTGTGAATCCACAAGGACTTCTACAGAAGCAGGCCCCAACCACAGGTGGTAAGTTGCTAGACTGCATTTCCTTAGAAAGTGTGACGGTATGCTTGCTCGAATCCGTCAACACATCAGTCATTGTCAGAGACTAAAGGCAAGCCCACTATTGTTTTTCTTAAGTTTACTTAATATTTCAACTTGATTTTGGATCCACTACTCGTTCTAGGGCTTTCGAGATAGATACCGTTCCAACTCTGTAACATTGGGCCTTATTTGGTTCAGTGTGCTTGTTCAAATGGTCATGATATCTCTTGTTGTCTGTTATCCGTATTTTTCAACCAGACAGTCCAGCCCATTTTTGGAGTAATACTTGCTTTTCTGAACAAAATTCAAGGGTGGCAACCAGGGGCGGAGCCAGACTTTTTTACATGGGGTGGCCAAAGGGTGGCCAGGGATATTGAAGAGGTGGCCATGCTGTAACCAATTAAAGTGGGGGGTCCCGGAAAAAAATGAATGAGCTAGTTTTGATTTCCTGTATTCTGGTGTATTTTGTGGCATACATGGAACCATGTAGTACTCATTCAGTTAGGTCTAACTCATGAACAAAATCCATCTGAGCCAAGAGGTCATAAATCAAAGTATTCATTTATTTATGTAACATAAAGGTGCTTTCTGCAGTAAAAGGAAAATGCATGTATACTGAATTTATATCTATACCACATGTTAACACTTTCTACATGTTGGGATTGATGCTGCTGCACCTGAGCAATCAATAAAAAGATTTTTGCTCTCTAGAGGCCCACCGTTGTTTAGTCCAATGGCTGAGTGAGTTACTGGTGTGACAGATTGTCTCATAGCTTTCAAAAAAGCCCATTGACTGAAAGTGACGACGTTCAATTGAATCCCGAATTAACAGCACACCGAGACGTTCGGGCACACCGGAACTTTTGGGCAGACACATTCTAAAAGGAAGCACGGTTAAACTCTAGAAGGCAGCTATCGATAAACGTTGCCATGCAGAAATACAAACTAAAATTGAAAACCACGGGCGTATGGATGTAACGTTACGTACAGTACAAATCCAGCTAATTTGTAATCCCTTAGTTACCCTAGTCTAACGTTACTAGCTAGATTTTGTCTGGATTGTGAACTTGTGAAAGGACTACTTTGCGAAAGCCACTGTCACTGTTGGCAAAGTGAGAAAACTTATCCAAAGACATTATGGAGAAATAACTTGCCTCCAAATCGCACGGACCCGTACTTCCCTGGGAGGTGGGTCCGACTTCATTGTCCGACTTCAACATAATTGACTCCAACAGCTGCTGCTGTCAGAGGCACGTTAGTTTGTGTGTGTTTGTGCTAATGCAAAATGCGTCCCAGCGGGAAACAAATAGGCGGAACTAAAATATCGCGGCCGGAACCAACATTCTGTGGGACATATCGTTTATTATAAAATTATTGGACGGCCGTGGGGTGGCCAGGGCGGGACCAGGGCGTGGTCTGGGGTGGCCACGGCCACCCCTGGCCACCCCGTAGCTCCGCCCCTGGTGGCAACAATTCTGGCCATGACTGATATATAATACATACATAGGTGTACATCTGTATGTACGTATTGATGTATACCTATGTAGCCCCTTATCCTTATTTTATTCACATGCACACACACCCACACACACTGAGAGTGCAAACAATAAAGCTTTTTTTTGTAATACTGTTATTTCCCACCTTAAATCTAATCTTAACCTCCATCTACATGAACTTCCCATTGATAAACACATGCTTTTTGTGTGTGTGTGTGTGTGTATGTGTGTGGTTCTGTAATTTCTGTTTGTTATCTACAGCTGAAGCCCCTCCAGTGGCCAGTGTTCCTGTGCTGACCTCTCTACAGTCATCTCCAGCATTAGGCCAATGGTTGTCAGAGCTACATGTTTCAGCTCGCCATCTGGATCCACGACGATTCACCCCTAGTTTCCTCACACATGGCCTGGAGCTTAGCGAATTACAGGAAGCTCTAGAACAGCTTTGTGTCCTCGCACACTCTTACTCCAACGAAAACTCTGGCCTATTTCAGTCATCTTCAGATGAAGACGACAATGACTACTGATTTGAAAGACTTTGTAAAGATGACATTTACATTCAAAGATGGTTCATCAATGAATCATGTTAAAAGAAATGCAGGCTGTTATTCTTTGTATCCCATACATGCCAAAGGTGGGTGAAACACCCACCCAACCTGAATAAATTATAACATTCTGCGTTTAAGCTGTGTTATGTAAATGCACACACCCAGGTACACACACACGGATAATGAAGTTTTTTACTGGTTTTACTGCCACCTGCTGCACAGACTGGCTGTGCTCCTTCAGGCTGGTGGGACTACACCCTTAATTGCAGTATGGAGGACGCTAGCACAAATTTCACAAGGAAGTTACATAGAACAGGTGCTACATTTTTAATCAGACGCAAATTGGCTTGAAATCTGACATTCGCCTGAAATTCGACATATCGATTGATGTTTACCAGACTAAAAAAGCATTAAACTACTTGCTTTCAGCTGTGAAACATTTGTTTCTACTTCTGAAATCTTCCAAAATAGAGATAAAATGCAAGTGAAGGACTAGAAAGTATTTGTTGTTAATTCACCTTTTGTCCAGCTTGAAATATGCATTTCACAATAAAAGTCTCCAGAAAATGGACTTATATTGAAGGTTAAATTACATACATAAAACCAGACAAAGTTGTGAAAGTTACCTGGGCAACACAAGCATAATAAAAAGCTTCTCAAAAATGATTTAGGTCCACCTAAACTAAAGGGTCTTAATGACCAAAACAATTAGGGCTAGACAAGGATGGATGTCTCCTTTGTACTGCTGATCCTAGCAGTTTGTGAAAAAATATAGATATACTGTATATTGAAAAAAAATATATACAGTATGTCACACTGTTACTGTGAACATCCATAAACATTAGATATAACTTTCAAAATATTGAAAGTGTAACATTAATATAAACCCAATGCTACATCCACATATTAAAACTGTAGTTACAGCACATGTAAGAAAAATATGTAAGGATGTAAGAAATCATGTAGAAGACACAAAGATAAAACTGAGAGTATCGGTAACTAGAGTGCAAGGACAGAGCAGTGTTTTGTAAAATATGTTGCAAAATGAAGACACCTGACTCGGACAAGAGGTACCGCGTGTAAAACCCTCATGAGGCAAATTTTCTGCATGTGACAATAGCCCATCTAAAATCATGATTCAATAAGGACAATTGCTTGTATTAGTCAGAACATACACATCTTCTCCAGCATACAGTTGTCTTCTGATTGCTCTATGCCGTATGGCTCGAAGTTTACCTTTAAACTATTTCAGCTGACTTAGATCTGAACGGAGGCTCCATCCTAAACCAACACGCATTTTTATCCTTACAATTTGAGGACCCGACATTGGTAGGGATATCTAGTAACGCAAGAGGGTCCTTTCTCAGGGACCTTCTACGATCCTGTTGACAGGCAAAAAAGGAGGCCTCCGGAAAAACAAAAGTAAGGAGAAACCTATTTTGAATTCTCTACAGAGAGGGATTATACATTAGATTAGAGTTTTTTGATTGTCAACAGTGATTGGAGAAGACTACATCAAGGTGGATTGGGTAACCTGATACTACGACTATAAAATACAGTCTGAGTTGGCTGAGACCAGGAGAGTCTGATCAGTACTGCGACTGGTCATGCCAGTCTTGGCAGACTGAGACTGAGACCGAGAGAGTCTGATCAGCACTGTGACTGAGCATTACATGGTCTGAGCGGGCTGTAATTGTGAACTGGCTAACATCTTGGCGGTAGTGCGACTGTGGCACAGGGGAAGGCTAGGGCTGGACCCTCATGTTTTGTAGAGGATTGCATTGACTACATTTAAAAAGTGGTTCAATTTCAACGAACAACAGCAAATACCAAAAATGTGGTACAAAGTTGTTCATATTAAAGCGGCACTAAAGACTTTTTAAAACCTTAAAACAATATTTTGCACACGCTTGCGTCACACACACGCTTTTGCACACGCTTGCGTCAACCAATGCAAAGTGAATGGGAAGCAGTCTTTCCACCTCTGCCGGACGCATGTGTGTGAATCCACGGTAACAGTGCCTACACACGCTTGCGTCCGTTGAAGTACGATGGTAGGCGTATCTGACGGCAGGCGTGCTGAGACAGCAGCACCAATCAATGAAATTTGTTCCTGCTGGGGCACACCAAACAAAAAAATCCCGGCACTTCAAGACAAAATGTTGAGAGAAGTAGGCCTAGTTACGCTTATTTATGCATGGCATAAAATTAATAAAGTTCGTGCTTGGCCTCGGTGATATTATTACACACAGCAATTATTAACCTCTCCTCCATTTTCGTTTCGCCCTCATTTTCACCACATGCGCACTGATTGGTTTGTGACAGTGTTCTAAATTTGCATAAACCGAATCTGATTGGCTGGCGGATGCAGCAATCCGTCAAAAGTTTAACTTTTCTCAACTTTTCCCGCAAGCAACGCATTCAACGCAACGCATCGATCCCACAATTCAGTGCGGCCGCAAATGACGTCAACCAATGCAAAGTGAATGGGAAGCCGTCTTTCCACCTCTGCCGGACGCATGTGTGTGAGTCCACGGTAAGACCAGAGCCCGTCTACGGGGAGCCGGTCCACTCTATATTAACTCCATTGTACCGGATTTTGCCTGCAATCTGTTGAAATTCCGCTAGTTTTGCTGTCGAGCAAGTGAAAAATGAATTGTGGTCTATGGAGCTAAGCAGCTAAAACTCATTGTTGTCACAGTTGACAACTTAATTTCTTAATGTACGTTGTGGTAGTAGCTACCTGAGTACAGATTTTCCACTAGAAATGAAATAAAAAGTCACTCATGTGCTTTCTGCTTGTCATAGAATGGGCCGCTTTCCGTGTAACATGCTAGCATTTAGCTCATGGATGCTGGTTGGTCAGCGAGAAATCACGACTGATTACGACCGTCATGAGCTGAACCTGGCACCAGCTGCCGACTGTCACAGAGGCAGAAAGTAGCGATTGCTGTAAAGTGGTTTACTTTTGTGTCATGTGACATGTAAACTTTAAAAGGGTTTTTAACACATATTAAAAATTGTATTGGTCAACTAATTGTCAAATCAAGTTATCCTGCATTGCATGCATTAATGCAATTTTAGGAGAAAAAATTATATAAAGAGAAATGTGGTATTGGGGGGTGCAGCTCCATTACCACCCATTAATTAATCACTTGCTCGGGAGCTCCTTGTTGTTGCAGTTCCACCCGGAAGGATTCTGAGAGTGAACATTCTCCCCATGTTGAAAATTCTCTGGTAAGACACAGAAATATCGGGGGCTGTGTGTGTGTAACTGACACATTGTGGGTGGGTGATAAAACTGTACAAATAAGACTGATAGAATGTGCGTGACTGAAAGACCTGCTGATATGGGGGTTTGACCTAAACTGGGGCTGATATTTTGGATTGAATACATTTTAACTGTGCTACTGTGGTTGCAAAGACAATAACAGTGAATGGACAACAAACACAAGTTACATTTTAAATTCATCCCAATACTCATGTCATTAAAGAAAGGCATAGAGTCCATTCAGAATAAGCGGTTAGAGCCCCACAACATGCCAGGTTAAAGCGGGCCAACATTATGGAAACACCCACACACAAATGTTTTTACTCGGCAGTAGTAGTACATGTGTCTGGTACTGACCTGGAGGGGTTGGTTATAATTAATAGAGCCCGACCGATAAAGGATTTTGAAGGCCGATACCGATAGAAATATTTGTTGGTTTAAAATCCGATATATATCGGTCGATATCAAAAAAAAAATTCAGAAACTCGCAACAAAACATTAAAAGATTTCCATAACATTAGCTATTTGTAGTTATTTATGAGTTTTAACTAAAATAATGATAATGCATTTTAAAAAGAAACTTGATAGTCACAAATTTTGTCATGCTTATCTGAGTATATAAAACGCCAACACTCATGTGTTTCGTCCGTTTTTATTTTATTTTTGAAATATTCATTTATCGGCCATTATAAATGCCGATACCGATAGTTTGGAAAATGCCTAATATCGGCCGATATTATCAGCCTGACGATATATCGGTCAGGCTCTAATAATTAACATCAGGAGAAAATTACAGCACCACCCCTGATGGGAGACTAACCAAGGGCCCAGGAAAACGAAAGCTTTAGCAAGTGATTTAAAGCCACAGTGCAAGTAAGGGCAGAGGGAGGGACAGTTTTGCTTACTTCGACAGCAATGCGGAGATGATGACATGATGGGATTGTGGTATGTTGCCTTCATGAAAATGGATGTGTGCAAAAATCTTTGCGCACTGTTAATTGCACCTTGCTTATTTAAGGTTGTCCCAGCCATGTTACCAACTGGTACATTCCTCTGAATACTGGAAATAAGAAAATCCTGTGACGCTATGGCAGTGCATTTCATGGAGACGTTGTGATAAAGTGCTTTTTGTGATTATGTCTAATTTTGATAAATGGGGAGCAATGGAGAGGTGCTTTTGTAACTGGAGAGATTCAGTGACAGTTGGCAGTGGAAGTGGGCAGTGAAAATACTTTATTGCTTTGTATTTAACATGGGGTCTAACAATTTTTATTTAAATATAGCACTTTCTCCACAACCTTTGGGCACAAACAGGTTAAAAAGTAAAACAAAAAAAGTATATATAAAAATAATATACTGTGAGGTAGCCTAATGGTTTTGAAAAACACACACCTTGAACCCTTGCATCAAAATCAGTTCTGCATTATGCACGTAATGACTCAACATGGATGAGGTATTGCTGTTATAGCATACCATTGGGCTGTGTGAATAGATTGAATGGAGATAAATGAAATGTTCACATTTTGTCTGGGTGTTTTCCACCTCTCTGGGTCTTTTCTCTCCGTTGGCCTCCTCTGGCAAACATCTCCTTTTCTCTCTTTTGGTTTTGTTTTAACTCTTTATTTACTCTTACTTGGGTTGTTTTGTTATCTGTTAATTTCAGTTGAACTATTATTCATTCATTTGTGTTTATGGCTTACTGTTAAATAAACCATTCACTATTCCACTAGTTCATATTTCTTCTCAAATGCTCTACTTGGTAGTATTCAAGGTGAAATATTGATTTTATGGAGTCAGATTTATTGTTGCAATATTGCAATACCACTAAAACTTGTTCCGATCCTAGGTATTTGGGAAACAAAGTATATGGTCCTACGTTCCCAGTGTTTTGCCACCTTATTAAATTCAAGGTTGATGAATGGACTTTAAATATAGTTCTCATAAAAAAAATTGGGGCCCAGATTTATTTTCTTTCACAGGGAAAAAAAACAAAAAAAAAAACAAATCTAGTGACAGACATTTATGAGACAGTAAACAACAGCAACATAAGACAACAAGATTTATTAACTTAACCTAAATGTAAAATGCACATTATCAAATAATACTTTCTTGAGGTTAAAAATGAAGCAGAATGTACAAAAACAACCAAGGGTCTGACAAATGAAAGACATGAAACTAATCAATCTTGGCAGAATGTACAAGATAATGAGAATAGGTCGTTTTAAGCAGGACATCCACTAAAGTGTTCCAAAAATTCTGAAAGATTGTAGACTTTTCCCCAGCCAATCTGAGCATCCATACTGATGAAGCTATTCAAATTCATTTTAGATTCTGAAATAACAAAACAGAATGAGCTGTGAACTCATTGTATATCTATACATATCAGTAACAAAATGTATGTTTAACACACTGAATCATAACAATGGCATACCTGTTGTTTCTATGCAGGGATATGTGGGTGGGGGCATTTTCCAGTGGCCAACCGCATCTTTCATGTGTGAGCGATCAGAAGCAAAGCTGTTCAAGTATGTTTCAGCTGGGATAACTCTAAGTTTTCTATAAAAAGATTGGGTAACACTTTATTTTAAGCTTCACTTATTAGCCACTAATACATACCTAATAAATGCCTGTATTAGTGACTTGTAAGGCATGTAGAGTTTTAGGCAACATTAATCATTTGTTAGGCGTGTATTCGCAAATTTCTTGCTCATGACTAATTAGGCCTTTATACTTGATATAATCTTAATAATGCCATCATAAGCCTTGATCTCTACATACTAATTAGTAGTACCTACCACAATTGAATATGTATAACCCACTAATATACTGTCTGAATAAATCCAGAATAGTGGAAGAACACTTGTAGAATAAGCAAGTTTAAAGCTCAACGTCATTGATGTATTTCGCTGCCCAGGTTGCAGTGTCAAACAGCACTTAACAACAACAATAAATTGGCTCCCATTCTGAAGTGAAAACTAGTTCCTTAGCTGCTAGCACATCTGTAATACCCATGCAGTATGTACCTACTAGTCATGAACTGGCTGCCTATTCTGAAGTCAGACATTACTCTCCCTCTTAGCTGCAAGCACATAATCATCAGTAATACCCATGCAGTATGTAACTACTAGTCCTGAATTGGCTGCCTATTCTAAAGTCAAGCATTACTCTCCCTCTGACAAGGTGGGAACAGTGTAGCAACTATAACCCCTGGTCAATACAGACATTTTTGCCCTTAATACATTACTAGTACATCCATTATTCCTTGAAAATATAGTCCCTGTTGAAAAGTAGAGGTTGGGAGGGTGTTGACAACAGAAAAAAAGATTTGAAATTGGAATTGAAATTTATTTAGATCTTCTTAAAAACACACTAGTGAAAAATATGCTGGTGTTTCACTTTCAAAGGGTAGTCCTTTTATGAAATTTGGCTATTCGGGTAACACTTTTACCTGACTATTTAAGGTTCACTTAAAAACACACTGGTGAAAAACATGCTGGTGTTTCACTTACAAAGGGTAATCCTGCCTTTTATGAAATTGGGCTGTTCACCCCCTTGCCTGGTGTTACATATGTGGTTAAAAGCATTTTGGTCTCTGTGCCTTCATTTTCCTAATTCGGCAGGCAACCTCAATTTTAGCTTTAGCTTAGCATAGGTGCTGGAATGTAATGTTGCCAAAAAGTTGCCATCTGGCTACTTTACGGAGCCCCTGAAGTGACATGGAAAAAAAAAACAATAAGGAAAATGGGACAAACAATTATTAGGCCATAGTTTAGCGAGATCTTGACTTTCTTTTGCGAGATCTTGACTTTGTTTTTGCGAGGTCTCGCAAATCCAACAATGCCTGCCACTAGAGCCATCTTGTTTAATAGCCACTGAAATTAAGTTGCAGTTCCTTATTCTACCACCATGTGGTGAACAAGTGCAAAAAATACGTACTCTGGCTCTCACGCAAAATGTAGGCCAGGGTGTCACTGTTGGTGAAACGATCTCAATCTCAAATTGAATAGCTTATAGGTTACTTTTGTTTGGCTACTGTAATGCCGTTTCAGGTTGGCCTTTTTCAGTACATCCAGCGATTCTCCACACACAAGGCAAACTGGCTTGCCAATGACTTCAACAAAGTAATGTTTGTAGTCTACGGTCCATTTCGCTTGAAAAACAGATGCCATTCTAGGCGTGAACTGTAGCCTAATATGTGACTGAAATTTTGTTGTGTTTTTGCGGCCCTAATGACGTGACACTCAACTTTCGAAACAAAAAGGAAATTAGATATTTATTTGGGTGGGAATGGGGGCTGATGTGTTTTAACATTTTATCGTTTTATAATTAAAAATAAATCAAATTAAATAAAAAATCTCAGCCTGGGGAGGCTGAACGTTCCCCACCCCCCATTTTAAAGGATGCTTGTTTGACCCATTGACAATGGCTTAACTCGGTTAGATTGCCTCCTTCTGGCAATATGAAGAACTACAACCTAATTTCAGTTCACTGCTGAAATACAACACTGCTTGTTTGCAAGATCGTGCAAATCAAAGTCAAGATCTCACAAAAAAATCTATGATCTCACAAAAGAAAGTCAAGATCTTGCAAAACAAACTCAAGATCTCGTAAAAGAAAGTCAAGATCTCGCAAAACTATGGCCTAATAATTGTTTGTCCCACAGATTTTTTTTTTCTTTTTTTTTTTCCCCATGTCACTTCAGGGGCTCCGTACATTCCTACGGTGGCTGCTAGATAACGTGAAAAAAAAAATATAACTGCCAGATCTTGAGTTTGTTTTGCGAGATCTTGCCTCGCAAAACTTTTTTTCTTTTTTTTGGATTTTGCTGAGCTTTGTAATATGCCTTATGGCCTATGGCTTGACCTATGGGTGTGTACATTAATCTGCCCCTCTGCAGTTAGAAAAAGACGAGCATTCTATTTTTCTGTGAATAGGCTAAATGAATGGTTTCTGACGGATGAAGATGGCCATAAACACATAGAGCAGGTTAAAGGTCTCCTTCCACAATAAACCGTTTAATACTTGATTTTTTTTTTTACATTACCATAGGTCAGCCCAAGTTGCACTTGTATACTTCATGCCTTACAAGTCACTAATACAGGCATTAATTAGGTATGTATTAGTGGCTAATAAGTGAAGCTTAAAATAAAGTGTTACCCAAGATTGAAGTGAGTCAACTTAAAAGCACACCAGGCAAGCCTGCAACTTAATCATCCATGGATCTCACTCTACAGTTATGAATTAAAAGAAAAATAACAACAAAAAAGTACACTGCCCAATCCATGGGAATTTTCTTGCAACGAAAGATGATCCTTTTTCTGTGTTAACTTGACTAACAAGCCAGTAATATATGCAACCGTTTTTACTGCATTAAAGTACTGTTTAAAGCAGCTGGCAATAGTGATGCTGAAGCACTCTCCCTAGCATCACCAACGTGGAAAAGATGGAACAAATCACTACAGTGAATGAAATCAAAAGGACTTTGATTCATCTTGTTTCAGTTTGCCATTTTGGGATCATGTTTTATACTTTATACAAAGGTCACCACTTAAAGGAGTCATAGAACACATTTTCTGACCATTAAAAATTGTTCTTTGAAGCTCAATAATAGTGTACGCAAATGTGTGCATCTGAAAGTGACCCAGAGCATCATATACAGGGGTTAGAACGAAACGATTCATATTCGTAATACGACTCTATTAAATTAAACTCCTCTCCGTATTCCGCATATTTTCCATTTAAATCATGGGCTAACCTGAGTGTGGAGAATGTTAAAAGTAGAGGTCAAAAGATGCACAATGTTAAATTAGTCTTATCTCAAACCACAAACAAGCACCCATGTGGATGATAAAATTCAAGCAACATTAAAATCTGGCAAATTGTGCACTGCGATTCATGGCAAATTAGTTTAACCTTTTCTGATACAAACAACATTTAGTTGAGGCCACACCAATAAAATTAGTTGCTTCTCGGATTCGCCGCTTGAAAAAAATGCAAAATGAAATAAAAATAAAATTGAATTCGAACTCACACGAACATAAAAAACACCGTGGCTGATAGCTATAATACTGAAAAAAAGCATGGCCGCGTTCATGTGACGTCGAAAACCAATCAAATCGCGCCTTTCACTTCAGAGCTTAAGAGACATGATATGAGAAAGATGCCGGTGGATCCTGCTAGGCCAGTGTTTGCAATTATTAGAATATTTGATCAGAAGAGAAAAACATTTGACAAGTGCATTGAAATTAAAGAGGATGAGAACTTTGCGCAGTTGTAGGCTACTCACGGTGCCGAGAGCAGTGTGCTTGTGAAACTCTGTGGAGGTGAGTTTGATATTTCATTGATTGAGAGGCGAAAAAAAAAACATTCAAAGTGTTTCAACATCAAAATCAATTAATCAATAAATGAATAGCAAATAGCATGTGCCTACACACTCACATCCTCGCGCACACACACACGCTTCTCTTTCTCATGCAAAAAAACGTCTCTTTTCTAGATTCACGTGACTGCACGTTGATGAATATCCATCTCCGTTGCGCTGATCATGGAGCTTTAGGCACTATCTAATTGCTATCTGGTGAATCAATGCGATTTTGACGTTCTAATGCCCTGTGACAAAATGAGTTTGAACGTAGGCTACAGCAGCCTAGACTAGTCATACCTCAATCCACAGCCGGCTTACTTGGTACTTAGATTCACAAACTTTTAAATAAATGACAAACCGTCAAACCTTTACATAACATAGAATGACAGAATTATGAATTTGTACATTGCCTAAAACCTGCACAACAAAAAGTGTGCTGTGAGGTGTGAAAGTTAAGTTTATAAATTAGGCCACATCTATTTTCCTGAACAAATGAGTAAATGTCTTCAATGAACATTAACTGTGAATGTGCTAATTTACCATCAGAACAATTTTTTTTTATATTTTATTTCGCTCGCTCGCTCCATATTTTTCCAGAAAAAATCAGAGAACCAACTAATTTTATTGGTGTGGCCTTAAGTACAAAGCAATAATAATTTTAGAAACTGAAAGACACTGTTTAGTGTTTTTTATATTTTAAAAGTTAAGTTTAAGTTTAAGTGTTTTATGTTTTTTTTTTTTTTTCTCAAAGTATGACATCCACCATGATAGTACAGCCTGCCTAAAATGAGATACTCACTTCAGCATATGATTGAGAATTAACTGCAATTCAAGTAATACTATTCACATCTACATACAAGTTGTTTCAAATGGATGGCGACCGCACACGATGGAGGGCCCCCGTTCCAAAGTACCCTGGGCCAAGCAGAGATGTCCTGCCACATCTGTAGCTCCGCCTCCATCCCTGCCTAGCTTGGTACCTCAATTAGGGGGTATTACCAGTAATGGTAAGTAATGGCAAAGCAAAAAAATCAGTTGAGCTGAACTAAGTTGGTGCTAATCAGTGGAAAAGGGTCATATAATGATTATATAATTATCATACTGTACTACTAATAATAACCCTGATGTACCTTCTGTATGATTCCTTCAAATGCAGATCTGACCGAAAGGCTTCTTTTTCATACAAACTCAGTTGACAGGGGAAAGGAAGGACTGTGTCTAAATCATAAATGTAGCACTCTCCACTACTCCAGTTATGCAATAATATAACATGGTAATCCTGAAAACAAAAAGGAGAGAAGCAAAATGTATGATCACAACTAGCAGCACATGCTACAACATTCATTCTGTGTCAAATCAGATCTTGTGCCTCTGTGTATTAAAGCAAGGGCCTTATAAAACCATATGAGCACACATATAATGCTACAGTCTGAGACAGGGTTCCCACACTTTGGTTAACATCAAATTCAAGGACCTTTCAAGTACTTTCCAGGACCAATTTTCTCAATTTCAAGGACCACATGGGGCGGCATTACCTACTGCTACTGCTGAATGTGTTATCAATTAACAATTTTAATATTATTTTTAACTTACATATATATTGACAATACATGAGATAACAGTTGAATTCAGTCAGTTGGCTGGAATATGTAGGCTTATCCAACATCCAACTATTATTATCATCATTATTATTTTTGTCCACCTGACTCCCTTTGGTAGTCTTAAGTTTGCTTTGTGACTTAATTAGTTCTTTGTCATTTCACAGAAATATTTGCATGGTGGGGGTCTGTGATCTGCCCTCCCCCAGAAATTAAAAATGTCCTTTCCTGCATTCAAGTGAATTTAAATAAGTTACAGCTTACTTAACAGAGGTAGACTAAACTAGCGAGTGTGAGACAACCTGTGTGTGTGTGTGTGTGTGTGTGTGTGCACATACATATCTGAATTAGTAAAGTCTGGGAGAAGGGGGCCCTGTGGTGCTTCAGTACCTGTGGTGGTTTGGTGGCTTATCTGGTAAGAACACAGGCTTTGGTGCAGAGTTGGTGGTTTGAATCCTGGGTAACTCATAACCATCTCTTTATTACCAATCGTGTCTGAATTATTAAAGTCTGGGGAAAAGGGGCCTTGTGGTGCTTGATTGTTATCCTCTTGAATTAGATATCTGAAGACTTCAATACTGATCAATTTCATCATGCCAAAGAGCCATATAACCTGCAGCCTACAGCTGTAGACTGAAATATTTTTAGATATTTTTCATTTCATTTGTCATGTCAACTCATAGGCTCTTGTAAACATATTTCCAGTAGCCTACATGTGAACAGGAAATACAAGAATGAAGTACCAAATAAACTCCAATGAATGCCAATAAAATCTGTTGAACAAACAAACTTGAATGAAATTAAATGTCAGTGTAGCACCAGCAGAATTAAAAGAACTGGAGGTGGCAAAATAATGACGCATGTAAAATTGATGCAAAACTGCCAAACCACCAAAAGTATTCAAAAACTTCCAAGGACAGTGTCTTTTTATGCCTATTTTTATAACTTATTTTTTCAAAATCACAAACTTTCAAGGACCCGTGGGAACCCTGCTGAGACCTGACCCATCCTATCCACCTGAACCAGGTTCAGATTTTCATTTCAGTGTGCCTATAACAGGTTTGAGCTAACTGTGTGACATTTCCAGCTCAAATCATACAATACTAGCAACTACAAAATAGAAATGAAATTGTTCTGTTTGCAAATGTTGGATGCATATAATTCTATTAAACAAAAATTAAAAAAAAAGTTTTCAATTACACATTTAATACATCTTACCCACAAAACTGGTTGATCTCCATGACTGGATTTTTGCTTCCAGATAGGAATCTATACAGAAAAAACAACCTGCTATTTAAGGGTAAAATTAAGTTCAAAACTGACATAAAACTTCTTAAAGTAAACGTACCATTCTCTTCTCATTAGATATGAAAACTGCATATACATCTTGAATGCAGTGTTGATGTGTTTTGGTGTATTCACAAAGTTTCCAAATATTTTCCTCACTGAAAAAAAAAAATTTACATTAAAAATGGCCATACCTCAAGATTCAAATATCGGAAACAATTCTGCATTGTAACTTAAATCAAGCTGAAATTATGAGAATTTTGGGGGCAAGAACAAATCTCCCTTTCAAAATGTCTCCAATTCAGTCAATTTTTTTTAGATCAAATGTAGGCCTAATATAGCAAGATCCGCTAAATTAATTTCTGAGATTTTTGGTGTATAAACTTACACAATTTCTTAGTGCGTTATAAAAGTGGAAATTGTCTTTGACCACCAAAGATTTATGAAATGCAAAAATAACTGCACCTGCACCTGCCTCTAAAGCTGAATTACTGCCTTGTTCATATTGACCCACCATATGTAATAAACAAAAGACTTTTATTTTGAAAATATACGGCTGTGAAAGGCACTGCTTGACTATAGGTGCTTGATAAAGTTAGTGGTGTGTCTGTAGCATTTATCGTTTGTTTGTAATTACAATTGAAAGATTTGAAAGTGCCCAAACTACAAAATTATGTAATAGAGAAACCAAAAAACAAATGAGACATGAAGAGTTCTTCAACAGAGACTGAATGGTATGACTTATTTGGCTGTACTTCCCTCTATAGCTGCATTATTGCCTTATTCATACAAACCCACTATATGTAATAACCACGAAGACTTTTATTTTGAAAAATAAACTGCTGTGAAAGGTATAGGTGCTTAATAAATATAGTGGCAAGTCTCTAATCATTTTTGTTTTCGCGTTATTGCAATCGAAAGATTGGAAAGTGATCCAAACTACACAATTATGGTGGACTTATTTTTGAAAATTAACTGCTGTGAAAGGTAGTACACATCTATAAGTTCTTCATCAAGTTTAAAGCTTGTCTCTAATGTTTTTCGTTTCCATGTTATTACAAAAGGAAAGTTGCAAGTTGCCTTAAATTGACAAATGGAGTGACGGTTAAATAAATGAAGCGTTGAGAAATCATGTGAACTCCAAGAGAAAAAAGATGGTTTAAGTCATTTGATGGGATCTACAAAAAACCTGAATGAATTACAGTGTAATAACCAAGGCATCTTTTATTTAGAAAAATTAACTGCTGTGAAAGGTACTACACTGCTATAGGCACGTTAGAAAGCTTTCAGCAACTCTGCAATGTTTTTTGTTACAGCGTTATAAAGAATGGAAGACTGGAATATCCTCTTCACAAAGCTTACACTTAGAGGTGGCATGAATGGTGTTAATAATTATGGGAATTCATTACATTATTAGGGTGAGAAACACAGAGAAACCGGTCCACCATTTGGCAAATTTGAATGTTTGTAAACCGATTTATGAATGTCTGCCGAATATCCAATCCATTACCGAACCTGAATGGAAGTGGAATTGGAAATTGAAATTTTGATTAAAAGCACACCACGTTTCTTCCGCATTGGGAGATTGCACTCTTCGAAATGTTCATTGTTCAACCAAACTGCTCTAATAACGTATTTGTTCTGTAACTATTAGGCTACACGCTTTTTCCAACACCTTTTTCGGAAGGTCTACCAACACTGCGAGCTGCCTCAACGCAGCGCATTACAGTGAAACTTCACTCGATTAAAGATACATTAACATAAGGAAAACATTCCTTGACTGCAGGCAATAACGTTGTTTAAAGGACGCAAACTCACCAATAACAACTCGTATAGACACAGTCCTCTTTTGCTGGAGTGATGGTGACATAGTCAGATAAAAAATCCTGGTTATTCATGTTTTTAAGTTACGTTAACGAATAGTCCTGTGTATGTGTAACGACCTTTAGGCGTAGTGTAAACGGGAAAAAAGTTCATTGCATGTAAGCTGTTTTAAATGCAGGCGTTTCTGAGATCAATAAACCCAAACAGAGGGGTTCAGAAACTCTTTTAATGGTGGGTGGCAACTGGTATATATAGAGCACTACTGCCACCATATGGACTGGAATGTAAATTAGGTGTCATAATCCTAAACACAACCGATAATTAATAAATAAATAAATAAATAATAACATTTAAAATAATAAAAAATATTTGTCATGTTACCATGTCTTCTTTAAAAAGTTGTCCTGATAAAAAAAGATTAATTAATACCCATGGTACATAGTTTTTATTGATCCTAGTAGATCATAGTTAGGCTATAGAAATAGAAAATATAGGCTATAGAAAATATATAATAAACATGAGCGGAACATAGCCTACATTTTTTTTTTAGGTCTGTGTCCATAAATAAGAAAACCAAAGGTCTTGCTATTTTTACATTTCATCTTTTGTGACCAGCATTGTGTTACTTTTCTGCAAATTCCTGTTACTTTTTTGTTAATATTTTTTTTCTTTGATCTGAAGCCACACTGTTGGGCTGATAAAAATTATCTTGGAGTCTCCCTCTGCAAATTGCATAGCCTACATGCAGCATTTACTGACAGGCTTGTAGGATCACTTCCACGCCAATGAGAGGCCAGTGGCACCCAAAGAGCGGTCTTTTCCTTCTCTGGGGGCAAGTCCTTACCAGGGCCTGAGGCTTCTGACTGGGAGGGAGCTGGTGCTTGAGTGGGGGAGGGCTGCCTGTCATACTCTTCAAAGGCAGGAGCAGACTAGACAGGCGCAAAGGTAGAGTGGTGAGCGTACTCCTGGTCCCTCTTCGCTGTGTACCCCAACTTTCACTGAAGTTACTCTGCCGACTACTTGTGTGGGGCTGGTTGATTTTGAAACGGGCTGGTAGATTTATCAGGCAGAAAAAATACTGATATATTCAATGGCTGGCGAGTTTCGCCACTTTATTTGTCAGTGGCTGGTTGATATTCGCATTTCAAAAAGTTCGTTTTGATTTACTTAGAACAGCAAGCTAATCCGTTAGCTATAGTTAATTTATAAACTGTGCATGATGCCATAGGCTATTAGCCAGGCTATATAGTAGGTTCAGTTTGCAAACATCAATTCTTACCCTCTGCCTTTCTCCCAAAAAACTGGTATGGCAAGCCAACAGTGCCAGAATTTGGATATATTCTTGCACGTTTCGATAAAAATCTCCGTAAAAAACGGCGTTTTGTCGGTTATTTCGCCGTAATAACAGGCAGCGGCGTAAAAAATGTGCGTGGTGATGTCCAAGACGCGTGTAATAAACGCGCGTTGTGGAAAGCCATCACTGCGCGCTTTTATTGCGCGCATCTTGGACATCACCACGCGCGTTTTTTACGGCAGTGCCCAACTTTATGCAAATGAAAGCGTCTATCGCGACGCGAATATCCAATCACAGCAACAACGCAGGGCGGTCCATCATGACATACAGCCACAACCACAACTTTCCAGTTGCTATTTGATGTTTTAACGTATTGTTATGGCTTTTAATATAACTGCTCCCACTGTCATCATGACTAAATGACTGCTCAACTAGCAAACTATTTTGTAGACGTGAGTGAAATTTCAAAATCGAAGTGGGAAACATTTTGATTCGTTGGTTGTGTTAACTACCTGCCCGCCCATCTACTAACGGAAAGCGTCTCCCCAGAAGGTAGCGACGCGATTAGGAGGAGCTCGCATCTAGTCGCATCGCGTGCTAGTGGATCACCGGCGTAGACTGTTTACCACATGCCATGTCACTCAAAGTTTCGTTCAGCGCTTTGTTGCGTGGCACGGATGTTCACAGGTGCAATTGGCCTCCGCCACAGTCCACTGAGCTAGAATCCCTCAGTGGTCCAGCCCCACCCCGCCCGACTTCGCCTAATCAGAGGAAATAATTTTAAGACTTGGGTCAATTAAATTTAAGACCTAGACTTGCGTTTTTTAGACTTTTTAAGGCATTAATTTCACTTTTTGAATTTAAGACTTTTTAAGACCCCGCGGGAACCCTGGCTCGGGAGCTGCTTAGGAAGCATCATATGGCGTTCTCCACCCTCGATGGGGACTTGGGCTGTTGGCCTTCTGTCTCATGACATTCCCGTTGGACGATGTACCAGTGAGACAAAGGTATCGTCAGATACCGCTGTCTGACAACGAGATGGTTAAGTCTCACATCAACCAACTTCTTGAGTCACAGGTTATTAGGGAGAGCTGCAGTCCATATGCTTCGCCGATTGTCCTGGTCAAGAAGATGACACCTTGCGATTGTGTGTTGACAACCGTCAATTGAATTCCACGACCAGGAAAGACACTTTTCCCCGCATTGAAGAGTCGCTGGACGCTCTGACTGGGGCCACCTGGTTTTCCACATTGGATTTGGCCAGTGGCCAGGTCCCAACCAAGCGTCAACCAAAATTCACGTGACATACTCGATACATTATTCGAAGTCTTAATACAATCTGGCCATTACTAGGTGAGATTGTACACCTCGTCAAAATACCGAGGCCTACTTCTAAGTTCTGCTAGTCACAAACTGTCCTGTGCCCACACACAAGGGCGTAGGGTTGGTCTTGGCATTGGTGGGGACCTAATCACCACTCACTATTTTTTTTTAAGTGACCAAATAATATTGGTGGGGACATAACAATGATTGCTGGATATTGGTGGGGACACGTCCCCTCCGTCCATGCCAAATCTACACCCTTGCCCAAACACAATCTGATATTTTTAAAGTATTCTTTCATTATATTCACAATCACACCTGGCACTCTAATGTAGTCACAAGCAATGCAAATGAGACTGTGGCACCAAGCCGAAAGCATTAGCTAAATCTTAAAAAACTATGTGAAGCCTCATTCCTTTGCTGCCTGAATTTGGTGTCAATTTACAGTTGTGTTCAAAGCATCCTACAAAATCTTTGATTCCTACCTTCTCCATTGTAGTATCTATACATTTATTCTTTCACTAGGCCAGAGTGGTCTTTTGATTCTTACCATTTTTCTCCCAATTTCGCTGTGCAGTCAGTTTTAGAATTCTTCTGGTTGTCTTGAACTTTGAACTGTAGGGCCTAATACAGAAAGGTGCAAGGCCTTTCTTCACAACACCACCATCAACAAATCAGATGTAAGGGGCTCAAAAAAGAAAAACGGGAATAATTAGCTAAGCTTTTGTCAGTTCAGCAAAATGACCTTGAATGTGTGGTTGGTATGGGAAGGATTTTTCTCCAGTAGCACTATGTGGGTAATTCTATATAGTTGTATAGTTGATTGGTAAATTACATTAAATACAATTAGATTTCGGTAAGGAGATTTTTATTTATCGTTTTAATACAGAAAAAAAGTTAAGAAATGATTTAAGCATTGTGGAGAACACTTTACAAAAAAAATCAGATATATTTCAGTAAACTGAGGAAAAAAGCTTAAAGCAAAAATAAGGTATACTCATAGAAAAGTCGATGGATGGATCCTTTTCAGCTCTTGATTTCGGCTTTATTACATACCAGTGATGGTTTATACCTTTAAAACTTTACAAAAATATAAACATTTGCCAGTATGGTGCATCCTTTGGTACACAAACTCGATTACATACATACATTAGAATTGGAACCCTACTAAAGGCCTCTACAAATACTGCACATCAGTGCAACACCCAGAGCATCAACACCTTTTGTGACATTTTCTATGACTACACCATGTAAAGGGGAATAAAGGGGTTACTGTACAGATGCTTTTTGGCAATTAGAATTAACCAAACATCTCACTTCATAAGTAAAAACAACTTGCATTCAATACTTGCAGAACATCTCTAGTTCCCACTACACACACCCTTACTATGGAGATAAAATGATCACTAAAAGAATGGAATGTATTGCCAGAATCACCTTCTCAAGGTTTGAAAAGAATATGCAATGCTGCTTGGTCTGAAAGCTACTAAAATCAAACCCTTCTGCTCCAAATCCAGTGGATGTCAGAACTAAAGTTCACTGACTGACAATTAGTTCCCGCAGGTAAGATTGGGTAAGGCTGCGGAGTTCTTCAAGAGCATAATCCTCAGGCATAGGCAGCCGACCAATGTGAGGTGCAAGGCAGCACAATGGGATGAGTGGGAGGTCTGATGTCTCTCCTCCCCCTTGTTGCAAAGTCAGGACTGCACGGAGGATGTTGGCCAAACGTTTTGCCATTTCTGTGAAGACGAACAACCAATGATGTTAAATGATGACCTTACAATCTACTAGGTATGTACATGTTTTACACAAATAAATTCACAACTCTATTATTAATAGAGACTTACAGTGAGGAAAAATAATTCAAGCACACATGTACATCAGTTCCTAAAACTAATCCAAAAGTTGTCTTCCATCTTTAGCTGATTAACAGTTATTGTAATGTCTAATCACAAGGCTTTCATACTAGCCAACATAGTTGCCAACATCTAGTTGACTGGTTTATTATATCAATGTAACAACCACGAGGTGAAAACGTACAAAACCTATTAAGATGGTTCGAGCGGTTAGAAGAATTAGCTGAGATCTTAAATTGAAAAAAGTAAAATACAAAAGAGCATGAATTGGGTTACAATTGAGTACTATGTGCAAAACTGCCACATTAAATGGTAAATGGACTGCATTTATACAGCGCTTTTCTACTCCTACGAGCACTCAAAGCGCTTTACAACATATGCCTCTCATTAACCCATTCACACACATGCATTCATACTCCGGTGGCAGTGGCTGCCATGCAAGGTACCATCCTGCCAGATGGAGTGGGGCTCGAACCTGCAACCCTCCGGTAGCCGAACGGCACCTCTACCACCTGCGCCACCATAGCCCCCGATTCAACATTAACCTTTCCAATTTGCGTAGTATAGATAGTTCAACATATGACATAGTTGTGCTGTGGTTTGTAAGCAAAATAGAAGTGTCATTAGAGATGGCAAGAAAGCAACTGAATTTAAAAATCAACAAGTGAAGCAGCCAGCTTCATTGCTATACTTTACCCAATATTTACCCATTATTCACACACCAAGCAAAAGAACTTTCCAAGAAGCTAGAGATATTAAGGCAGCTTTTGAAATTGAGCAGTCTTTTGTGGACACAGTCAGCTGCATACACTTTAAAAGCACACAAAAAGCATTAAAAGCTCTTTAAAAGTACACTATGCAATTTAGATACAATAAAGTACCCTAATCCAGCAATAAATTACTGCACTATTCTACATATTCTTCTCCATTACAAATCGAGACAAAAAGGCCAGAGTCTGGATTTAGAGCAAAGTTTTCAATAAAATAATCATATGTTACACAGTTCTACATGCACTGATGGACATATTTGCTAGCATCTTTTCAATGACCATGACTCAAAACAAACGGTCACTCTTACCGGGCAATAGAAAATATTGTCATTAATCCACTCTCAAAGTTGGGTTGGGAGCTGGGTCTACACTACGCAAGTTAGTTTAGTTGGCACAGATCCTCGGTTTAGTTTCAGTCGGGTGCACAAAGCCAGCTTGATATTGTCTGAGATTTGGGAAGCAATCTGTGGTGAAATTTTGTGGAACCTGATTATAGATAAACATTAACCAACAGAACAACCACCTCATCCTGAATGTCAGCAAGACCAAGGAGATCGTTGCTTCCAGACAGGCCACTCCCAACTGACCATCGACGGTGCTGCTGTGGTGAGCGCCACCAAATTCCTGGGGGTGCACATCTGTGAGGACCTCACCTGGACTACAAACACTGCATCACTGGCAAAGAAAGCTCAGCAGCTCCTCTACTTCCTTCGTAAACTCAAACGAGCAAGTGCCCCCTGGTTTGACTAACCATTCCCACTGACAGTTCTTAAAGCCTTCCAAAGTCTTTGGACATTATCAGTACATGCTGGAACATTATATGCTTGCTCAGCCATGAATGCTCTCAACTTTCTCAAGTTAGCTTACGACTGGCGCAAGTTTATATACTGCCCACATTACAGGGGTTTGGATAAATCAAATGTAAGGGGGGTCCATTTGATACCACAAGCTACATAAATTCAAGAGTAACAAAGTGATTGTACTTTTGCATCCTAGGACCCCTAAAGGGTCTTATAGTGGAATATTTTTTATCATTGCATAAACTAAGCAATTTGCAAATGATTCCCTTGCTATAACTGGTGGACAATATGTGTATGTGTTGTGCCAGTAACAGTTGAGTGCTACAGTCATTACCAACTGGGAGTGGCCACGAGACTCACGTAAAACATGAGTCACGGCATTACGTGATGTGTCAGTGCAGCTGCTGCCGCTAGGAGGCAGCACAAGACCTCTCTAATGATTGCACAACATTCGGAGAGTCAAGCAGAGCAAGAGATGTTAGTTTACTTCCGTGTTCTATTTTTGCAATATGCAGTTTGGTCTGATATGGTCAAATTTTTATGCTAGAATTACTTTAAAATTTCGGACCCTATAGCTTCACAATCAGCCTGCGCTAAGTAGCAAATCCCCAGCTTTATTAGGAATTATAACACAAAATACCGAGACATCATTTCCAAAGAGAGACACAGAAAACGCGACTGTTCCTTGCCCACAAACACACATGAAAAACGTTATATAATAATAAAATGTTCATTTGTGTTCTATTTGTATGTACCGAATGCAGTTTGCCCTCTGCTCATATTGCGTTCAGTAATGCTGCTCCGGGCCAGCGGCATTTTTTATTTTTATTGTAATACAGGCATTTTTTTTATTCTAAGTTCTAAATGAGCACGTAGTTCATTTGTTGAGAGGCGCGTTGTAGCAGAATTGTATACCGAGTGACTGGAAGCCACGGCGGGCAACCCACAGGGCAAGCAACTCTTACCCTGTCCCATTTTGTTCGCAACAACTGCACATTGCAACATTTGCCAGCTTTTTGTCCTCCCATCCAATTGTATTCTCACAAACGTGGATATTTTAATTTACTGAGACAAAAGGCACAGTAGGCTATATGTTCACAGCGAATGAACAATGGAATCATTACCGGACTCCCGTTACTACCGGACTCCCTATGATTATATCTTATCATATTTCTAGTTGGTTTCATGCTTTATACTGACAATATGTGACAAAGTTTTAGTCAATGCTGCTCAATGCTGCAGTTCTCATAATATTTAAGTAGTTATTAAACAATCTTTGTTGTTGGCAAATTCACGTTGAGCTGACCCCAGAATTATTAC
Source organism: Limnothrissa miodon (assembly GCA_017657215.1). Classification (NCBI taxonomy): domain Eukaryota; kingdom Metazoa; phylum Chordata; class Actinopteri; order Clupeiformes; family Clupeidae; genus Limnothrissa; species Limnothrissa miodon. Next base: position 286,703 of record JAGFZM010001259.1, read on the forward strand.
CGGACTCCCTTTAAACAAGCTTGGCTGCTGTCGTCCTATTATTAGGTTATATCTTCATATTTCAAGTTGCTTTCAAGCTTTATACTGAGAAAAATGTATATACGTGATCATATTGAAATACTGGAACAAAATAGTCGAGTAAAGGGCACAAACAGGTTTCAAATTGTACACTAATGGATGGCGACCGATGAGGAGGGATGGAAATTATTTGTTAGTCAGTGCTTGAAGTGGTCCGGAACGCAGTTTCGGAACTTCTGTATTTTCGTGTTTTACGTTCCGCCACTTTTTTCTGCGTCCCGGCAGTGCTTGAAGTGGGCCGGAGCGCAGCAGAACGCAGTTCCTTACTTCAGTATTTTAGTATTTTTGGGTTGCACCATTTTATTCTGCGTTCCGGTAGGCCTACTTTGCTGAAACTGATCCGACACAGCGACACTGGCCCGAGAATAGACAATATCACAAGACCGATAAAAGACTACATTACCCACGAGACACGACCGTGCCCTATCATATGCAGCCACTGTCCCAACCAATCGCATCAGGAAAGCAATGCAAACTGTCACAATTTATACTGTGAATGTCATGATGGCATTGCTCACAATGGCACTACGGCCCTATACGTTTCCCTATGATTAGATATATCACGCTGGGATGACAAAATTTCATGTTTGAATTGTGAATGGTTTACGAGAAAATCGTTAATCGTTAATGTAATCGTTAATTCGTTCCCCGGTTCAATCTTCTGGCAGGACTTCCTGCCTGTGCCGTCAAGCCACTTCAGATGATCCACACTGCTGCGGCGCGTCTCATCTTCAATCAGCCGAAGAGGACGCATGTCACCCCTCTGCTAATCAAGCTCCACTGGTTGCCTCTGGCAGCTCGCATCAAATTCAAAATCACTGATGCTGACTTACAAAGTGCTTAGAGGATCTGCCCCTTTTTATCTAAGCGCTCTCGTAAAGGCTCAGGCTACCCCCCGACAACTCCGGTCCTCCAATGACTGATGACTGGCAGTCCCGGCACCTTGCCCAAGGCAATCCAGACTCTTCTCATGTGTCGTCCCACACTGGTGGAATGACCTACCAAAAACAATCAGAACAGGGCCATCTCTGGAGGCCTTCAAAAAGCTCTTAAAGACCCAGCTATTCAGAGAACATCTTCTATCCTAGCACTAAAATGAACTGAAGCACTATCCCCTAGCACTATGCTCCTTAAGGTTTCTGCTATGTAGCTTGATTGTTATCCTCGCTTTGTAAGTCGCTTTGGATAAAAGTGTCTGCTAAATGCATAAATGTAAATCTTCCCGGCTCTCCCCTACAGAAGGGACGTTTTGCGCCACCAGGCTCTCAGCACCCATCATCTCACTTGCATTGTGTATAAAGATCGGGGGGAGGGGGGAGGCTATACGTGCAAACGATCTGCTTTTATTGAATTGAAGTACTATTTCACATCTTACACTCAAAATTACACATCGCAATAACAGAATCAAGTAAATCAAGTAAGTATTGCAATAACAGAACCCCGTTCTGGAGCCATACTGTAGTCCACAGCCAGGTGAACACGCGTGTAGCCTAGTTCATTTATCGTGAGGCGCGTCCTTTGCCACAGAGTCGGCGGCAAGGTGGGGCATTTGGGTGCCCCACCTAGCAGCCATTGGTCCCCCCCAGCACAGGTCGAAAAAAGTTAGGCTTTCATTTTATTAATATTTTTAAATTAATATGAAATGAAATAAAAAAAATAAACTGGAGATCGGGTCCGTGTACTTTTTCGTTCATTTATTATTGGATTGTGGACGTCACATGGAAAATGAAAAAGACTTGTATATGAATTTTTACAGTTGCTATGACTTGTTAAATACTGAAAATAAAATACTAAAAAGACTGCCGTTCTGAATTAGGCTGATTGTCTATTTTGGACTTGTGACCTGCCTGGAAGTTAGGAGGCTTAAACTGGATTTATACTTCTGCGTCGCGTCGTCGCAGACACCTTCGCCGACGTTTTTGATTTATACTTCCGTGGTCGATTTATACCTCTGCGTCCGCGTAATTGCTACGCGTGGCAGTTCACTGCTAGCCAGGCTAACGCTGCCTAGTGGTAACGGTTAAGTTCATTAACCAACATTCTAGTCAGGGAACTCACGATAAGCTTTGGTTTTCTCCAACAAGAAATCGTGTCGCCAATCAGCGAACAGATTGGGGGCCAAAGGCGATGACATTGAACTCTAGCGCCCAATTTGAAATAGCATACGTCACAACCAAGCAGTAGCCATTGGTTGAAGCAGAAAGTATCCCGCCCACCGTCATGGAAACGAATGCCTATGGCTGGTTCTCAGACGCTTTGCACGAAGTGAAACAAAGCCACAACGCTAGGGGGTTATTGAGTTTAGAAAGGGTCCTTTGCGTGTGTGTTTTCCGGTCGTTGCGTTGCGAGTATTGGCTTTTGGTGCAAATCAACAGGCTGTAGCTAGCGGTAAGCTACAAGCTGGCCTCATCCACAGTGTCATCTATTGTGTCAGATGTTTGCAAAGCGTTGTGGAAAACACTGCAGCCCGAGTTTTTGCCCTGTCCGTCAACTAACCAGTGGGAAACGTTAGCCGGAGATTTCTGGAGACTGTGGAACTTCCCAAACTGTGTCGGATTCGTTGATGGGACGCTTTGTCTGGTTAACAAGCATAGTTATCAGGTCATTACTTTCTATGGTCAACTGTCTTTGTCAGGTGAATGGGTAGTTATAAGGCCATTTATGTAAGTTTAAAAATGCCGGTCTTGAACACACAACGCACTGGAAAGGCGGAGAACTGGAATTGATGTAAAGCGGACCAATCACAATCCATGACGTATGCGTCGGTCTGCGTACCGTGTCGGCGACATTGTGACGCGTAGTCATGATTTTTTTCATGCGCACGAAAGGTGTATGCGTAGTGTCGGCGAAGGTCTGCGACGACGCAACGCAGAAGTATAAATCCAGCTTAACTCTTTTGGGTGGACAGGGCATTGCCCTGCATGGGTTTGTGTTGATACTGTTCAGAAATTGCCGTTTCTGAAGAGTAGCCAGAGACTGTTGATGAAAAGATCTTTGGAGTAGCCTACCGAAAGTTTCTTAAACCCAAACTGCTGAAGAAACAGCGATTTCCAACTGTGCACTCGCTTGTGAACATCACAAAATCTTAGAACACGCATAATGTCCTCCACAGGCATTTTTTTTTTAATTTTTTTATTCTAAGTTCTAAATAATGAATGAACGAAAAAGTACATGGACCAGATCTTAAATTGCACTTGCATAACACGTTCGTTCAATGATCATTGGTCGCTGAGTAAACTTGTTTCATTTGATTTCAACGTGCCTGTATGCGTCAGTATAGTTCACTGTATTAATAAGGCTATTTTTATTGAATTGAATTGTTAATTACTATATTTAGCCTAGGGTTGGTTAACACAAACACGGAAACAACACTCAAGTAACAGACTATTTACAGTAACAAAATAACAGTAGGCTATTCAGTATAACTAGCCTATTTCAGCTCAACTTTATTTCCTGACAACTGTATGCTATGTTAGAACACTCGCGCCCACGATCGCGGGCGCTCCCAAGTTACACTGCAGCTTCTTCAGAAAAAAAAAATAAATAAATAGTGCGTGACACACACATACGACGCACGTGAGGTTCGTGCGTGCAGCCGGGCCATTTCATGTGACACTGACTGTAGGTATTAACACAACAATCAAGTCCAGTTATGCATTACGACTTCAATCAGAAATGCTCTGCTGTGGAGTGTAGTATTAAAAGCTTGGCGTAATGCAAGATGCAAATGCACGGTTTGGATGAAGTATTCCGTTATGACAATAAATTGACTACAATCAATGTAATTCTTTCACACCCCCTTTCGCAAATTTTCCAGAAATTAACATTTTTAGGGAATCTTCACTGGATTTCATCAAAGCACCTATTGATTCTCACCTGACTGAGCAAGTCTATCCTTTGCCGAAACACATGGGAGAAGCTCAATTCTGCTGCAAAGGGATGTCACCTCAGTGTAGAGTCTTTCAAGCTCATAGCCCGGACCGTCCATCTGTACAGACAAGTTTCACATGATAAGCAAGTAGGCACTACAAAATAACTACTTCAGTGCAAGTTTTTGCATTAGAAGTCCTGCAGATGATTACTGAAAAATGAATAGGTTTGTTTTTGGCACTTTTTTCATACCTGTTGGATGGTTTGCAGTGTTTGGATGACATGAATATAATCCAGAAACACTCCACCAGAAATATCCCAGTCCTGTATCTGAGCATGGCGCTCTGGCACAGCAAGCCCCTCAAGGATATCCAGTAGGTAGTCATGGTTGTCATTTATGATGCAGTCTACAGGAAGGCAACAGCAGGATAATAAAATGATCAGAGGGTTCCCATCGTGGCCATTGGGAGATGGAAAAGTGCAAATTGTGGAAAACAAAAGGCCAATATAATGGTCGTATGGAGGATGGGGGTGAGGAGAAGCTCTGTAAAAAGATTCTGGGACAGGAGTAGTACAGTTAAGTATACTGCATGTGAAATCACTTAGAGACTTCTGTGCCTAAATGCGTTTTTGCCATGATCCATTTACAAAAGTTGGGGACAGTGTAAACTAAAAAAAAAAAAAAAGCTATAATTCTCAAATCGTACAAGCAACTATGTGTTTGAGCATAGTCCAAGGACAACATGCTATTTTTTAGATCGAAGCATTTAGCTGAATGCAATCAGAACTCAACTCCCTGCTCTGTAAGACAACTATTCAAGAAGAGCCCAAAAGGCTCTGAAAGACACCTCATATTTAATTAATGGATTGTTTAAACCACTAAGATCCGGAAGATATCTATGTATTTACAAGTCTACAACTGAGAGACTACGGAGAAGTTACTTTTCTCCACACACATGGTATGACTTAATTAACTAACCATCATTCAACAACCTAGAGTAACACTACAAACCTAGTTATCCTGCCCTTTCACCCACCACCATACGTTCAGAACACTGCTCCCACACAACAATCGGCATGCCCTCCCCCCAGCCAACATCCCAGAGCATTGCTCCCAAACTTCTACTCACAACATAACCAGTATTTCCCCCCCCCACCCCTCGACCAACAAAAACCCCCCCCCCCCCCCCCCCCCCCACCCAACATTACATCAACAGCTAGTTCCCGCCCCTCCTCACATGCATCCACCCCACTCAACAATAAGCTTCTGCCCCACATACACACTGCCCATTCAATTTAGTAACCGCCTGTTAGTCTATTCTACACACAGCGCGACATTGACTTTTACCATTACTAAAATGCCCTCCCACATTAACAGCACAATACGTTTTCCTCACATTAACAGCACACTACATCCTTTACTGTCAACTTTGTGCCCTCCCACCCACATACACGCTGTACACTGGCCAATATATACACTGGCCCCTATATAGATTAGACCCAGGTCCACCTCCCCTCCACTCCCCCTTCCCTTATGACCTCTGCCAGTTGGGTTGGCCCCTTTGGGTTTGGCCCAAGGTTTCTCCTTAGGGATTTTTTTTTGTGACCCTGTTGCTCTTGGGTGCTGCTTGTTGATGTACAGTATGGGCGTAGTGCTAATTACATAGCTTTTGCCTCTCTCCAGACCAATCTATAATCTTTATATAGCTACCACCGTCTCTTTGCAGCCCTTGTCACCACCCCACCCCCCCACACAATGACCTCTATTGCCTCATTCAACACCCCTTTCTTTTTTATGCACAATACAAGAAATCACAATCTGCAATATTTTTACACCCGTTAAATTCGCAACAAAAACAAAACAAAACATTGATTCCTTGTTGAAACTGGATTTTTTAAGTGTTATACAATTAAGGCCAAATCACGTCTCTAAAGAAAAGTTCTCAATCAAATGCAAAAATAACAAAATGAGGATACTCCACAATTTAGTCAATTGACTGCCAAGATTATTTTGTATATAAAAAAGCTTGTTTTGTGCTGAACTTTAACAAAAGGAAAACATGAAATCACAGGTTGAGATGCTACACATAAAATGTGACCAACCTGGGCTGCAAACAGGCCATTTTAGCATTTGGTTGCCCTTATGATGGAGCCACACAGTTAGAACAATGACTATATTGACAAACTAACGTAGGCACTCTAACATGAATGAAAGACCATAGATTTTCAGACACTGCTTCTTTCATATTAGGACCTCTATCTCTATGGCTGTGTAATTGATATAGCCTCTTTGTGATAGTTTTTTACATATGAAAAGTTCTTTTCCAAAATGGCATAAATCCATTTTGATACACAGACTCCACATTTTGTTAATATTTAATTTACCCTGTTAAAATGGTTTGTTGTCCATGCTTGAACATGCTGAACAATGACTGATATACAGTATTGCTGACGTTTTTTCCCCTCAAAACTTTATAAACCCATACATTCTTTTTCAAAAAGCTATACATCCATTTATCTCCTGCCAAGTTGATTATTTACATTTGTATGTGCGTTATGTGTAAACATGTATCATCAGGGACTGTCATGGTATGTGTCCGTTTTCCTTATCATTTGCTCAATTCTACCTAATTTTCTGTGCCCCTTACAGGACAAGAGTGCTATATCCTTAGGCTTAGAATAGAAATGCGATGTTTCATGAGCATGGCTTTTATGTTGACTGTAGCAGGAGTCGAAACTAACAGTATCTCTCTTGGTTTTATTGAGATTTTACCAAGCAGAGTTTACACATGCAACATCATTAATAACAATCTAGAAATAATAATCTACCATTATTAGAATTCCATTTTAATAATAATTTTATTTTTATGATTTCGTTATATGTTCTCATGCAGACTTGGGGTCTGAAGAGACTATAATTTAGATAATCAATTACCTGCTGCCAAATGATGAATGACCAAGCGATGGCATTGACTCCAGCTACTGGCATGGTAGAGGTGTAATGCTTCCTTATGCTTGTCTGAATCATGGCGGGCTCGAATGGCCTTAGCCTCATGAATCCACTGTTCGGGGATCTTCAGCTCCTTTGTGAGAAAACGCTCTTTTTCAACATCATTCTCTGACTCCAGCACTGAACAGTAAGAGCACAACATTTCACGAACAGCTCGCTCACGCTGCCTAAATGGACGAAAACACAAAGCATCTTAAATGTTAGAATAATATACTGTATACCATAAATATACAATGAACTTGAAACAATACAAAACTGAAAGCAAATGCATGTGATCTTACATTGAGTTGGGTATATGCAACAGCACATAGATTGACCACTCCCAGTGGCCAGCACTCTCTAGCTGAGCAGCATAACTTGAGTGGAGCTGGGCCTGGCATTCAGGTGAAAGATGGGTATAGTTTAAGGCTTGTAGGACATTCCACAAATGCCAGCAAAGTCTGTAGTCAAGGCGTTGGACTGTTACTGTGTTGGGATCCAAAAGATGTTGCAGGTTATGGTGTCTGCCAACAAATAAATACATCCAAAGATCAAAATGGTCAGACACATATAAAACATAAGGGGCTAATTTCAGGCTTTCATTATACAGCACTGAAGTGGAGAGAGCACATTTTTTGGACAATTTTTCCAGATAATTGCCAAAAAATACCAAGAGCTGCACGACTGATATTTTAAACTTTACTTGGAAACAGGTCCATTTCACATTACCATCTTGCACTATTTTGGGGTGTGTGGGTTCTGTCCTGATATTGGTCCTTTATTCTATAGCTAAATCTGTGCACTACATATCAGTACACACACACACACACACACACACACACACTACAAGGCATGAGTATAGTGCACTGTATAAACAAAACTGGGGTAAAAAACATTGAAGCACAATGTTAGCAAACAAGCCTACACACAAAAAAAGAACATAATGTTTTATAATAAACTGGCTTACCGGTCACTGTAGAGTTTCAACAAGTGGAAGCATAGGTCATACAAAGGTTTCTTGAACACTTTCCTCTCAATTTCCTCTTCTATGAAAGCAAGGTCATAACTCTCCATATAGGGAGGAAGGGGAGCACAAGCATACTTCAGTCCGTCAGGAGAACCCTTTAATATAAAAAGCACATATCCAAGACTGACTCAAGTGAATTAAAAACCTAAATACTTGACACCAAGTACTGTACCTAATGGGACTGCCCTCTTGAGTTTTTGTAACTTGCACCGATGCAAACAACTAGCCAATAAAAGTTCCTCACTTTTAAATACGAAAGTATAGAAACCAGTGATGAGTTTTTAAAAAACTATTAATTGTTTATGGTGAAGACGCAAGTGGCTTGCTATGCCCAGTTCCTGCAGTACTCAGTGACAACAAAGATATTGGTGAATTATTTCCCACCAGTGGTAGTGATTTTATCTGTTTCATGATTATGACTGCCACAGAAGTGCAGTTAGTGTTCATAGGTCCTGCTGGAGATCCTTTTCTTCCAAACACCAAAACTGGTAGATCTCAAAGAGCCACATCTAAGAAGCCCTTACCTGTACATGTAGTAGAACACTACCATTAACAAACAAAAAATAAGTCTCGACCTTGGGGTATTCTCTATGTACAACAATTAGCAAAAAAATAACTTGGTGGGTTTTGCTTGTAGCTAGAGTTTCAACAAGAAGCTGTGTTGTGTAATCCCCCCAAAATAAACTTCTAAAACGATCACAGGATAACCATGTGCAGTCACCGTCAATGACATAAAAGGGCATGATAGAGCATGAACAATACCATAAAGAGGTACGTTACTGTGCAGAGGAGATCACACGGAGACTTAATCCGTCAAAATGCTAAATTTGACTTAGAGATACACTATGCAACTCTTGGTTAGTTTTCTTATGACAGCCCCATGAGAAGCTGAAGTATACCCAATATCCACCAGGTGGCACTTGGGAGCTTTAGTTTGAGCACCGACTTAAGTGTTTGCACTGATGTTAGCACGTTTTCAAAAAAACTAGTCAGTCACACACCCCTACAACAGGGCCCACATAAAGAATTGTTAAATATTGTAGGGCCAACATCTTAAGAAGCCGATTGGAATAGGACTGGGACAAACGATTACCTAATGATACATTTTTTAAATTCAATTTCATTATCGATTATTTCCACATTACCTGACTAATATAACAATTTAAAAGAATCAGCCAATAACATAATTAGCATTGTCAATGTGTGCGAATCATCCATTAACATAATCAACGTGTGATATTCACACCCACAGGCCAGGACAAAAACAAATGCTGTTTCCTATCTCCAGTCAGAACTCATGAAGCTATCCGGATGGAAAATTAAACGTCTTCAAAATCAAAAATAAGTCCAGTTGCCTCAAATGAACACTATGACTACCACAACCTGGATGAATGAGAATTTTCACAGACTTAGGTAAGGAAATACAAGCAAGGCTCACCTGAAAAGCCATCTCATATTTGGCCAAGGCATCAGAAATTGAGGCAGTGGGAGGCAGCATGTACCATAGGTGCACTGCAATACAGCGCTGCCAGTCCAGCTCAGCACAGACATTTACGCAGCTGTTTGCAGACTGCCATATCTGTGGAGAGAGATTTGTGTGTCATTTGGAGAAAAAAGCAAGCCATTAAAAAAATTAATGATAATAATAAAAAAAATGTATCAAAAAGAATGCCATACTGGTTTGCCTGCCAAGAGAGCATAAATGCGAAGTCTATCTTCCTGTAAACAAGAGCCTATCTCCATCCTGTTCCAGTCATTAAGCTGAAGTGCAAGAAGATCTTGATTATATGGCAACCCTGCTGCCTGAGACAACAGCATAGACAGACGGTGGTCCCCTGCAAACATTTTGTAAAATATTAAGAATAACGTATAGCGTCAGAAAACATACAACAACATTTTGTTTAAGATTTGTAAGAACATTAACTAACCACTTTGCTGTGCCAGTTTGCAAGCATCACTGATCTTGTATCCTGTTAGGTAGCAGAAGATGGCCTCTGTTGAGCTGCACTGAGTTGATACACCAAGCTCCTGAAAAATACGCGATTCAGCTGCTCGCGAAAGCCATGCAGAAAAGCGCTGTCGTCGTTCTAGCTGCTGTTTATAATGGCCAATATCAACATCCTCTTCTTCATAGGTGCCATTAAGTCCACCCCACAGTGCCTCGCAGAGTGTCCAGACCTGTTGCCAATGCCTCAGCAAAGCTAAAAAGGATAAGCAGAGTTGCACATGATTATTCAAATTCACTTAGATGAAAAAGACATTCTGATGATCTGATGAGCATTAGAAATATTGAAAAAGTAACAATGTAAGCCATTATCCCAATGCAAACAAAATATAACCATTTCTCCTGATCAAATATTATGCTACTTAATAAATTGATCACTGGTATTCACATTTTTTCTTTATTCATAAATTGGAACCTAGGGTCTCCTAGACACCCAACCACTGACCAGAATGCTCAAATTTTGACCAACACCAAATAGAAGCAAAATCCTCTTTCTAGATTTTGATAGGTGATTGACAGATTTAATTATTTCTTGGAAATGCCTGGACAAAAACAACCCATAAATGGTGGGTCACCATAAAAATGTTTTCAGCATAAAACATACCATTATTGCTGCCATCTTCATTGACCTTGGCAATCCACTGAGCATAATCATGAAGCGGATGTATACCAGGGTGCGGCTGAATGAAGGGGCAGGCCTCCTCTGTGTTGATGGTAATGTACTTCTGGCTTATCTCCAGTGGATGCAAATACAACTGTTGGGCCATCTCCGACTCCTTTGATTCAGGAATTACCACCTGTTCAAAGTGAATCTGGAAGGGGCCACTACAACAAAAGAAATTTTGAACCCATGAGAATGAAATTTCCGATCCAGATTAATCTAGGTTAAAATTCTGCTGAGGGCAATCAGCTAGGGTTTTAACAATCAACTTTTGTTGAAATACTTTGTTTCAGTATTTGTACTTAATTTCAATGTAAACTATTGGCTTTCTACAGATAACATGCAATCTCAAGCACAAACCAGGACATCATATTTGTGACATTTTTTTTGTCTAGACGTACACCATTTTGTAGTGTACTACAACATTGAAATGGTTGATGTCAAAATTCACCAGAGTGTTTTATGGGTTCCAGAGTTCTGCATGGGCAATGGCGTCATAAAAACCTATGGACACTAGTGCTGTGATGTCTGTTAACGCTATTGCCGGCTAACCTGAAACCAGTAAAGCAAACACGTCTAGGTATACATCCGCGCTAAAAAAACAAACACAAACACAAGAGTCATCATAACTTGTCTAGTAGAGAACCAGCTCCCAAACATGAATAGTGACCGATTGGTGAACAAACATGTTTTATAAGCTTGAGCATGGTGCTGGTTAAATTTGGACAGCTTTCTGTGGCTTCCTGCAGCTTTAATAACCTTTTTTCCCTCAGGAGAAGGTGCAAAGTAGCAAAATAACCTCCATGTGGCACTTTGGTAGCCTGGCTAGAGTGACTACAAAGCTCATAAGAGCCTAGTCTGGCCATTCTACAATACTAACTGAATTCCGGGAGGCGGGCTTAACCAGCGGCAGTCAGAATCTACAACCAATCAGACCACTCATTCTCGTTCAAGCTCGTTTCTCATTGGTGCTCTCGAGTTTGGGATAAAAATTTCTCTAAATCGGCACACTGGCCAGACTGACTTGCTCGCGAAATTCAATGTAGAGGCGCAGGAAGTATGGGCGGGCCCAGGCTAGCACTTTGGGGCACTGTCTTTATAGTGCTGAAATGTGCAGGTTTTAAAGTGGATTACTGTAGGCTACAACAGCTGCAAAATAATTAAAATAGTGTAGGCCCAAAAATGTTGACAAGCAAAACCTGCCTGACAATTACAACAGATGTGTTCAGTTAGAAATATGCAGATAAATGACCTTGCCCGATTTAAAAGGGCTTTGACTGACCACTTTACATCCAGGAAAAATGTACTTGTCCGAGGTTCGGTTCAAGATTTTAGGCAATATAGGCCTCTGATTAGAGAGGTGTTATGCTGCCTCCTAGCGACTGTAGTTGTACTGACGTGTTCCCGAACTTCAGGAATACAACACAACAAGAAGGAAACATCCAAACCGAACCAGCAACATTTGTATTAATACTCCTTTATGATTTGGATGGTTCACAGTAAATCCCCACTACTCATGGGTGTTATTGGGAAGGTTTGACTCCAGCTATGAACAAACCCTGTGGTAGAACTGGACTGCTATGCATAATACTACACAAACCTTTCATGTGTCATTATCAGGGGTGGAAGTAATGAATTACAAATACTAATAATTAAGTAGATTTTTTTGGGTACTGGTACTTCTTCGAGTAATTTTTCAAGTGTGTAATTTTACTTGTATTTGAGTACAATTTACACCATGTAATGTACTTCACTACTTATAAAGTCAAAAGTCGCTTTTGAGTAGCTTATTCCCACAATTTCAACAAATATTTAAACTTTGCAGCCAATAAGGATGTGCAATCGTGACTGTGTAAACCTAGAATAACATTGAACTCTACTGCAGCAACTGGCACAGCACAGGTTTCTGATAGTTGGCCACTACACAGTAGAGTACAGACGAAATGTAAATTATGAACATTGGGAGGCCAAAATGGTGACAGAACACAACACTGTCAACTGTGAAAATTATGTAAAACAATGCAAATTCACAAGCCAAGTTGCCAGACCTGGTTCTATCTTTTTGGCACTGAACTAGCGCAATGACTCGTGTGATGTGACCAGGTAAGAGGTAAACAAAAACGGCAATACTGCTTTGGGATTGTTGGACTTTTATTTTGATAAGTTGTCGTTGTTCAGTCTTCCACATTCATGAAAGGTTTGGTATGAATGTCTCATGAAACAGTTATGAATGCTTCATGTGCAGTTCATGACAGCTGCTATGAATGTGTTATGAACGCACCCGTCAAGTAAAGTGTTACCGAACATACTTAAGCCAGGACAATTGTCTGTATTAGAATGCACTCACTTTCTCCAGCATACAGTTGTCTCTTGATTGCAACATGCAGTCACCACACTCACACTTGACATTGTATGTTCTACGTGAACACTAATCAACTATTCACATGACTTCATAGTGTATTCTCTACAGAGCATGTAGAGAATACACAATGAAGTAATCGTTTGAGTGTTACAGCCTCTGTGTTGTTGTTCGAGAACAGGGTTTTTCATTGCGTATTCAAGGGGCAGAAAGCTAACCGATCAAGGGGAGATGCCTACGATTTGAGACAAAAAATAAAAAAAGGACTTTCAAACATTTAAAAGCAGCATAGCCACAAAATACAAAATTTCTAGAAAAATTTGAAACCAAAACTTTACTCACTTCTTGCTTGTGGTGTGTCTTGCTGAACAGGCTATACTGTTAACACCAAATTGTTCTTTTGTGATGTCTGAGGCGTCATGGGTAGAGAGTGGCTCACCACAGTGTACCAGCTTCCATCCAGGGCCCCAACCCACACGGAAAGAGCGACCCGAAAATAAAGCAGCATCCATGAGCAGTCGGCATTTACCCCGAGTCACTGAGTCTGTTATAGGCACAGGTCCACCAAGATGGCGTACACCTACTGTGCGCATAGCTGCTTCCAACGTTGGCTGAGCATGTGGGACACAGTGGCTTGACAGAGATGTGAATGGGTCAGCGCTCATAAACAGTTGACTAGAGGTATTACTCTGTGCTTCTGGGTAAGAAGTCAAAAGGCTTTTGAAATTGTCCAGTCCTAAAAAATAAAACAAGTCACATTAAATATTTAAGTAAGGAGGCAAAAGTGCTTAATACATCAAATCCTTATTTTTTATAACTATGCTCATACAATTCAGTAGACGATTATTTTTGATAAAGAAAGCATCACTTTTTGTAGCTCAAAGCATGCTTTTATTGTCTAAAATCTCAGGCCTATCAAGACACATGCAAGATTCTTGAAGGGTTTCCATGCTTGTGCATTTACTACAGCTGCAAATGAATTAAATCAAAAAGATTTTCTAAGATAATGTGTCTGCTTTGTGAATAGAA
>JAGFZM010001259.1:300730-413075 GCA_017657215.1 Limnothrissa miodon
ATTTAGTGAAAAACTGGGCGAGAGCAAGCTGCAAAACATTTGATCAGGACGGGTTACTGTGAACACATTTTCAACAGATGGTCTTATCCTTCAAGTAGTATGCAATGAAAGAAAACCATTTAAGAGTCACATGTATCTGTTCACTGTCTTTCGACTGCATAGAACTTTATTAGATTAACATTTATTTGGGACATTCAATTTAATTTGTTCCAATAATATGCAGAGGTGTCAAAAGTACTGACATTCCTTACTCAGAAATATAAATACTAGAGAGATTTTCCTCACAATAGGCTATGGCAGGGCTGTTTGTGGGATGCGAATACCTATATATACCTAATATAGCTATAGTCCAGTCATGCTAAAGCGACACTAAAGACTTTTTAAAACCTTAAAATAATATTTTCTAAATCGTTTCGGTGGTCCATCAACTCGTGACAAGGTGAGCGATACTTGCTGCATTTGCTCTGCGGCCCTCTATCGGCTTCAACGGCACTAAACATGTTTGTCCAATCGGGTAGCGATCTGTAGCTCAAGTGAAACTAACAACAATTGACTTGCCTTATGGGATGCGTCCGTTCCAATCTATGGAGGGTGCGATTTTCAAAACTCCTTGGTGCCGCTTTAACAACCGAACACAGAGGGAGTCCAGTTAGACTAAGCTGACATCAAGGGGTCGACCCAGACAAAAAGCTAGTTTATGGAGTACACCTAGATTAAACTGTAGATTTCATCTTCTAGCAGGCCCTGGCCCCTGCCCATACCGCCAGAAGCACCAAAACCTGGTTTGATGTCCATGTCATCACATTGCTTGACTTTTCAACTAATTTACAGACACTTCAAAATTTAAATACACATATTGAGTGCTTTATGTACCACAGTAATGGTCAACCTTAAAGGTCTCCTTCCAAAATAAACCGTTTAAGACTTGATGTTTTTACATTACCATAGGTCAGCCCAAGTTGTACTTCTATGCTCAACTTCAAAATGCTCTCCTACCCCTGTAGTCTGTATTCGCCTGTGATAGAAAACTGCCGGGAACGTCAATTTGAACATTAGCTATGCAGTTAACCCAGACAGACAATGCAGTTAACTGCAGACAGACCCACTAGAGAGAGCGTCACAGTGTTGTTAGCCAATCAGAGGCGATGCATTTGCATATCATTAATATTCATAAGAATCCTCTCGAGCTATCCCTGCTCTCGTTTTCACCTAACTAAAATAGCTTGAAACAAGACAACCACAGGATATTTTTTGTCGAAACCAACTCTCATGACATTATTTTAGACAAGAGACCACCACAAAATTAATGAAAATACGATGGAATGAGACCTTTAAAGTAGCACTTTAACTTTTGACCATGAGTATGTAGACAGCACATCTGACCCCATGTTGATTGAAGTATATATTGGATTTTCATGTACTCAGTGCTGGGTTGGCACTTTCAGAGTCACATCTTTCAGGAAATTGAAAGTGAAAATTAAGGTAAGGGTGATGTCACCAGCAGACAATTGGTCAACCTGGGCCCCATTTCCAAATGTGCACCCCTGTGTGAAAAAAGGTATGCTAAATAAAAATGTACTAAAAACAAGTCATTGCTCACCATGTAGTCTTTCCTGCATAACATTTAGAGTGTGAAGGGATGAAGTATGTGGTTCTGATGCTTCCTGTTGAAAAGGGTCTCCATCATCATCCCCAACAAATAAGGATGCTTTCATTATCTGTTCATTAAAAGAAATAAAGAATTAGAAAAAGACGGATCATAGAAAGTGTTGACTAACTTCACTCTTAAAAGTAAAACAATGACAGATAAGAGCTTCAAAAACAAAAAGCACTTTTTTTTGTTGAGAGTCAACTTTTTTGTGCCATGTTGGAAATTTTTAGCTGCAAGCAGCAATGAATGGGGTCCAAGCTTATCCGGTCAATTTAGCACCACAGCAAGACTGACTTTATAGCAGGGGTTGTCAAAGTGGGTGCCGTGACACTCGTGCAGGTGTGCCGCGGAATTTTTGTAATAATCAATTTCAGCAAAGCAACAACATCAAAATAAACCAATTTATAAAAGGCCTTTCAATACCTGAAGAGTGTGAGGATTGATACCCAAGGATGAAGGGATGTGACTTGACATTGCCCCAAATGAATGATGGAAAAGTGTATCAGGTTCTGGTAGCTGATGCTCTAATACCACAGGACTTCCAGAATCTTCCTCTTCCAATACATCAACAGAAGGCTCCTGGGTAATGTCTGCCATGTCACTATCCATCTCCGACATGTGGCTGAGAAGCTCAGTTAACACCAAATTCTATTAAAAAAAAAAAACAACACAATTATAGCACTAAACACTATAACACAAATATTATAGCACTAAACAAGTTTGCCCAATCGGGTAGCGATCTGTAGTCCATGTAAAAACTACAGTTTATTAGCTTTGCGCAAAGTGATACGTGGGGGCAAGCTCTGGGCGGAGTAGCCTACTCGACAGATATTATGGGAGAAAACGCGGTTGCGTTTGAATTGCCATCATGACGGAGGAACCAAAGAAACGAAGGAGTAGAATATCTGAAGAAGCCAAAAAAACAAAACAAAAAAAGAAAACGGGCGCATGATCGCAAAGAGCTTGAACCAGTGAATATCGGATCGGCTTTTACTTGTTGGCACGATGCAATACGGATGGTGACCTAGCTTTGTTGCTACTGGACTTGTAACGTTAAGCAATATTCGTATCCGACAGCATTTCCCATACATAAATGTAATATATGTCATACTATTTAAAATATATGTACATATATGTATACATATATTTGACTTATTTGAGAATATAATATATGCCTGCAACATATATGAACATTTATGGGTCCAAACATGGGAAGAAAATATATGATGTTATCCATACATGATGCCATATATGTACACATATTACAGAGTAGTATAGGTTTATCACATATATGGACAATATTTAGTATAAATAGGTGACATACATATTTGTTTTCCACTTATTTAATACATGTGTGTAACATACATGCATGTGACACCGATTCATTTTTAAAGCTGTGGCATGTGGTTATGGTACTCAGAACAGGCAAAGAAAACACTTTATTAACACTGTATTAAAAATATTATATTTTGTATTCACACAATACAAACATACA
Source organism: Limnothrissa miodon (assembly GCA_017657215.1). Lineage (NCBI taxonomy): Eukaryota > Metazoa > Chordata > Actinopteri > Clupeiformes > Clupeidae > Limnothrissa > Limnothrissa miodon. The sequence continues at coordinate 303,877 of JAGFZM010001259.1, forward strand.
CTCTAAAAAATGCTGGGTTGATTTTGTAACCCAACTGCTGGGTTAGCACCAATTGGGTTATATCAACATTTATGTTGGGTTGTTTTCTGAAAACATAACCCATTTTTAAAGACTCAGCAGTTAAGTTGGGGTTGCCCCGCCCCATTTTTAAATTTGAAAATTGTTTAAAATATGGCGGACGGTAGAAGGTGAATTCAGACAGTCTTTAGACATAGATGAAAGTTGGTAGTATTTAGTCTTTCTTCTCTAAAATCCTTTTAACTAGACACAATAGAGTTTAGACCTCTGTTATTGTAACTTAAAACATGTCTGGGATTTTTTTTGGAGGTGGGTTCCTACAAGCTAACTGTTACCACTCTACCCAGCTAGCTAGCCAGCCAACCGACCACCAGTTTCCATGGATAAAGAAGTAACAATTTGGGGAAAAAAAGACGTTGGTCTCTCAGGCTGCACTGAACCGTCCTTCAACAGAACCAGCAATATGATATGGAAAAAGTACCCCGTTTAGAGTAAAATTAAGGTTGGTATCTTTTTTTCACCCTGTTGAAAGTTGTGCTCATTTGTTCTCCTATTAAAACGTCTCTGTTTTAACGTTTCAGAAGCGATGTAACGACTGTCACGGAGTTCGTTGATACTAGTTTTCTGTCAGTCAAGTTAAGCTAGTTTTGTAGGCTAATTTACAAGCATAGCCGTTTATTCTCTGGTAATAAGATTATGATTGACACGTAAAATCTTAAATGAAGGTAATTAAGTAACGGTAAACTTCATAAACACCATATAATCGTATAGTGTTATTTTAAAGCACCTTATCAATCTGAAAGTTTATAATAGATCATCTTAAAGATGAACATGATGGATTATTTCCCCTCGGCAAGGAAGTTGGGCATTTCTTTTCTGCATTTTATCTCGTTCATTTTGTAAGTGAGTTTTATGTCGATTTATTGTTTGTTTACAGGTCTTACTGAAGGGTGATAGCCGATATCTCATAGGGGTTATGGTGATGCTCTTTCTGCTCACATCACAGCCTGAAGGTAAGCACTGGGCTAACTTTTTAGAGAGTTGTTACTGGTGGCAGCGATATTTGAATCTTTGAATATCCTACCATTACATTGTAATTTTGTTGTGAACTGCATGCTTTTGGCTTATTATTGCAGTAAATGCAGTCTTTTGGACATGGATTTGGACAGAATTATGCATTTAACTGCATAAATTAGTTTCTTTTTAGTTTCTTTCTATATTTTAAACAACACAATGAAATGTCAGCACAGTACCGACCCTAAATATTTTGGTGTCATTTTCTCATATTCCTCATTTCCATTTAGTCTACACAACTATGCCTCCTGGATTCCTGGCATGATCTTCTCTGCAGCGCAAACCAAGTGTTCAACATTTCCATACATCCAGTGTGCACTGCTGTATTTTTGTACAGCAGGTTAGTATCTCTGTTTGACCTATCCTATTTAGAAATCCATTTTTATGATCCATTTTAAAATATTTAATAAATTACCTTGATCTTGATGTCAAAGGTCAATGGTTAACTTTATTTTCCTGTGTCCTACAGTAAGCAGCTTGTGGGAAATGGTGGTGTGGATCAGATGTCCCTGTAGACAGACCCTCACTGAGATCTTCTGACAAACAGATACAGATATTATGAAGGTAGCTTTGTTTTTTGTATAGGGTACTTGTGTTAAAACACTTAAAGTGTTTTGATGGTCACGCTGCTGATAATGAAAATGATATACTGTTTTGTTTTGTTTTTCTCTCAGGGGGGGAATCCAAGTTGTCGAAGGGGGGAGATGGGGAGAGACAAAGTGCCCTGGATGAGCAGAAAGTGAGAGCTATAATGGGTAAGTTCTATTTGACATCATCTGCCACTGGTTAAAGTGTTGTGAGCCTAGACCCAGTCAAATCAGATACTGACAAGTATAATTGTTTGAAGATAAATATTTTGCAATAAGGACACTCAGCTACACTCAGCTAAGTCAACTTTAATAGTGGTTACCTATGGCGTTCACTTTTTTACATTTACATGCAAGTAGTGCATCCCAGAATTTGAATGTGTTTTGTCTGCTTTATACCTGATGCCTTTTTCTTTAATCTACCTTCTCAGATGCAGTGATGTCAAAGCACCCCGTGTTGCCAAGACAAATCGGCACAGCCTTGAGTTAAGACTGTGTCAAAAAAAAAAAAGAGAGAGAAAAAAAAAGTGTTGCTTTAAAACAGTTATTTTTGGTGTGTGTGTGTGTGTGTGGGGGGGGGGGGGTGTAATACTAAAAATAAAAAACTTGTTTTATGTGAAAAGACTGTTTTCTGTGTTTGTGCCATAAAAAAATCATTATAGTACAAACATATGTGTCACTTATACAAGTGAAAGTATCATCATATTAGAAATATATTTGTATCCCCAATATGAGTGAAAGTACATGGTGTCCCCATATTGTAAGTATATTTGAATCCCAAATGTAAGTGGAAGTAAATGGTGTCACCATATAATAAGCTTATTAGTATCTCTAATATATGTAAAAGTATGTTGTATGGAAATAAGCACATATATGTTTGTAGACATATGTATCTTACATACATTTCACAATTATCTGCATATATGGGAAAATATATGTCACTTACATGAAAACGGCCATTTTTGCTATATTTTTAAATATATGTTTCATATATGTGTTTGAATTTTACATATATTGTCATATAAGTAGGACACATACATGGGCACTGACATTATATATGCAATTTACATATATTGACATATATTACATTTCTGTATTGGTTATCATTGATTGTTTTATCTATTGATTAGACTGTGATGGCTAGAAACAGTGGATGAATTTTGTGATGAGTCTTTGAGGCGTAGAAGCTAACGTGGGTAATTCTAGGTATGTTTCCCTTGTTTATGTTTGACATGTTTTCAATTCAATTCAATTTTATTTATATAGCGCATTTTTACAAAAGACATGTCACAAAGCGCTTAACACAAGAGGCCCAATGAGCGACAGGGGCAAGGAAAAACTCCATAGCAGCGTTTTTTGTTTTTACTTGTTATGGTAGAGGAAGAAACCTTGGGCAGTTCCGACGGCTCTAGGGGCTAACCCAACTGCCTAGGGCAGGTTTTCAGTCTCTCAGATGGTGAGTAGTCCACTATTATTCCATTAGATACACATTACAAGAAAATTTTGGTAAATAAAGTAAAGTAATATAGGAGTCCCATTAGAATCCCAGGATAGTCCCATGTCATTAGACGCAGTCAAGCCAGGGGCCAGCTAGAGGCTGTATCAATCATGTTGGGGTCATCTGTGAAGCTGAAGGCAGACCACCCAGGAAGCCAGAGATGCAGGATCAGGCAGTGGAAGGCAGGGGTGACCCTCAGCAGGGAGGAAGTGGCATGGACAGTGGAGTGGGTTGAGGACCATTCAGGAGTGCCGCCGGATCACGTTGGAAGAAGGTTTTCTTGTTTTCTTGAGCATCCTAGTGTAAACGTATCTTTCCATTACGCTAGACCTTTTGACAAAATCTAAAATGGACAGCAAGCGATGTCACTAATATATATATATATATATATATATATAAAATTATTTCTGTTGTTTGAATATTCAAAATAAATCATACTTTTATAACATCGCACATACCATGTCTGTAGACATAATTTCTAAAGCCGGTGCTGATAAACAATTTGCAGTGACCGTAGGTAATAGTCAGTGGTAGGGCTGGGCAAAAAATCGATTGAATCGATTTATCGAATTTGTTACGAAAAACGATGTTGATTTTGCATAATTCGAGTTTTTCTTTCCTTCATTAACATCTGGGTATTTTTCGCGTTCCGTTCAACTGTCCCTCGCGAGTTAATGTAGCCGGCTCCTCCCCCGCGCAACACAACCACAAACATGGGCAGGAGAAGTAAACTTTCAAAACGGAGACGGCAGCTCCAGCACGCATGCTACAAAACTACACTTGAGACTAGGGATGTGACCATTTGGCCGGTGGTTGAGCGTATCAACGTTAAGTGATCAAATTTGTCTGTAGTCGGTTAAAAAATGTGGAGTGTGTTTGTTTCCATTCACACAGATTATCAGATGAGATGACTTTTTGGAAGTTGCACAGCATTACTAGCCCACTGTTAGGAATGTGAATTGGAAATTACTACCATCATGATCTTCAGTGTTAACAGATAAGGTAATGATGATCAACTGCTTTATTATTATTAGCACTACCATCTCCTCTCACTCAACTTGCAGGGTCTCATCAGAGCGGTCATTTTCTTATGAGCCACGGCAATGTTTCAAATTAGCTTCAAAACAAAGGCTAACAGATAGCGGGCTTCATCAACATTCTAAAATATAAACCGGTCTTTTAATTGTATTTTGACGGCTTGGCTTAACTTCCGTAACGCATCTGACAGGTTAACTGGTTTCAACGGACTAATGAGACACGGTGGTCGGTCAGGGGTACTTTTAGTTTTTGCCATCCCAAGAGGAGACATTTACAAACTGCGTGCCGTATGATAAAAAGGGAGTGGGATGGAAAGGCCATCACGTTACACAATGCAACAGACAAGGCTGCCCATTCTGTTGAAATGCAAGGTTTAAACTTAAAAGCGAGGGTTAAAACATCAAATCTGATTGTTGAATGACACAGAGCCTCATTTAGATCTACCTTGTATTGTCAGTGTGTGTATACACTACTCAAAAAAATAAAGGGAACACTAAAATAAAACATGCTAAATCTGAATGAGTGAAATCTTATTCAATACTTTGTTCTTTACATAGTTGAATGTGCTGATAACAAAATCAATTGATTGTCAATCAGTGTTGCTTCTCAAGTGGACAGTTTGATTTTAAGTAGTGTGATTGACTTGGGAGGTACATTGTGTTGTTTAAGTGGTCCCTTTATTTTTTTGAGCAGCATATTTTTAGTTCAAGGACACAGCAGTATAATTGCACTGACGTGTTTGATGTCTGCAATCATTTTTAAAAGCTTTGGAAAAAAAAATAAAATAATAATAATAATAATAATAATTCGAAAATCGAATGGAAACTCGAATAAAAAAAATAAAAAAAATCTGAGATTTTTATTTTTGGTAAAATCGCCCGGCCCTAGTCGGTGGCATGCTAAACTATTTACGACAGCAGTAATTCCGGTTATAACCTTGGTGTGATTTTGAAACTCCTTGGTGTTACTTTAACTTTGTTACTTCACAAGAGACATATACAGCAAACAACATCTTAAACAGGATGCATGTATTAGTAAACTAGCTAATAACGTAGGATAGAAAACTTGCCATCTTGCTAACGGAAATTACAGCATTGGACTCGCTTGAAGCATAGGCTGAGTGAATGTAAAAAAAAAAACGCTAGCTGACGTTAAAGCCACTATGTGTAGGATTGATCTTCTATTTATCTTCGACTTTTATTAAAAATATATGGTATATAAGATAGTAATTACCTCCATGAATAAATTGTAGTGTTCCCGTAAACTTGGTAATTTCCATTTATATGTAGATGTGGTTGGGTACCAAACGAGAATATCCATTTTGCGCCACCATTTTCAAAATGAGGACCGTGGGGAGGGCTAATACATTTTATTCAAACGTGTGCAGTATACCACTTCGCCGATAGATTGGAGAAATTCTCATACAAAATATTTCATTGATTGAGAGGCGAAAACAAAAAACCCATTCAAAGTGTTTCGGCATCAAAATCAATCAATAAATAAATGAATAGCATGTGCCTACACACTCACATCCTCGGGCGCGCACACACACGCTTCTGTTTCTCATGCAAAAAAATAGTCTCTTTTCTAGATTCACGTGACTGCACGTTGATGAATATTCATCTCCGTTGCGCTGATCATTGAGTTTTAGTAACTATCTAATTGCTATCTGGTGAATCAATGCGATTATGACGTTCTAATGCCTTGTGATGAACTGTGACAAAATGAGTTTGAACGTAGGCTACAGCCTAGTCTACATTATATGTCATACCTCAATTCCACAGCCAGCCTGCTTGGTGCTTAGATTCACAAACTCTTAAATAAATGACAAACCGTCAAACCTTTACATAACATAGAATGACAGAATTATGAATTTTTGTACATTGCCTAAAACCTGCATGACAAAAAGTGTGCTGTGAGGTGTGAAAGTTAAGTTTATAAATTAGGCCACATTTAGTTTTTCCTTAACACATGAGTAAATGTCTTTAATGAACATTAACTGTGAATGTGCTAATTTACCTTCAGAACATTTTTTTTATTTCGCTCGCTCCATATTTTTCCAGAAAAAACTCGAGAACCAACTAATTTTATTGGTGTGGCCTTACCTTGAATTCAATTTCAATCAATCAATTTGAATTAGTTTCCACACTGAGTGTCTTTTGACAGGCGTGAATCACTGATTCTAGTTCAGTGGCGCGACTGCGCGTGCACAGACGGCAGTATGTTTCAAGATGAAGAAAGCACTGGGATTCCGATTTGTCCAGAAAAAAAATGTCATTTATGAGAAGGCCAATAATGGACTACAAGGCACCCCCTAAATGAGCTAAATATTAAGATTAAAAAACCTCAGCAGCAATTCTCTTACCTACTGTACAATATAGACACTTAAGAAGTGACACAGCCCAAATACCTGAGACTGCTGAGAACCAAGCTGTTGAGAGGGTAGGGCTGCTGACTGTAGACCAGCAGCTGGAGGCCCCGTCTTGACTTTCTTTAAATCCGTCTTCGTTATTTCTTCTTCCTCATCAGAGTCTTGTAATCCATACTTGGAAAAGTGAGTGACCTGCAACAAGATCATGTCATTGTTATGGTAGTCAGAACAACTCTGGATTTGTTCTCAGGGAAATGGGCGCTCCCAGATGTGGAAGACTTGAATAATTCTGAGGACCTGGCATTGATAGGGGGGTTTAAAAAACATTTTAATATTATAAATGTTTGGGAAGCCCTGAATTATTCTCTTTCCTTTGGTCGTTATTTTTGGACATAATTTCTAGTGACACCCCTGATCAGTGGGGAATACTTTACACATTTATGCTTTTTTTATTCCAGCAAAACCAACAAGGGGAAAACTCAGACAAGTAGAATATACAGAACATGTATGAGTTTCACATTATTAAGTTATATTTCACATTATACACTGCTCACAAAAATTAAAGGAACACTTTTTTTATTGGGCCTGGCATGAAATCAATTAAACCTGTGCGATAATTTTATGGTTGGTTAAGCAGCTGAGGGCATTGTTAATCACTTTCAGCTGTATTTGTGTTCATGGACTTAACGACAGATGCACTACAGTGGCAACAATTAGAAACCCCTCAAAACAGGACTGGTTTTACATGTGGAGGTCATTTCAAGTTTCTCCCTCTTGATCGTTTTTGGCTGGTTTTCCACTCGTGCTAGTTTTGGCTTGAGTAATTATCTCTACTGGCAGTATGAGGCGTTTCCTTAACCCTACAGAAGTTGCACAGGTTGTCCAACTTCTCCAGGATGGCACATCCACACGTGCTGCAGAAAGAAGGTTTAATGTGTCTCCCAGCACAATCTCCAGAACATAGAGGAGATTTCAGGAGCTGGACAGGGCCGTAGAAGGTCCTCAACCCATCAGCAGGACCGATACCTGTTCCTTTGTGCAAGGCGGAACAGGCTGAGCACTGCTCATGCCCAACAGAATGACCTCCAGAGGGCCACTGGTGTGAATGTCTCTACCCAAACAATCAGGAACAGACTTCATGAAGATGGCCTGAGGGCCCGACGTCCTGTAGTGGGCCCTGTGCTCACTGCCCAGCACCGTGGAGCTTGACTGGCCTTTGCTCAAGAACACCAGAATTGGTGTCCGCCACTGGCGCCCTGTACTTTTTACAGACAAGAGCAGGTTCACCCTGAGCAGCTGTGATAGACATAAGAGAGTCTGGAGAAGACAAGGAGAACGTTTTGCTGCCTGCAACATCGTTCAACATGACAGGTTTGGTGGTGGGTCAGTGATGGTCTGGGTAGGCATATCCATGGAGGGACGCACAGACCTCTACTGCCTAGAAAATGGTGCTCTGACTGCCATAAGGTATCGAGATGAAATCCTTGAACCCTTTGTCAGACCCTACGCTGGTGCAGTAGGTCCTGGTTTCCTCCAAATGCACGACAATGCCCGGCCTCATGTGGCCAGAGTATGCAGGCAGTACTTGGAGGATGAAGGAATTGAAACAATTGAATGCCCTTCATGGTCCCCTGACTTAAACCCTATAGAACATCTGTGGGACATTATGTTTCAGTCCATTAGGCGCCGCCAGGTTGCTCCTCAAACTGTACAACAGCTCAGGGATGCCCTCACACAGACACCATCCGTCGTCTCATTAGGAGCATGCCCCAACGTTGTCAAGCATGCATACAAGCTTGTGGGGGCCACACAAGATACTGAAAAGCATTTTGAGTTGCAGAAATTAAGTTCTAAAAAAAATTGACTAGCCTGCCACATCTTCATTTCACTCTGATTTTAGGGTTTCTACACAATTGAGCCCTATGTAGGCTGAAAACTTTTATTTCCATTAAAAGACTTGGCATCCTTTTGTTCCTAAGACATTACCCTGTTGTTATTTGTATAGATATCAAACTTCATATTGAGGTCTGATGTATCTAATGTGTTTCTTTAACCTCTTAACACTCTGGGCTATTTTGGGGTTTTGCTATAAATGTGTAATGATTGTTCAGGTTTATATCTACTCTTGAGAGTCTAAGCTTTCAGAAGGCATCTGACATTACATCAGAGTGTTAAGGGGTTAAAGTGTTCCTTTAATTTTTGTGAGCAGTGTACATATATATATATATATATGACAGCATAGCACTAAAAAAAAGATCATAAGTAAAACGTCTATTTTTTTAAAACCTTGATCAACAACTTTGGATACAGGATTTACCCTCCTTTATGTGTGCCCTACAACTGAACACTTCTCTATGGCTCTACTTGCATACATGAAACTTGTCAAACTAATCAATAGGTTGTCCCTGATTAATTGGGGGGGGGGGGGGCAACACAGGGGGTCGGAAAATACGTTTTTTTTTTTTTTTTTGACAATTAAATCGCGGGCCATCATCCGGCATACCATGCTTTCCTATGCTACTCTATTTACGCGACGACACATGGCCAAAAAACATTGCTAATTGGTTAATTGGCGCTACGAGACCTGTCTTTTGTAAAATGCGCTATACAAATAAAATTGAATTTAGTTTAATTTAATTTAAGTGCTGACGCTGGATATACAAATGCATACAGAGCTGCAAGATCCTGGTTCAGGCACTTACAGTGAAGCAAAAAGTTACAAATGCGTTCCTCAACGCAGCATGGTGAAGCAGTGACACCAGCTGCAGTCCACTCAATTGTGTAGCATACAGAACGAGACAGAGACCATTTTTAGGCCTTTGCAGGTGTTTTCAGTTAGTGTGGCACCAGGTGTCTTCAATATTGCACCTTTCTTCAATATTATAATTTTCTGAGATACTGAATTGGGGTTTTCATTAGTTGTCAGACACAGGTGTGTCACTTAAATAGAAAGGAAGGACCAATGCAAAACTCTAGGATGTCTGAATTTTATACAGGATAACCAGTGTACCAATATGTAATCAAAAACTTAACCAGGACCAAAAGAACACATACCTCAAATACCCAAGAACCCGTTTCAGGTCGGTACTCCAGGAAGCGTGCACCTTGCCTTCGGGATGCCGTTTCCAGTCTTCCTTCATAATTCATGTCAGTCAATCGATCAGGGCTTCTTATCTGGCTGCAAGTGGTCTTGTCGTTGGGCCATACTCCATCAAGCGTCACTTCAGCTCGTCTATTTAAAGATAAATGAGCCAAGAAAGACAAACACAATCAGTAGACAGTAGCCTAGATGATGGTAGAGGAACACCGTGATATTCATCCATGAAACTAAATATTCTATTTTTGTGCTCTCTTCCAAGCAAGTCCATGTGTGACATCCAGCAAATAATGATCTAGGCCATTTACAGTCTGTGAATTACCTTAACCTCACCTGTTAAGTCCTTCCCCCACTGGAGGTTTAGTCATGTCATCAGGATAAACAATAATTTCCTTCCGTCTGAAATGCACAATTTCATCCAGGTTCAGATTGGTCAGATTCACAGCACCAGGAAAGAATACTGAACCATAGCCTGAAATGAAGCAAAAAAACTAAATGTTAAGTTATGTTAGTTTACTGTCAATTTCTCTACGTATGCTGTACATACAAAGGAATCGAGATGGCGTCCCTAACCCTACGTCTTGAAGTCACTGGCTACCATCGCAGTTTCTATAGAAACTTCTTGGATGTGGTGTTGATTCTGACTAATCTGCTTTTGTGTTTGTGCATACTTTCAAATGGCCACAACTTCTTTAAATGTAAATCGGACCGTTTTTTTAAGAATCTGAATAACTCAAAATGCTTCAGGAGAGACTTGTGACACTACTTTCCTTGACTGGTAACATTCGTCAAGGCCAGGAGACACAGGCTACATTTGATTTGAACACCACCACAATGAAGAGTGTGAGGAGCCACGTTAAATTTTGAGTGTACACCATAGACTGTCGACACTTATTTTAACAGCATCATGTTAATGATCCTGTTTATTAATTTCTCTGAGGTGCCGGTATACAGTAGTGCATTCCGGCCCACTTGCCTGCCTACATACGAAATCGTAAAACGGTCTCCCCAATATCCCAGCAACTGGTTAGAGGTACTTCTTACCTCTCCTTCCAATGGTGAAGTTCTCCACCACACACTCGCCTCTCTCATTAAGCATCCTGCCAAGCTCATCCAGAGATGGGATAGTGTAGTAGCCAACACGGTAAAGGACAACCCCTGTTGACAAAAATTCAAGGTTAAAGACTTCCTAAACAAAATAAATAAATAAATAAAATAAACAAACAAAGATGAACTTATCCACACTCTCACATTAGAGTTTAAAGGATTATTTATTTAAATGAAAAGGTAGTGTTAAATATTTTACTTTCTTCTAACATGATATTGCCCTTTCAAGAACGAAGAATAAAAAAATGAATCAAAGTTGCTAGCAGCTATGACAGGCCCTCGCAACTGGCTTTGTAGTCAGCGAAATTCCACCACCCAACACGCATCACATGTACAATGGTGACATGCACCTTAATTACATAGGCTGATTCTTGAAACTTTAGCAAAAACATGTCCCACAAAGAAAAGTGTTTATTCTATTGGGAATTAATAAGATTTCCACAAATAAAAAGAATGAAGGTTTTAACCAGGTGCTCCAACATGCAAGGTTCTGGTATAGGCTTATTTTTAATTTCTATTAATTTAATGATTACACGCTCGTCCACAGGCTAAAAGTCAGTTGTCCTCGCAGAGGGGATCATTTCAACTTGATATAAAAAAAAAAAAGTCATAACTGAATATAGTAATATCTTTACTACATGAAAGATTACATTGTAATATGTATTAAAAACAACCAAAAGTGAGTTCTGAACATACTTTGATACTCAAAATGTGTCCCACATATTCGTCACCACTGTCAGATATTTATAAAAAGCAATTAAATCAGGCATATACAAGGTCATTTTCAAACCCTCAGCTCTACAGAATGCACAAAGATCACTCAAACCCCTGTAAGCAAGCTATTTTCTCTTAAACTTGTTGCTATTTTTGGACACTGCTACTTTCACAAGCATAACCACACCATCTCTTTTGTAAAAAAAAATGATAAACTGGATTATGACATAAATGTAAACTTTTTAAGAGGAGGTCTGAAGTAGCTAGCAACAGAGAAGAAACAAAATGTGAAGGACTCGGACAAAAAACCTGACCAAAAACCTACTCTTGATAAGCATGACGGTGGTGACAAATCTTTTATAAATATAATTATTGATCACAATAAATACCAACAAAAAACTGTGATAATCTGTTATAATTATCCTCTTATTTTTATTAAATTCCCCCTATATTTTTTCCATATCATCCAACCCTATTGGGCAGGGGTGTCAAACTCAAATTCACTGTGGGCCAAAATTAAACACTGGGATGAAGTTGTGGGCCAATCTGCCTCCAATCGCTCTTAAAAGCTCCCGTTTTCCATCTTTCGTTTGGTCATGTTTGGGAAGTTTGTCCAAGCTGACTGGTAGCATGGATGCTAATGACGGTCAACAGGAAAGGAGGCGTCTTTGGTGATCAACTGAGAGGCCAAACCCTAACAAAGCAGACTTAGTATTAGAGGTGTATGCACTTTGGCAGACCAGCTTTTATAAACATTTGATATGATCTCGCAGGTCAAATTTAATTACACAGAGGGCCAGATTTGGCCCCTGAGCCAAAGTTTGAGACCTATGCTATAGGGAATGAGGTCTCATGCTCCACTATCTGGCCTGTTTCACTCAAAAAAAAAAAAAATCAGGGGTCAAGTCAGGTATTAGACAACTACATGCAATTTGTTCAAAATAGTTTGCCTTGTTTTCAGTCCCAAGAGTTACCATAAATTATATGAACTCATCACAGGCTTTTGAGGATCAAAAGAAACGCTGGCACAGTCCTACTGGCCAAACTTTCAAAAGTGCTTTGCCAAGAATGAGTCAAACTGTGCTAACAATTCTTAAGTGCCCAAATAATTTTCTATTGTGGGGTGAGCCTAGTAATTCATCTTGGCCTCAAAATGCGCAAAAACACACACACACACACACACACACACACACACACACACACACCTACACACCTCTTTCTTGAGCACCTCTCTCCATTAATGTCTCTCCCCCTCAATTTGCACAATCAGCCCATTGTCTGGCCAGATGTTTTGCACTTCTCAATCTTCTCCAATCTGTTATTTTATTTCCATCTCCCGACTGCAATCGTCCCCTATTATTACCGTCTATTATTAAGTCTGGAAATCGCATTAACTTATCAATGAAGTTATAGATATAGCTACAGTCGGAGTTGGAGCTATCGATGAACAACTATAGCCTACAATGTAAAATAAATGTAAGAAAACGTTTGAACAAGTCTAGTCAAAGTAAATTTACAAGTATTTTTTATTTGTTTTTCCAAGCAGTGTAACAAAGGCTACATAAAATGTCTGAACAGCTGGTGTTTGTCTGCGCTTTCCTCTCTCAACCGAACAAAGTGCTAGATGCAGTTGACAATGACGACTAAAGCCAACATCCACCAGCTTATGACAAGGGGCGTTTCTGATCTATCCAGAACAGCCTACTAGACCAAACAGCTACTTTCTATTATGGTGTGCAAAAATAGCCTCTCAGTTCCAGAGTAAATTTAAAGACCTAAAAAGTGACGTTCTGAATTATAAGCAAGATCTTGAGCTGGAGGAGACAGAAAAACAGCCTCTGAGTGTCTTTATGACAATAACCACACCATCTATAAATCCACCCCCCAAGACTACTTCCTCCCCTGATACCAAAGGTCTGCGAAACGCTCGGAAGAGATGTCGGACAAAAGTACCAAGGTGCCCAACAGTTCAGCCCACACCGTCACCATGTTCGCCCACAATCACCTTGTCAAGACCAACTTCCCAAACACCAATAAAACAACTGAGAGAGCAGTAAAGCCTCTTTCGCCATTAACACCAGATACAGCTAACACAAGAGAAAGTCTGAAAGTAAGGAAATCATCCTGTGTGACTCCAATAGGAACCCAAGACTACTTTTCCCAAACTGTCAAATTTTGGTGTCCAACCACACAAGCAACAACGGATGTCCTTCAAAAAGGTTTACTCAATAGACCTTCCCACATCATCCTCCACACAGGAAAAAACATCAGGACAAGAAAAATGAATGTAGCAGAAGCCTTCATTAGTACCGTTACAATTGCTACAAAAAAACATCCTAAAGCTCAGGAAATCTTCTCCTTTCCGAGATGTATCTTTACGTGTCAAAGAAACAATCAATGCCAAGGTCATACCCTTTTGTACTGACCAACCTACTATAAAAGTAGCTTAGATAAGAACAATGCCACTTTGATGTAATAATCTCTTAATTTGGATCTGGTACTGCTTACTTACTAATTAGTCTGTACTGAGAAGTAAATCAATCAAATCCTGGCAATTTACAATATATCGCGTTTGAACAAGAGAAAAAAAAATGATATACATATCAGATCAGGAAAGAGATGGCAACGTCTGCAAAGATGGTACTTGCTGGACACAAAAAGTGTGAACTAAAAACCAAAGTGAAAAAAGGTCGAAAAACTGCTGCCTGGTGAATCAGGATGAGACCAGTGCAGGTTATGTAATCAACAAAAGCTGTGAAGCTATTTATGTCAATGATAGTCATAAGACAGGCGCGTCTGTTTCGGCCTGTGAGTGTGTTGTGTGTGTGTGTGCGTTTGTGTCACCAGTTTTTTCACTTGAGTATTCAAAACGGGATTTGATATTATGATCAGTCTGGTATTATACTGATATTAAGACCAGATTTTTTTTTAACTAAGCCTGGCATATTTTCACTCTGCCAAAATGTCATGAAGTCATGGAATGCAACGAATGTCAACGAATGTCATGGAAGGGCATCATCTTTTTTACTGTTAATTCAGGGAAATCTGAGTATAAACCGCTTTTACAGTAAGACCCTCAATAATAAAATTACCCTGTTATCAAGCATAACGGTGCACATATTCTTAATTTTAGCATGAAAATAAACTGTAATGAGACAGACATACATAAATACATATGACACACACACTCACACACATAAATAAAAAAAACTGACCGGCTGGGTGCAGGGCCCTATCTGCAATAGGCTCTTCCAGTGGCTCCTCTGTAACCGAATCCTCTCTCATAAGCGTCTCTTCATTGATGGTGTTCAAATAGCTGTCGCTATGGTTTTCCCCTTCACCTCCAGTATTAGTATTAAAATCACACACAGTGTTCTGCTGGTCATGAGTTTCTGGCAAAGTAGGTGAATCTTCTTCAACAATGTCTGTACGATTAACTTCGGACTCCTCTACACAACTAAAGAAAGAGTTGATTAATTGTATCATGTTGAACAGTCAATTACAGCATTAAATAAATATGTATTCAAAGTGCCACAAACTAATCAGTTTAGGTCCATTTAAGATCACAGACCTGAGTGGATACTCTGGAGGTGAGGCAAGGTCATCCATGTCCCTGTCCACTGCAGACAGACTGCTACAAGCAAGATTCTTCAAAACCAGCTTCTTGATGTTCTTCCTACAATTATTTGTGACTTAGATTGTCTGTATCAAGCAAACATGAGAATACTGAAAAATATTCTTTATTTACCTTGGCACAAATGTTCCATTAGTCAATGAGGGCTCATCATCATCCAGTCCATCAAAAAGCACTGACTTTAAGGTTCCAGATGGGGTAAGTGCCTTTGGTCGCACTCGTGTGGCAGGTCTCGGAGTTAGTTTATAGTGAGTTGTTGTAACAAGAGCCTTTTGAGCAGCAGGATTAGTGGGTTTTAAGCGCTGTAAAAACAAAGGTAAATATGGAAATTCTTGAGATGACAAAAAAGGTGATTTCAATAAGAAGCTTAATGAATGAATTTCAACCAAACAAAACATTTAAATAACATGACCGTCACCTTTGGTGACTCAAAACACAAAGTCAGCATAAGGATGGGTAGCATGTATTAAGACCACCGCACTAGATTGGAAAAGCAACTAAACATGCAGACATGCACATTTTCTAAAGTAATTCCCAGAGAACTGACACCACCAAGACCTAATGATCTCTAATGCCAAGGATCCCACACTTACAAGCTGTGTGTACACAAAGAGGGTTCTCAATGATTCAATACCTCTAGTTATTCATTTATTTTTTATACTAATTAATAACTTCCTTAAAAATATAAAATATAAATCTATAGCTGGAAAACCAGAAATGTTGGATCCAAATGAATTAAAAAATATATTTAATCTATTAAAAATCATGTCACCTCCTCTTTTTTCTTTTGGTCAGACAAGGGATTCCTGAAAAGCGGAGAGTCACCAAAAGGAGAGTATGCAAGAGCATTTATCTGCTGCTGTAGAACCGCCTGCTGTGTTGCTGCTGCACTAGGATCTGTGAGGGAAATGGGTTGCTGTGGGGCACCAAGGCCAAGAGAATTGGTGCCGGTGTTAAATGGGGTTCCAAAAGCCCCCACTGTACCCAAAGTAGAGCCCAACTTATTCTGGTTACTTCCAAAGAGTGAAGTCTGTCCAGAGCCAACAGCTGCACGAGAAAATAAGATATTACCATTTCATGTTTGCTTAAATGACAATTACAAACATTCATTATATAACTTCAAAGTGTAATAAATCATTAAAAATCTGAATGAAAGGAATATCAGCACAAACCTGTCCCAAAACCAGCACCAAGGCCAGTGCCCAGCCCACTTGCAGCAGTTTTATTCCCAAAGAGACTTCCTCCAGTGGGGTTGGTACCAAAACCTTCAGACAGAACACAGCATGTTGGCCACATACACGATATAAAGTTCCATTCGACAGATTTTCATTAATTTCCATTATGATTTCACTACCATTGAAGTATGGATAACCACTGAACACAGTGGCCACTATAGGTCAAGGAATGCTTACAGAAACATGCAAAAAGTTTCCAAGCAACCTCACTTTAATCACAACTAAAAAAAAAAAAATAAAATTAATGCAATGTTGTCTTGGTAAGGAACAAAGCACAATTTCATGAGTTCAATGCATAATTTCATGAATTTATGATTTGTGCATCATAAATTCTGTAAGGCTGTATACAGAATATAAGATTTAAGGGAACATGGAACAGTCAAGAATGTTTTGTATAAATGTATAAATTTAACCAGATGTTTAAAGACGCTAATTCCCCCTACAATGTTGTGATCATGATTAATTCTAAATAATTTGATAATAAATGATATTAAAAATCTGAATCATTTGATGGCCCAATAAAAAAAATTGCATGTACATTTTGTGTCTCCTTTTACATGCCTTGGCTCAGAATTCCAGACGGGTTCAATTGAAATATACAGTTGGTACTGGTTAAACTGGTTTCACTAATGAAATGTAATTCACTGAATTGTGTCAGTAATGATGGTTTGCATTAAATATAAAGACCCCATAGAAATCAAATAAAATAGGCCTATCTCCACTGAAGCAACAAAGTTGCAATTTTACTTTTAAAACATATATTTTATCAACTGTCACAGCAGGACGACATTTGTAGACTTTTGCCATCACGTAGAGTACTGAGCAAACTGAGCCTCGAACATGGGTCTCCCATGTTGTGTATGTCTCTGCTTAAACTTTCCTCTGCCCTATTGACAAGTTGAAGCTACAGTTAGCAAGACAGAGAACACTAAACATGCATAAATGTAACCCCAATATCCTCACACATTCACTATGCTAATTATGTTAATGAGGGATTCTTCTGATCCCTCATCACATGATAAGGGGTGTGGTCTACAGTTCACACCCACATGGCAGAAATTTAAGCTCCTGGTTCCAACATCAAGTCAGAACTGATGAAGCTTCCTGGATGGAAAGTGAAACGTTTAAGCTCAAAAAGTCCAATTGCCTTAAGCGAACAATTCTACATTAATCATGCATTTAAGCAGTTTGCAATTGTTTGCCATGCCACATTTTTTGTGATTTTGTAGTTGTTTTTTTTTTTTACTTTGTTAGCATTTAGCTTAACCCAGTCCTTTCAGTTCATCCAAACAGCATTGGAGTTAGAAATGACCAAATGCATCCACGTTTTCCCTATTTACAAGCGGATACTCAATAGTTACCTATGCTACGGTTGAGGTGACGCAAAATAAAACAAAGCGATTTTCTAAGCAGATAACATGGAGAACTATGTATGGCGGAGAAACATCGGAAAGCCCTTTACTGTCAGCACAGTAACAGAGAACTTTTAATAGGAAGACAACTTGCACTCTCAAACACTTCCGTTTGGTACTGCACCCTAGGGGGAGCTTGCAGGAAAGAGCAGAATGAATCGGGGCATGTGGAGCTACACCTACATAGAATTTTTTTTTATATATAAAGAAATTCAATAGTGTGGTAAAAACAGAATAGAGAACTGACACTAAAGGTGAAAAACGCCAGACTTTTAAACTTGCTTGGTTATGAAAAATGCTTTTTGAGCAAATATGTCACACATACTAAACCAGCTAGATGCAAGCAGAGAGTAGGTCACGACTGCCCAACCTGTAAGAAAACTAAATAATCTGACTCCCGAATTATTACACTTTTCACTTACAATCCCCAGCAATCCCTCAGAAACTACAATAATATTTGGACTTTGTTGACGATATGGAAAACACGCAATACAAGATTCTAGTATTAGCAGGGTTCCCCATTGGCTTTTCAAGATGTAGTCCCCATCCTACAATTTTTTCAAAATTCTTTTTGCAGTCTGAGTTTTGGGCATGTTGGCCTACAGTAGTTGATTAATAAACGTCAGACTGCTGCCTAATGTAAAGACAGAGCTCCCTGGTGCCTTCTAGAGGTTGTGCGGGTACATTGCACCTTTCCTTTAAAAAAAAAAATTATATATATATAAATAAAACAATAATAATAATAATAATAATAATAATAATAATTAAAAAAACATTCACAATGGGAAACCATCCAAACTAAACCAGTAACAGCAGTAACCCTCACATTCTATAAGAGTTAGCAACAATTGGCTGTCTGCTTGTCCCTTTTTTTGTCTCATTGTCCAAGTCACTGCTCAGAATCTTTATAAAATTAATTTCAGTAATACCCACCATCTGATTCAAACAATGATATATGGAAAGATTTACCAAAATTAGCAGTGTTTGTGTTGGTGCCCAATGTAAGTGTAGGCTTATTTCCAAATAGGCCACTTCCACTTCCAAAGGATGGGGCACTTGTTGTAGTTGTTCCAAAGGCACCAGTTTTGTTTCCAAATAAATTCTAGGACAAATACACATAAAAAAACACACACACAAAAAAACACGACTTTTCCACATATAGGTTTTAAATGAGGCAGCCAACTCACTGACATGCTGTGCATACTAAGCAGGATACAGATTAATATTTGTGAAACAGGAATGACACCACATTCCATGGAGGGTGAAAAGGGCAGAAAATAATTATCCATCTCAATAAGAAATATACAGTATATGGAATTAAGTTAAGTAAGATGGGTAAGCTCAGAGCAACCACAATTTCTTCGGTAGCACAGATAAGTTTTATTTTATGTCAATGGGCAGTACTCCACAACCTTTACCAGCAAATATAGTGGGCACTATAGGTGTTTAAAACTTACCTGTGCACCAACACTGCCAAAGCCAGTGTTGTTCTGTCCAAAGAGTCCTGAACTTGCACCAAACCCCGTAGCTGTGCTGGTGTTTGCCGTATTTCCAAACAGGCCTCCAGCCTGAGACACTGCTGTATTACCAAACAAGCCCTACAAGGGAAATAAAGAGTTGTGCGCATCTATCAAACTCAACTACAACAGACCCTTACCAAACAATATGAATATCATGGAAATTCAACATTTGGAATGGAATTTCGGAAATAAACTTTTACAGATTATAGATTCAGGGCCTATAACTGAAACAATTTCAAATATGTAATTGTTTTTTTTGTTCATAATTTGGGTTTCCAGCTCATAAAACACACAAAAACAGGAATGAAAAAATATACATCATATAATATATAATCCAAATACCATCTCAATTTTTGCAAAAAAAAATTTAAATTTAAAATAAAATTACATTTGTTATTTTACTATCCCAAATAAGTACTCATCCATGCTTTTCAATAGGCTGCACATAAAAGGACATTATGGCCAAAGCAATTTGTCTTTCTAACGAAAATACATACGCATTAGTTACCCTATATTCTCAATAGGAATGGCAAAAACAAACAATATTCCTGATTGTCCACTGAGCCTCATTAGCCGGTTGAAACCAGTTATCTGATCACATATTTGAGAGGGTCTTCTCGACTACACGAGTGCAGTCCTCGTTTTCCAATGGGTAGCCACAGTGTTGCCATACTACTGACTAAAATGTATAAGGAGGGTCTACATACAATCTCTGGGTTAGTTGGCGTTTCCTCACGTTGAACTTGCTCAACTTCTGTAATCAGGCGTCACATGACATGTAGTTGGGGGAGGCTTACGGGTAACTTATTTATTTAACTTATTTATTCTTAAGTAGTTTTGTGGTGAATCTCTACGTATTTTATAACTTCAAATAATGCTAATAATAATTTAAAGATGTGGTAGCATTTGATCTGGACGGGAAGGATAACTCTAGTTGGAAGGGGTGTGTCGCGATTCTGCCTTCTCACACCGTGAAACAGGTTTGTGGTTCTGAGTTTCGCGATTTCGGTTTCATATGGCATATCGTTACAGCCCTAATGAAAATTCAACCTATGGAATGGAATTACGGAACTAAATAAACTTCTCCATGACATAAAATTGTTTGGAAAGGGTCTATATACAAGTGGATTTCACAATGAGAACTTTTTTTACTTTTAGGCATAAGTTTGAACAGTATTTGCTTTGTCGTCTTTTAGAACCAGTGTTCTGCCACATTAAAATGCAGCCAATGCTGGAAACATGGCAACAATCTACATACTGCACAGCAGTACAATGATGCTGATACAATAACACCTACTACACCTATTGGTTCTAGTCTTAAGTCTTCTTGAGAAAGCAACATTTGTAATTGCTTAAAGTACAATAAAGGAAGATTCTAGCCGTTTTAATTCATAGCCCTGTTGTTCTACTGTCAGAAGGGAAAGAACCAAGAAAACACAGCACAACATTTTTCAATTCATGCTGCAACAAATGTGGTCATTCCGTTTTCTACCAACAGCACCTAGGATGTGGGTTAAAACGCACCATTTCTTTCTCTTTATGTGCAAATGCTTCCAGTGGCTTCTAACTAGGGCTGCAAAGATTCATTGAGTTACTCGATTACAAAAATAGGCTGCCTCAAAGCCTTGTTAAATTTCTACCACACACACTGTTCCATATGGACCGTTGTTTAGAAAGCACATCATACACTCTGAAATTATTTGGCGCGATTATTTTCTATATAGTCAATGGACGCAATGGCGGAGAGCCAAGATGTCCTTAAACAGCTGAGAATGTCTAAAGTTTGGGATCATTACATAAAGGAAGAGAACAATGTGCAAAGTGTCTACAGCAAAGTAGACCTGGCATACCACAGCAGTACAACGTCGTTGATTTAACATCTGAACAGAAAACTTTATGCCATTTCAACCAAGCGTCGCTCAAGCAAGGTAAAGATGGTAAAGTGTACAAATTTACACAACACAGATATATACTTTAATGCCAGGGCTAGATTACAGCATGAAACTTGTGCATATTAATAAAAATTTTTTTTTTTTTTTTTTGAGAAATATAAACCAATGCTTGATCAACTGCTTACCATGCTGCTGGTGTTGGGTTGCCCTAAAGTGTTGGTGTTTCCAAAAAACCCTGTAGTTTGCGTTGTTGTAGCTTGGCCAAAGGGCTTAAAGAGACTGGCAGTTTGCTGGGGAGGTTGCTGCTGACCAAACAAACTGCCTGATGCTGAACCAAACCCGCCTGTGCCTGCAAAGCGGATACAAATACAGAATGTGAATGTCTCAATCCCAGGGATACACTTCAAAAGAAGATTAAAAATGCAAAAAGGATACAGGAATACTAACTCGTTCCAAATGTCTTATTCTGTCCAAATGAAAAACCTGCACTATTAGCAGAGGAGCCAAATAGCCCAGCTGCAGTGCTAGGCGTAGCAGCAGCTGCCGTTCCAAAGAGACCTCCTGCACCAGCCGCCATGGGATTGGTGGGGCCCTTCCTACCTGCCTGATAATCCTCCAGACGGAGCTCCTACAATAAAACACAGCAAACAACACAGAATGTCATTTTTTTTTTTAACTATGGTGCTACCCCTACAGATACAGATTTTTGCAAATATGACCAGGGTAGAAAAATAGCAGTATTCACCTCATCCTCACCCCCCAAATCAGAGTACTTTTAAGTTAATAGGCAAGTATCAGGTTTTTTTTTTTTTAACCATTCATGAGCCATATATTGCACAGCGGACCATTTCTGTTTTAATGTCTCCGCATAATTAGTCTCTGAAGTTGTTGTTGGTGACCACTGTAAGCACTGTCCAAAGATAATTAATATTCTCTCTAATATTACATTGATTGGGTATTAACGTGTAACTTCAGCATCAGGCCAATTATAATTATATTAAAAACAACATAAGCTCTACTTACTTCTAATGATTTGTTCTCATACTCCTTCATGGCTGTGATGCATTGGTGTTTGGTGTTGATACTAGTTGTAACTCCACCTTTAACCATGGTGTCACTTCCGTTTGGGGGCTAAAAAGCACATAAGAAGCTGTTAAACACAACATTTTACAGAATCCCATCCATAAACAAGAATCCATAAATACATTATTAGATAGAAACTGTGAAACTAGTTGTGTTTTAAGGGGGATTTTCAGTATATCTATAGTCTCACTGATGGCGCCGTACTGAACAGGCAACTAATGCTAGGCTCAGACTACAAAAATAGTCTAGCATCAGTTCCCTCCGAGAGTAAGGTAAACAGTTGTTGTGTGAACCATTCTAAGATCCGAGAGTGCCAAATCGCAAATCATGTGAAATCAGACTTGATATTTACAAAAATACTGAGCAACCAGCACAGTTTTTTGATCTACAAACAAAAATACACTGACAGAAAAGCAAAAAAAGTTGGGGGAGCACTATGAGTGTCTTTACAACATATCAAGTAAAGCAAATGAAATCGCCTGCTTCATGCAGCACGTACAGGGAGGCGCAATTTCTTTCATCAGCAGAAACGGCAATGTACCAAAATAACTACCAGGAGGCACTTTGGAGTGGAGCCCTAACTGCCTTTAAAGTTTGCAGCAGCCTAACATTTTCAAATTAAGTTAATGTAGGCCAACATGCTAGCAACTTGGGCTACAAAAATATAAAAATATAGTCCATTTCTACAGACAACCCTGACATGATTAACACATTTTGAATAATGCCCTATACAAATAAAATTTAATTGAATGCACTGCCTGCCGTCTATGGATGCGAAGACTTCGATCAGATTTTGAATTTGTCTATGGTATGCCACCTATAAAGAAATTTCATATCAATTTTATTTCCAAATTACTTTACTTGGTTATAGGGGTGGCCTATGTTTTTATATTCTTACCCAAATAGCTTGTTTATTTACACTGAATGTCATGCCTATGTTGCTTAGAATGAAAAAACTTGTTACCCTGCTAGACCCTGCTACAAAAAAAAAAAAAAAATAGTTCAATGCCATCTCAAAATGCTTACTTACATTGAATTTCAGTGTTGTCCCTGGCTGAGTAGCAGTGAAACTTGATGGCCCAAAGAGTGACCCAGTGGTTCCACCAAAAGGGTTTGAGTTGGTATTGGTTGCACCAAATAGTCCACCGCTGCTGGTACTGGTCCCAAAAGCTGGGATACAAATGAAAATTTTTTTTTTAAAAGCCCACAGCACACACTTCCAGAATTGGTATGATATACCATATAATTAATATTTATTATGTCCATTCAAAAACATTTCTGTATTTCCCGTCAAAGAAAAATACATACGTTCATACGTTTGACCTTTTCCTATCCATCACAGGAAGACATCAGTTGTCAAATAAGTTGTCAAATGACATTACCCCTAAGTAAACTAATTATTCTCAATTCTTAGACAGCCAACCCCCTTCTCATTTCACTTAACTCAACAATCTAATTCCATTTATCAAGATTGTTTCTTTTTTTTGGGCGGCTTTGCAGTCAAATCTGAATGGCCACGCCATGAGAAGGCTCAAAAGTCTGGAGAAAAAGTTTATAACTTTTGTAAAGCTAGCTTGTTTCATTTCAATTGGACAAACACTTTCGATATATTTCAAAATGGTGGACAATCTAATATAGTAAAGGCTGACATCAAAGGGTTCTTTTGAAGCTTGTGTGACCCAATAGTAGCAGCTAATTAAAAATCCTGAAAGTTGAAAACTTGACATGAAAGGACATTGAAAACAGTGAAAATTATCAGTGTGTGAAAAAAACACAGTCTCGTGAAATTCTATGGGCTGCTATAGACACCAAGTAAAAAAAAAAAAAAAAAAAAAAAAACACAGGAAAAAAGAAATATAAAACCTAGGAACACAATTAGATTAGTCTACAATATCGCAAATGGAAATCAGACTCGCCTATTAGTCCTGGAGCTGGGTTCTAAACCCAAATCTGTAAAAAAAGCATCATGACAAAAAAATACTACTTGGCAACTAATATGCCCATATTATGCTCGGCAACTAATATACTAATAATAAAATAGCCCAGATACTTATTTATTCAAACATATATTCTTACTTTCTGGGATTGGAGTACAATCAACAGGATTTAAAGAAAATCTCTAAAATAACTTATTGGCTGTCTTAACAACCCCTTCCCCATGCATAAAAGATGTTGCATCTAAACGTTAACAGAATTAACAGAATTTCTCCAATAAACCAAGAGCCCCTTGCAAGCAAGCTAAAAAAAACAAAAAAACAAAAACAACTCAGGTAGTAGACATTATCGGTAAGTTTGTTTGATCAATAATATTATAGTGAATGGCAAAGTGCAGTAGCAGTAACCGATAGAAATGAAAAGCCATGCCAACAGTATTTTACTCAATATTAGGTGTAAATTTTAGTAAATTTTTAGTAAAGTTATAACTTAAGCCTACGTTGGACGTTTGTTGTGTGGTGCAAAAGTGTAACAAATAGTAATTCATTAACTCGAACATAGCGGCAATTAATGTCAGAACTAAGCCAAGATGGAATTTACGCTTAGCTGGTGGAACCGGCTGCATAACTTTTGTTTATTGGCGCTTATCCACTACAGCCCTACTCTACCCGGCTCTACCAAGTGGTACTATGTGAAGTGGGTGTGGTCGAACTGCCAAGACATTGTTCTTTATCCACTTAAAATAATGTCAATATTGTTATCCATCTGGTTGTCATTTAGTGAAACACCCTTTTTAAAAGGTTACGTTACCTAGTTCGCTAGAATTAGCGTCCTAACAACTATGTAGTAAGTGGTAGCTGCCTTGCATGAAATAATACACTTTTCTCCAAATCCAAAACAGTAACCACTTGTGCTATTAGGTATATAATAATGCACTACACTTCAAAGGTCTTGGATACTGACCGCTTGAACTCTCTCTGGCGCCATGTTCTGAATAGCAGACCAGATAAAATTTGTGGCTTTGAATATTTTATTTCACAAAGAAAAAAAGAATGACACCGAACACAGGCAAAGTTCTCTTATGTAGCCTAAAGTTTGCTACCACCTCTGGAACCAATCTGTGGCATCAGTCTGTTTACGTTATGCTTTAGTACCAACTTGGCCCGAATGGAACCTGGCTGAAGCAGGTACGAAAAATGGTACCTGGTAGCAGGTACTCCGGGTCTGTAGAAAAGCAAAAAACGCAGGTAGAGTCGAGTAGAGCCTTAAGCTTAAGTGGGCCAGTGGAAATACTGCCATACGTCTAGTAAAAAAAATCTTTCTGAATTCTGTGTGTATCAAAAAGGATTCATGCTTTCTGTATTATGCCATCTAAATGTAAAATGCAGAATCCAGACATTTGCTAGCAAGATTAATAAAACAGACAAGTTCCTGCATCTCTTAAATTTAATTTTGACCAAATTAGAAGAATAAAAAATGAATCATTGTATTAAATACAGTAGAGCCTTACTGCCAAAGGAAGCTGGTTTGTTGGTACCAAAGGCATTGCTTTGCTGGGAAAAGAGACCTCCCCCTCCAGTGCTGGCATTTCCAAATAGACTGTTTGATGTCCCACTTGCAGTGCCAAAGCCAAAACCACTACTGGTTGATGAAGTTACCGGCTGACTGAAAGTGCTAGATCCGAAGAGTCCACCTACAAAACAAAAAGTGAATTACGTTAGTATTAATAGGCTAGAATTAATGGGCAAGGGCTTTTAATGGGTTAGGGCTTTTTGCCCCCAAAATAGCCAAAGTTTATTTGTTTATTAATATACAAATATTTCTCAATATTCTGACCATTAAATGCCTTCAATAGGACCTATACTATTGATATAAACCTAATCTGTATGTACCAGGGAGCATTATATCAGTCAGTGACTGGTTACATGCACAATGCTTTCGGGTAGGCCTACAAGATCAATATTCTGGTTAAAACATGATCCTGTAAAATCAGTTTACAGGTGTAGAAGAGTAGTGTCCCAAACACACAGCCACCACTATATTACGGTTAGATTTGATCACCAAATGAGCTTACTAAGTCGTCTTCTATTGTGTTGTGGCATGGCATGTCTCCTGCACAAACTGCTTATATTCTTTTTAAAACTAGAATATTCCCTGCATGTTAACTTAGTGTCAATAGACCACATGCACAACATGTTTAATATTTATGTGTGTATTAAATTAATTATCATTAGCTAGCATTTTCATATTATTATATTCATATTATGATATTCAGTGTAGCAGTGAAGATCTGATAACATGCTGTTACAACAGTTAACATTCTATTCTAAATACACAATCATACAGGAGCTGAGTTGTAGGGGAGATACAGAAGACCCTTGACTGTTTTGACTTTTTTGGCGAACTCATGTATTGCATGCTCTAATGAAAAAAAATTATGCCCGTTTGATTGGTGCCCTTTGCTGTATAGTGCTATGACACACACTTTTTTATTATGCGCTATACAAATAAAATTTAATTGAATTAATTCAGCTAGTTGATAGGTAGGTGCTTGCTAATATCACCCTAAATGTTTTTTATTGGCAATATTGTTTATTCATTTTTACAGGTATTTTTTTACTGGTCATGCCTTGAGTCTTCATCATAGGACAGACTCTACCATTATGCATAACGAAAATAGGCTATATTATTTTTGCTTTATTTCAGGGCAAAGCAAGGCAACTTTATTTATATAGCACATTTCATACACGAGAAGGCAGTTCAATGTGCGTTACAAAGAAAAAATGACAATTATTGAAGAGAAAAACACAAAATACCTATAAGAGGTAAAAATAGTTGGGATTTGCATGCAAACTAATTACCAGAAAGTTTAGAGAAAAACATCACCTGGTTTATTCTGTGCAGCTCCAAAAAGACCGCCTGTAGCATTTGTGGCCCCAAATGCTGATGATCCAAATCCACCCGTTGTGCCAAAACTTGTGGCTGTAAAACCATACAACACCACCATTTCAGATTTTCAAGATTGTGAACACAAATCAATGTTTTTCGACAACAGGCCTTGACACAGAAATAAACAATCCACTGAAAAGACAGCTCAATGGCAAGACACAAATACACAAAAACTTTGCCTGAAATTAACTACTTATGAGACACATAAATAACCCATTTTTTCCCCAACAACTGGGTCACCAAGGTCTCAGAATTTTGATAATTATGCCTTATGACATCAGAGAGACAGACAACACAAATACTGATATTTTACTTAATACATATGTACGCTCTTTGCATCAAATACCACCATACCAAATTATTTCTTTAAAATCATTCTTAATTCTCTTATAAAACCATATAATTTCTTGAAAATATGTACTCTGCATTCCACACTGGGGTAACCTAGAAATCTAATTGTACACTGGTGGTAGCAAAAGGTTTTGCTATGAAAAAATCTTGCAACCACAGACAGGGCTATTGTATCTGTATGAAGTAGATCCTCTTGTTCTTTTAGAAAGTGCTGGCTATGCTTAGCACATGGAGAAAAAGGCTGCAATGCTAGAACGAAAATCTTAAATGGCAACAGTAGTAGGTTTGTCTACCTATTAGGTGCAGAGATAAGTTTAGGAGTCAACCAGCTCCTGCTACATTATGTTATTGTACTTGACATGTTGAGCTTGGAGAGCTTAAACACTGAGCAAAAAAGCAGCTTGGACCAAAGGAGACATTGATGTTCAATAAATAATCAGATAGTAGATAGTTTTTATCCTTCAATCATCAGGTAGTAAATTTAAAAAGTGCAAGTTATGGCTTGTAAAAAGTAGTGAAAAGTAGTAACTGACCTCTGATGTGGTAGTAGAATTTCAAACTGGGCCTATGAGTTTTTCAATTTGTGTAACTTACTTACAGCCCTAGTATGAAAGTATCTTAAATTATTAAACTTGTGTGAATTAATTTTTTAGTTGCGAGTAGGACCTGATAGAAATGTCACGTGTATCTCGCGCATACATTGAATCAATCTGCGTAGAATCAACAGAGCTGGCTTGCTTGCTTACAAACCTCTGTGCAAGTTCACTAATAGCTTTTCCACATATGGGCAAATGCAAGTTCAGACGTCTGGCTGGAGGAATCAAAGTTTAATGTTTGGCTAATATGGACCTGGGAACGGGCAAAATCTTACCAACCGGTGGATCCACAGAAGGTAAAATCCACTTTGACGTCAAAGATTTGTTTCAGGTCCGTCTAGGCTACACAATATCAATGTAGCATGTGTAACGTAGCTCTGCTGGGGAATCATGTTTTGTTTTTTAGTAAGGTTATGCATGTCGGCCTGCTTTTTTCCCCCCCAATGTTCATCTTAGTTTCATCCACTTGCAGTGCAAGTAGAGTTGCAAAGGGGTGGAAAATTTCCGGTAAATTTCTGGAAACTTTCCGGAAACTTTCTATGGAAACTTTAGCTTGGGAATTTTAGAAATATTCAAAAATGGAAATTTGTGGAAATTATGGGAATTAATGTGAATTCATGGGAATTCACTGGAAATTTTGGATAATTTTAAGAAACATAGACCATATGACTCATATACCAACAACATATTTTGTCATAAGACATTTTTGCAAAAAATATACAATTAAATTAAAAATATAGCATTTTTCTGTTAAATATGTAGATTGTAAACTGAACAAATGGAAAGGGCTATCAAAACATTTAAATGATGTATGAAATCAGGTGTGGTTATGTAAAACTGCTTAGCAGGACGCAGAAGAAACAGCACATTTTGTGCTATCTAGCACCATGATAAGCTAACTTCTTTAATACAAAGGTGCTAGCTAGCTTACCTTTAACATATCTGCCTTACCAGTGAGCTGGCAATTTATATTTTGATTGAGCTAGCTAAAATCTAACATTTTTGAACAAATATCATCTAAGTTATATCATCATAACTTGCTTGACTGTTTGTAGTCCTCAAATGTGTAGCCTCACGTGTCTGTATCAGTGACTGTATGTGGCTCATAAAGGTTGCTTTAGCAGTCCATAATTCTAGAAATCATTGAGATGTGATGGGAGGATGCACAATGCGTACAGGAGGTGCGGCCTTAATAGCCCTGCATTAAGAAGTGTGTTATGCCCCTGTGATTGAAGAATAGCAAATTATAGGCTACTCAACTTTATGCATATCACATCTCATAGTTTTAGCCAAGACTGCTAAAATATTATTTTCTACCAACTGTCTTTATGTCCCTGACCTTTAGTTGAGATAATTCCCATTTTTTTCCAATTAATTCCCGTTAATTCCCATAAATTCCCATAAATTCCCGTTAATTCCCATGGAAAGTTTCCAACTTTGAAAATTCCCGGAATTTTGCAATCCTAAGTGCAAGCCTACCTACTAGTGTTGCGCGGGTCAACCCATAACCCGCGGATATCCGCGGGTTTACCCGCGGGTCGGGCGGTTACGGGTAGAAGTATTGTGGGTGCGGGTGGGTCAGGGTCGGGTCAAAAAAGTAAAAACGCAATTAATTAGGCTTATTGCATTAGAGACTTTCGGAAGGCTCGTTGTTATGATTTCCCGCTCCTCTCGATGCTGAGAAGAGCGGTGCTTTGCGTTCCTGCATCCGGTGTTTCGAGCGAGCGCGCATTCAGTTCAGCAGGTGGCGTGCTGGAAGCGCGTCGAAATAGGCTAAACCCTGGCCCAGTAGATTATATTACTTTCCTTCACAGTGCTTCCAAACAGACGGCATAAATAAAGTCGGCCAATATTTTCAATTTGGTAGCTTAGATTGTTGAAATGTCACGGCTTTGTTGGAATTGTTATGACATGATAATGTTGGAACAACTTGTTTTTTTTTTTTCATACACACTTGTGTCTTGTAGGCCTACAGGAGAAATGTGTTTCGTTTTTGGCAATCCTTTAATAAAAACGACAAATCGATCGTTTTTTGGCGTTGTTTCATGCATAGGCTAATTAATCCTTCATGAAGTTGTATCATTATCTATAAGGCGCAAATCATTGTCATTTGGATACCATTGTTCCAAATTAGTCCTCTCCACTTAACTGGTAGCTAGGTTCCGCGACAGTAGACACACTGGCGTTTTTTTTTCATCGGGTCGGGTCAGATTTGGGTCACGGTTCGACCATTTTTTTCACGGGTCGGGCGGGGCGGTTCGGATCTCCTGATGGGTCGGGTTGGGGCGGGTTTTAAAAAAGCCTGACCCGCGCATCACTACTACCTACCATATATCTGCTGAGCTGTGTTTGTTTCTCTTAGGCGTTTTTAAGCGGCATTGTTTGTTGGTTGCGCTCAATCTAACCGTCATTAAGTCACTAGTTTTGAATGACATTTTGCATACAGGATTAAACCTAGCACTATAATCCATCCTTAGCAGGAAAGTATTTCAACAGAGTATGCATGCAGAATGTATATTTGCTTGCTCATAGGTGGGTACAGTAAAGGGCTAACACTTTCATACCCATGCAGGAAATTGTAATGACAATGACAGACAGGAGTTTGAGATCCTGATTTAGGCTCATCTTAATCTCAAGTTTCAAGCATTCACAAGTGTGTGTAAGTGTACCTTATTATTCTCTAGATTCAGTGTAGTAGCTTCAGGTAGCAAAGCTAGTTTAAATACATTATTGAGTAGAGTGGCTGTAATGGAGCTATATTCAGAATCTGACTTCACAGTAGGTTAGCTATTTTTTAGGCCACGTAGTAAAAGAGGTAGTAAATTCAACTTAAAAATCTTTGTATGAACCCTGTTAATGTACTAAACTTGTCAGTGAACAATGAGGGCAAAATAAATAAACAAAAAATAATAATTAATTAACCGTAATCGAGTTAAAGTGCTCAATGAATCGAGATTTTGATTTTAGGCAAAATCCCCCAGCCCTACTCTCCACTCTAGTATCATATCAAGTCATCATTGTCACTGCCCAAATCCCACAGGTGGCGCTTTAATGACAATTGTAAAATACTGAAATTATCATCATCTTTCAAACAATTTTTTTTAGATGTTTTTGCATTACATTCTCATTCTCAAGAGGAATGTCTCAATTGGGATCTGAAACAAAAGAACTGGAAAAACACATCAGTGAGGATAAAGACTTTCCTTTTTCTGCCTTACATGGCGAGTATAACAAACTGTCTGTATCCAAAGAATCTTTTATTGTACATAGGACTACACAAAAATATTATCAGGGGGATAGGTCAAGCCCCTTACTTGCACTAAGACTGAAGGAAAACAAATCAAAATCATGCATTGATGTTATTCAAACAAACAGATGGCGAAATCATACATTTAATTCAGTCTATGCCAAATTGTACTAAGAAATTTAGTTTGATAAAACATTGTGTGAGACTAAATAACCTTTACCTACCTAAATTAAAATCATGCAGATAGATCATATTTAGATGAACAAAATATAATATATAGGCATAGCCTAGATGATTGATACTTGATTCTATTAAATTAGATATTAAAAAAGGATATTTCCACAAGAACCAGCCAGCTATTATTTCAGTACTGCTGACAAAGACCAAAGACCCTCTGGATTGCTTTAGCTTTAGACCAATCTCCTTAAATTGTACTGATGTTTATTTTTGCAAAGGCATAGGTTGCGAGTATAAAACCTCTTATTAGCAAACCTATTCACCATGACCCAAGTTCTGATGCCATCCATCCTTTGATAAAACCTAAGAACATAATTCATCTAGCTGACGCCCTTCATTACTCTACCAGTGTTCTCACTTGATGCAGAAAAGGCATTTAATTGCCTGTAAAAGCCTGTAAATTATTATTGTACACGATAGGGCTGTAACGATATGCCATATGAAACCGAAATCGCTAAACTCCCGTCCAGATCCAATGCTACCACATCTTTAAATTATTATTAGCATTACTTGAAGTTACAATTATAAAATACGTAGAGATTCACCACAAAACTACTTAAGAATAAATAATTTTATGTTACCCGTAAGCCTCCCCCAACTACATGTCAAATGACGCCTGATTACAGAAGTTGAGCAAGTTTAACGTGAGGAAACGCCAACTAACCCAGAGATTGTATGTAGACCCTCCTTATACATTTTAGTCAGTAGTATGGCAACACTGTGGCTACCCATTGGAAAACGAGGACTGGACTTGTGTAGTCGACAAGACCCTCTCAAATTGCCGTAAGTGTTTTAAGATGCTTACCCAAGTGACCGGCAAAACGAACAGTCTAGACTCAAAACCTTTCTATTTACTGACCCCTTTAGTTAGGGATGGTGTATGGTAAGCCACATCTCCTCAGGGTTTTATTGGAAAGGACTGCCTCTGCTGTAAGCTCCTGTCCAGGGCTTGGTGGCCACTGACCATTTCCTTTGGTGGTGTTGGCTTGTTATACATCATACCTTAGTCATGCTGCTATAGTTTAATGCCGCCACAATCCACCCATCTGTTAAACCGTACAACTTTCACTCTGTCTTTCTCATCCTCTCTTTTCCTCTCCACTTACTTCTCTCTCTTCACTTAGCCAACATCTGTATATGGTTTCACATGCAATATAACTCACATTCTCTGAAATCTGATGGAGACTGTTCTAACTCATCTCCTCTCTTATTTTCCATGCCATTACCACCCTGCCGTGAGTCATCACTGCCTTCCACTGCCTGCGCCTGCACCTCCTGGGTTCTCCTGGGACCTTCTTCCAACGTGATCCGGCGGCACTCCTGAATGGTCCTCAACCCACTCCACTGTCCATGCCACTGCCTCCCTGCTGAGGGTCACCCCTGCCCTCCACTGCCTGATCCTGCATCTCTCTCCTGGGCGGTCTGCCTTCAGCTTCACAGATGACCCTGACATGATCGATACAGCCTCTAGCTGGCCCCTGGCTTGACTGCGCCTAATGACATGGGACTATATGCTGGGATTCTAATGGGACTCCTATATTACTTAATTTACCAAAATTTTCTTGTAATGTGTATCTAATGGAATAATAGTGGACTATCCGCCATCTGAGAGACTGAAAACCTGCCCTAGGCAGTTGGGTTAGCCCCTTGAGCCGTCGGAACTGCCCAAGGTTTCTTCCTCTACCATAACAAGTAAAAACAAAAAACGCTGCTAGGGAGTTTTTCCTTGCCCCTGTTGCTCATTGGGCCTCTTGTGTTAAGCGCTTTGTGACATGCCTTTTGTAAAAATACGCTATATAAATAAAATTGAATTGAATTGAACAAACATGTGGATGCACATTCTACGGCACTATGCCCGAAACCAATTTAGCTCACAACCCAACAGTAGCAGCCTACACTACCTAGCTTATTTTAAGCAAAGTTTTCAGCCAATTCAGATTGAACACAAAAATGACTAAAT
Source organism: Limnothrissa miodon (assembly GCA_017657215.1). Classification (NCBI taxonomy): domain Eukaryota; kingdom Metazoa; phylum Chordata; class Actinopteri; order Clupeiformes; family Clupeidae; genus Limnothrissa; species Limnothrissa miodon. The sequence continues at coordinate 337,432 of JAGFZM010001259.1, forward strand.
AGAATTATGGCAATGGATATGCGCCTCTTTTCGATTGTTGAAAACGAGACGTTCAAGTATTTACATTACATTATCAAAATGTGCTACCAAAACTACTAACGTCCTCCAAACACGTGCAGTGTATGAGAGCCATACAAGCGACGGTTTGTCAGAAATATAGGCCAGTATATAGTTAATAATTTGCATAGCCAATGCCTATTGTTCTTTGGTGTTCAATTTAATGTTATTTGTTCTGTTTACGAACCGAACCGTGGGTCAAAAATCGTGATGTGAACCGAATCGTGGATTTGGTGTATCGTTACAGCCCTAGTACACGAGTGAATCAAGTTAAACATTTTATTCTGAATTTGAATTTATATTGTGCATTGTCAGTGCTAAATATTCACACTTTTGATTTATTACAATACCTTGATGTTAGTGAGGTTAGCACCCCGTAGCACATCAATTCTACGGTTCTAATCAGGGCTTGAAAACGAAATTATTTTTTCAATCGTTCCGTTCCGAACGGTTCAGGTATGTTTAACGTTTTCATTCTTGCATTCCGCCACCAACATATCGTTCCTGAACCAGTTCACAAGATAAAATATCGTTCGTTCTTATTGTTCTGGCAGTGTTTGGCGGGCCTATCAAGTCTATTTTTGTGGTTAGAATAGACGTACTCATTTCAATTTGCCCTTGATTTACACCGTAGCTAGTCTATGCCCAAAAATAATAAATCACAGACGGCATCCAAAAACATTCAGATGGGCCATCCATCCCACATAGCCTACAGCTTACTGGCCTATTCTATGAGAAATAATTTATCAAAAACATTTCTGGATAAGTGCTAGAAACTCCTCACCTGGCTGTAAGTTTTATCCATATGGAGATTTTCAAAGGTTTGCTCAATAATTCCTAACCCCGTTTATAAGCGAATATGTTATAGCCTGTCTGTTGCTGTTGGAAATCGTGACAGCTACCTGGATTGAGCCTACCGGGCGGCGAAGTGAGTTCACGCACAACTGGAAATGGTCTTTTTTCCCCCCGACATAGGCTATGCTTTAGTGAAATTTTATAAAATTTATAGAGGAGAAAAAAAAAAAAAAAAAAACCTTTTCAACCAGTTTTATGGATTTCAGAATAACGTTTCTGTTCCGGAAGACCATTTCGTTTCTCGAAAAATTCCATTTGTTCATTTCTTTTGGCGTTTCTGTTTTTGGCCTTGGTTTCCTCATTTTCTGTTTCGCCCAAGAATTTTCATTTCGGTGCATTTCTACTTCAAAGGTATGTGTTGAGTCCCAAACCGAGATCACAAATACTGAAACAATGTTGGAGATCAAATGCAATATATCAAGATCTGCTTGATACATTTCTGAGATTCTTGTTATATAGACTTGCACAATTTCTTAGTGTCTTGTTACAGTGAAATTGTCTCTGTATTAAATCTAACAGTAAAGACTTCATTCACTTATCATTCCAAAATTCCCTTTAACTTTATCGTCTATATAAAGCCAGCAGGAAATTTTCACAATTTAATTTTCCAAAAGTTGGTATGGATCTAGCTTTATAACTGTTGCACTGATTCCTTACATTGGCTTCCTGTTAAAAGCCAAATTGATTTTAAAAGACTTCTCCTAACATACAAAGCCCTTAATGGCCTTGCTCCAGCAAATATTAAAGACTTACTTGTTCCCTACCACCCTTCTAGACCCCTAAGGTCACAGAATGCTGGTTTCCTAGTAATTCCTAGAAGAGCATTCTGCCATCGTGCGCCTGTCCTGTGGAACAAGCTCCCCTCTAACATTCGTCAAGCAGACACTCAACACTTTTAAAGAGGGGCTAAGCAACGTTCTGCTTTTCTCTCTCACGAGCTCCCTCTAAAGACCGCTGTATTGCATTGTATTGCACTGCATTCTACTGGAAGCGGACCGTGCTGCTGAACATTGAAAGTGCTGTATCTACCGCTATTGGCCACGGTGGCGCATTCTACACAGTTCGTTTGCCGTGTAATGACTCATTTAAGCATCCTAAACAGTATGAAACGGATTAATTAAATGAAAAATGTTGCATAGTGGGCCTTTAAGTCTAGACTCAAAACTTTTCTATTTACTGACCCCTTTACTTAGGGATGGTGTTGGTAAGCCACACCTGCCCCTGGCTTGACTGCGCCTAATGACATGGGACTATATCTTGGGATTCTAATGGGACTCCTATATTATTTATACCAAATTTTTCTTGTAATGTGTATCTAATGGAATGATAGTGGACTACTCACCATCTGAGAGACTGAAAACCTGCCCTAGGCAGTTGGGTTAGCCCCTTGAGCCGTCGGAATTGCCCAAGGTTTCTTCCTCTACCATAACAAGTAAAAACAAAACAAAAAAAACGCTGCTAGGGAGTTTTTCCTTGCCCCTGTTGCTCATTGGGCCTCTTGTGTTAAGCGCTTTGTGACATGCCTTTTGTAAAAATGCGCTATATAAATAAAATTGAATTGAATTGATCAAGTGTATCGTTACCACATTAATTGAATATCAGACATGAACCATTTTAAATGTATTTAGTTAAAAAGCACCAGATTACACCAGATTCACCCATTAAAAGATAAGCTAGTTTGATAGTTTTAGTTATAGACACTCATCCATACTAAACATATCGGGTATTGTTGTATATTAAGTGTCATTGCCGGGAGTAAACATTTTAATATTTTAATTAAGTACAATAATCAAGGTGGAATCTTCAAAAACATACAATATTCAACCATAACTTACTTTGTTGGCCAAATGTGGACGTTGTACCAAATCCCCCAGTTCCTCCTCCAAAGGGAGCACCAAATGATTTGTTAAACATCTTCAAGTAAAACCAACTGCATAGGGCTACACCTTTAAAAAAACAAACAAACAGACCTGTCAGAATCCCTTCAAGAAAAATCTAACAATTATTTGTCCATGTTGAAATGCCTCATTTCACAGTTGATTAATATAATTTCTGTAGAAACTCAAATGCTGCCAAATTATGTAAATCTAATGTATTACATTAGCTTTTATACTGATTTTTTTATGCACGTCACAGAGATGAAAAGTGATTCAATTAATCTGGTTGATACAAATTACCAGCTATTCAACATTTTTCCCAGTCAATTTGACATTTTAATACCTGGATACATTTTAATACCCACACATGTACAAACAAACAAAAAAAATAATAAATTAGAAACTATTATGATAAATTATAGGAATAGGTACGTCTGCCAAGTACCAAACTGTTCCGTCAATATTGTCTGTGGATGAGTATCTGCAGCTGACATTTGTGAGAAAGTGTAATTAAACATTGCAAGTCAGGCACTCAAATGCTAAACACAGGCCAATTACTTTGTTCACCATAAATATGGAATGCAGTTCAAGAAATCCTAATAATAAATGTGGACGGAAGGGACCATGGACTGCAACTGCCACAGTGGCAGCTAACCACCACATACATGTCAGTACACCTGTATTTGGCAGATGTCCCTGGCATATCTAAATAGGATTTAATACAATTTCTATTAATTTTTAATACATTCCCTGTTTTTTTGGTATCACATACTCTTAACCAAATGACTAAGGACTAGGGCTGGGCAATTAATCGAAAAGTAATCGTCAGAACCTATAATTGAAATAATTGTTCATTAATCATAATCAAGTTGATTGAGATTTAAATTTTAGGCCAAATCACCCAGCCTCACTGAGGACTACTTGAACCCCCATCTTTCATTTTTTTTAAATTGGTGTACTGATATAGACTAAAGGGCAATGGTGGTGCAGGTGGCAAATTTTCCTTTCAGAAAATTGACTGCTGCAGGATTTGAGGCCTGCGCTGCCTCATCACATTTAAGTGTCTTTGAGCAAAATACTTCCCCCAAAATTGTTTCCATGTTTGAATGGGTAAATGTGAGTCAAACATTAAAAAAAAAACACACACACACACACACAACACTTCAGAGTGCTCATTAGAGTGGTAAAACACTACATACATGCAGTCTATTTAAAGTATGTAAGTATTTAAAGGCAAGCCCACTATTGTTAAGTTTATTTTTATTATTCCGACACAATTATGGATCCACTATTAGTCCTAGGGCTTTCGAGACACGGTTCCAACTCCAAAACGTCTGGCCTGATTTGGATCAATGTTCTTACATAAATGGAAATAATATCTCTTCTTGTTCAACCGTTATCGCTGCTTTGTTTGTCCTTCTTTCCCTATTGAAACAAATGGTAGAACTTTGGAGTGATGATGCATCAATGCTCCTCTCCACTCTAGCTGCTACTATGGCATTTTAAAGAAACAAACAGGTTTAAAACTTCCTAAATTAAGTTAATAAATAAATATATAGAAAATTATGCAAAAGGGTGGAACAGAAATTTCCTGGAGCACAGTGTCAAGAAATGTCTTGTCTAAACCAATTGGAAGGTACACGTTGACTACAGTTTTAATACAAGGATTTCAAAGCCCAACAGTGAAAAATTGCTGGTAAATTGCTATTTATCGATTGACAGTCTTGAGCAGTTTATGGGGAGACTATGCTACAATAACATTAGCTTGATTTCTGTGTAAAGAGATACACGTCAGCAACGTTGAAAAGTTCAACCTTATGACCATAATGGTGAACGTCATTGATAAACGAGTAATATCACCAGAGCCCAGACATTTTCTTCTGGAGTAGTGTGTTGATACATTAAATGTATCTGAAATATATGTAAAAAAAAAACACCAACAACTCGCCTCTGTTTTCCTTTGTCTGTAGTTGTTTTAGGCTAATTTTCGGATCTCATCACCAACTGCCATCAGGTTCTCCTGTATAAACTTGAAAGATGCAAGTACCTCATGAAAAGTATCATAATTGTCCAGATATTTTCCTAGCTCCAGAAAAACATTACATCATATTGGCAGACTTGCCAAATCCAGGGCTGTGGCAATATCCAAATGGATATCATGGGTGGCAGCCCTTGGCCTCGGCTGCTAGGGCGGCTCGGAAACAGCAGAATCAGTTAATGTGAAACTATTTTTTCCCCATTTGTGTGAAACTAATTTTTCGTTTCCAATATAAAAAAAAAAATTATAATAAAAAAAAAAGGTGCTTTGTCTACAATGTGCCAATTTCAAATTGTCCAACATCCAAAAAAGCCTATCCAAAAAAACAACCCTTCCTTCAGCTCCAACACAGACCTTGTCAATATAGATTATTCAGTAGGGGCGGAATTCTCCGGGGTGCTTAAGTCAAAAAAAGCGCGTAGCTGCGCGCTTTTCAGCCTGCGCGCATTCTGCCATAGGCTCAAATGACTCACTTGCGCGCCAAAAGCTCAGTTGCGCGCTCTAGGCGGAGCAACCCTGAAACCAGGGCGTTCCTCATGGAAAGTTTCCTTAGGCGTATTCTCCTCCTGACTTAAGTCTTTTTACCGTTACGCACCTTTGAGGGCTGTATTAAGGTCAAGCGCCACTATATGGTGAAATAGTATATTGCGTTTGATGTCGGTCACGGCCGATTTTGAACATGCCAATGTTCGAGACATTATATAGTACATTTCTACACTTTCTACACTACATTTAACACAACCACAAGAAATTATCAGACTACATCATCAACTCTGTTACTGTTTTTTTATAATCCTCGTCTGTCTCCTGTTTTAAATATTGTCAATTAAAATAAGAAAGTAAGACAATATTTCTACCATGTTCTCAAAAATTAAAACCAAAATGCTAGTCCTGAACTGCCTTGCTTGAGTGGGAACGAGAGAAGCACGCAGACAGCCACACATTTATCGGTTTGTCCTGCGAGTATGACTCACACTCACAGACACCCCACTCTGCGCTTTGTTTGGACCGTGTGGCCTTTGGAGCAAATCAGCTATGCTTTAGCAGCAATGATCCACTAAACCGGGCGGTGATCATCAAGGTCACAAGCGATTATGGTATCTGGGTTGTTCCAGGGAGTTCTACTGCATAATCTTAAAATCACACAATGGATTTCGTAGTAGTTTGAGAAGTGCACAATTTCGAAATGACATCACTTTCAATGAGATAGTTTTTTGTGTGTGACTACAATCTTATCTTTATTTTTGCTCCCTGACCTCCATGGAACAAACAGGTTACAAAACAAAATGTTTTTCACTGGTTAGGAAGTGCTAAATTAATTATTTCTTATTTTTGTCATTGCTTACAGTTTATGAATTCAATTAAATTGTATTGTTCAATTGTATTTGCAAACATTTTGCGGTGGATGAATTATTATGTCAATGTGTTAATTGATTTGGGGTCGTACTTTGACTTTGATAGCTTAGCTTACAGGCACAGACGTTTAATCTTGTCATGTGATATGCCTATTCCAATTTAAAGTCATGGTTTGCGCTTTCTGTCTACTTCAACTACTTTTTCATGGTTAATCCGAAAGACCTTATTCCATGTTTTCCTGATAGCCACCTTGGCACAGAGACTGCCTTCATTTTGGGTTAGTAATGCCCCTGTTCCTAAACCCGCCTGGAATTCGAGTTAAGCGCTGTAGGAGGAGCAAGCACCTAAAGTGGAGAATACGCACAGTACAAAGGCGCTTAAATGAAATCGCGTAAAAACAGACTTACGCGCTTATCGGAGAATTCCGCCCTAGGAGAACAAAAATAATGATTGATGTTTTATTTTAAGTTTGCCATTTTAGCATCTGCAGCTAAATTTGGCCAAAGGTGAGAAATACAGTTAGAAATACATGTCAGTAATACAAACACAAAAGACATTCATTACCATTGATATACAATACATACTGCCAATGTGTTGTGATGTCAGGCCCATTTCCAGTAAGTTCACATGCTCAATTTGTAACTACATAGTTCCCACTTAAGACCATACAGCAGGGGTGCCCAACCAGTCGATCGCGGTCTACCAGTCGATCCCAGGCGGAGTTTCAGTCGATCACAAGAAATGTTGTGTAGCCAGGGGTTAAATTTGGCCAGGGCTGTCCGGGGCTGAGCCCCGGCACATAAGCTCATGCAGCATTATGACATCAAAAGCAACTAACCTTTTTTCACGCTTTTCAGTTAAGTGTAATTAATTAGGCTAAACTATCGTTCTAACAATTAGTAAAACAATGAGTTTTGTGTAACCTAATAGGCCGCCTGGTTTTCCCGATAAAAGGACGACCTATCAAAGTTTAGAAAGGATTCTAGAACACTAACGTTATGTGGCTACTTTCCAGTCGGCTACTTTTTCCAGACGTTTGTTGAGGCTGTCAAACAGAACACTGCACGCTGGTACACTATATTGAGGTTGACACAGCGAGATAGAAGCAGACAGACAAGGTATGTGCGAAGAGGTGCTTAAATGCAAAGAGATGCTTAAATGAGTAGCGGTCATTTGAATTCCATTGAGCATTTGGCCAGTTCAGTTTCCATACATGAGCCAGCTAGCATACCTCAGGTAGCTACGAATGAAATGCTAACGTAATGGCATGAAGTTGACATAGGCCTAACGTCACCTGAAGTTGGGCTACATCTGGTAAACAAATAAAACAGTTTTCGTCTGCTTCTGCTCTAAGCCTCAATTAACTGTCGACACAGTCTTGGTTTCACTTTATACTAGCCAACGTAGAAGGTTATGCATAATTAAGACTTTTTTTCTGAAACAAGTGATGTAGAGCTGTACAAAAAAAGCAGTAGTGGTCTTTGTATTAGGATGAATGTTTTGGTTGCATTCATTGCATAAATTTGTTGGATTGACATTTTGACTGGCATGTTTTCAACATTTATCCCAAAAAATAAATCAACTGTTTTGACAGTTGATTTTGACAGGATTTTGTAGGGTTTTTTTTGTTTGGACAATGAACTTCACTGTCAACTTACAAAAATAAGAATATTGGTACATGAGACTAACCGACAAAGCTACTTATCCATGTTCGTCGTCTTCATGGTGATGCTTTCTTTCTGTAGCTGATTGGCCTTCTGAAAAAAAAGGCTGTGGTGACGTTGCAGCGCTTTTCTGAAAAGTTCAGATTTTTAACTTGAAGGCGCTTGATGCGGCCGCCCAAATTCAAACGGAGTGCTACAAAAAAAAAAAAAAAAAAAAAAAACGCTGGGGCCGACGCCTTTTCTCCACGCGTCCGCTGCCGGCCGCATACGCTCGGTTCTCATTGAAATAGCTTAAAAAAAAAAAAAAATTGCACGGGCCCTTAGGCTACCTCAAATAATCAAAGCGAAAATCAAATCAAACTTCACTGGCAGCTAGGGTTGCAAAGGGGTGGAAAATATGCGGTAAATTTCTGGAAACTTTACGTAAACTTTCCATGGAAACTTTAGCTTGGGAATTTTAGAAATATTCAAAAATGGAAATTTGTGGAAATTGTGAATTTATGGGAATTAACTGGAAATTTTGGATGATTTTAAGAAACATAGACCATATCACTCATATACCAACAACATATTTTGTCATAAGACATTTTTGCAAAAAATATACAATTAAATTAAAAATATAGCATTTTTCTGTTAAATATGTAGATTGTAAACTGAACAAATGGAAAGGGCTATCAAAACATTTAAATGGTGTATGAAATCAGGTGTGGTTATGTAAAACTGCTTAGCAGGACGCAGAAGAAACAGCACATTTTGTGCTATCTAGCACCATGATAAGCTAACTTCTTTAATACAAAGGTGCTAGCTAGCTTACCTTTAACATATCTGCCTTACCAGTGAGCTAGCAATCTATATTTTGATTGGGCTAGCTAAAATCTAACATTTTAGAACAAATATCATCTAAGTTATATCATCATAACTTTCTTGACTGTTTGTAGTCCTCAAATGTGTAGCGTGTCTGTATCAGTGACTGTATGTGGCTCATAAAGGTTGCTTTAGAAGTCCATAATTCTAGAAATCATTGAGATGTGATGGGAGGATGCACAATGCGTATAGGAGGTGCGGCCTCAATAGCCCTGCATTAAGAAGTGTGTTATGCCCCTGTGATTGAAGAATAGCAAATTATAGGCTACTCAACTTTATGCATATCACATCTCACAGTTTTAGCCAAGACCGCTAAAATATTATTTTCTACCAACTGTCTTTATGTCCCTGACCTTTAGTTGAGATAATTCCCAGTTTTTTCCAATTTATTCCCGTTAATTCCCATAAATTCCCATAAATTCCCGTTAATTCCCATGGAAAGTTTCCAACTTTGAAAATTCCCGGAATTTTGCAACCCTACTGGCAGCACCATTAACACTGCTCACGGTCATCAATCACAACGACTGTAGCTTAATATATAATATAGCTTAATAGTTAATATAATAATCCAAACAGGAAGTGTGATCCATACAAATACATTGATTACCATACTGTGGTGGCCTTTCCTTGATATGCCAGTTACAGAATGTTCTTGATGACATTCAATTATTAACAGTAACCTATAGTGCAACATTCCAATTTCGTCTTTAGATAGGGGCTTGAAAAGGTTAGTGGCCACTAATATAAGTTTAGCCTTGTGTATGTGAAGGGCTACTGACGTCACTAGTTTGAGTGAGCGGGAAGAAGGGTGTTCTACAAACATTTTCCCGTACTGTCCCATGAAAACCTGTCGTCTTTTCTAATCAATCGGTACCAAAACACATCCCCGTAGGTGTCTAACCTACGTTATTCTATGCGTCTTAAAGCAAATACTCGAGTGTAAATCTGAAGAAAATTCTTAAAGTGAAGGATTTAGGTTAAGGCCAACTCTTAAATTTTGTCAAATTCGGTTGGTAAAATTCAGTAATTCTTTGACACAATCAAGAAAAGAACTAAATCAGTTTATGGTTCCCGATGCTGCCCGTGAGGCTTTGAAGCTTGATAATTTCAATTTTTGGGTAAGCATGATTTCAAGCAATTTCAGGAGCGTTCAATTTTGAGTGATGTCGGGCATCTAGACTACTTTGTACAGGCAGGTTCGAGAACTGACGTTAGACCTTAAATGAAAGTGACAATGTTGTCACTGACGAAGTGCCGGCATTCATGTTGTTATATTGCAACATGCAACCCAAAGAGAACCGATAATTGACAACTTCTCAAACGTGTATGTCCACAACAGTGAAATAAGATATGTCCGATTGAAAATTGTACATGAAAGGTTAATAGTTAACATAATCAAACAGGGTATCACACAACGTAATACTCTCTGTCACACATGCGGTTAGCTCCGTTAATGCTATAGTCACGCGTTAACAAGTTGGGCTTATACAAGACGATCGTAAATGCAGCACATTCGACTCCGCTTAGATGTAGGCTATGCGCAAACGTGTATTATAACACAACATTCAGACCGCCTTATCAGATTAAACTGAAAAAAATATTTAACACAGTCGTTGCTGGCCTTATCTGGTTAACTAGCGTTAGTTAACACTAGCCTGCAAGGCTAACATCAACTACGAAATAGTTCAATTAATACAGTGATAAACTAGGAACTTACCCGTGGTACGCGAGTAGAAAGTTCCTGTCTGAGAATCTTCCCTACTACAGTGTCAACACTTTTAGGGGTAAATAGATACTTAACTCCGTTTAAAAAATAAATTACGGCCTTTTGAGGATCCAGAAATACGCAACTACGACACTTTAGACCGAGCTCTCACAGTAGGCCATGAAGAGTTTCAATGCGCATGCTTCAACTTGTAAGCGGGCAGTTACGTACAACGTTTCTGAATACGTCACAAACTGCCTCCCTTTTGTAGAAGTGCCTTTTGGAGATCATTTTGTGCATTTAAGCAAAGAAAAACTAAACAACTTTGAGAAAAAAGTAATAAGTTTCTAATCTAAATTTCAAAGACTAAATTGATTATGTTCTTATTTTCTTTCATTTCAAATCTGAAACCTCTTGCTTAAAGGCTTGAAGGACAACATGCAGATTAGACACTCCTATGAATAATGCACATCATATGTAGATTTTGAAAAAGAAACTGCCATTCAACAGCAAGCAAGTATATTCCGTTATGTATTTTAGACTTTTACGCGGCCGCGGGTGGGCAGACGAATATTGCCGGTGGATCAGAACCAACATCAAACTTTAATGCTTATAACATAATACATTTTTAAAAATATATTATGCATTGGCAACCACTTAAACACATCGTAATGCACCGCGTACGCTCAAAAGCGACTCTTCGTAATCTATTTAATGATAAACAATGTCGATAAACAAGTGTTTCCAGTGTTTCCATGCTTATTTTGTGCATGCGCAGAACGCATTGTGCAGGCAGCACGGATCATGATAACTGCTGTGTCCAAAAAGTGGCCGGAAGTTACGTTGTTTCAGGTAATAGATGAGGTCAACCTCATGTCACAAATGTTATTATCTTAGAACGGGCACGCCCATTTTCAGGGTAAAAAATCTGAACAGTTGACTGCTAGTGAATAGAGGTTGTACACGATCCGAATAGTATGGTGGCCCTGAAGTGCAAACCACATTAACAAATTACTTGAATTTCCCCTTGGGGATAAATAAAGTATCTATCTATCTATCTACTAAACACAACAAGAAATTGAGAAACACAAACAAATTCAGAAACAACAAAATTGAGAAACACAAAAACAAATTAAGAATCACAAAAACGAAATTCAGAAACACTAAAACAAATTAAGAATCACAATAACAATTTTGAGAAACACTAAAATAAATTAAGAATCACAAAAACAAAATTGAGAAGCACAAAAACAAAATGAGAAACACAATTACATTAAGAAACCGGAAAGGGTAGGTACCAGTCAGCAACAGGAGAGATCACTGATTGGACGACGGGCTGTTCGTCTAGTTCAGTGTTTCTCAAAGTATGGTCCGCTTGCGACCTCTAGTGATCCGCGAGGGAATCAATTAAATAATTCATTCAAGCTGACTTATAGAAACGTAGCTGTCTATTCAAGAATATTTTGATTCAGGACATAGGCCCACGAGGTGATACTGGATATGCTCAAGTGTAATCAAAATATTGTGATGAACTTGGCTTTATTTCAATAGCTTCAAGCCTAGACAAACAACAGCTTCAATAGGTTCACGTAGACAAAACACAATTCAAAAATGAACCTACAGACAGTTGTTAACCGTCTTAACTGTTATTTGGTTTTATTGGTAACTTCACTAACAGTGTCTAGCTTCACAGCAACATTAACTGTATATTGTCAGATAAATGTACACCAGCTAACAGCTCATAAAGTCGCTAAAAATACCTGTTGCTATGGACTCATTACTATGCCCTCGTTGGGATCGCTGCCCAAAGACACGGGTCCAATCAGTGATGTCTCCTGTTGCTGACTGGTACCTACCCTATCCGGTTTCTTAATGTAATTGTGTTTCTCAATTTGTTTTTGTGATTCTTCTTTTTTTTGTGTGTTTCTCAATTTCACTTTTGTGATTCTTCTTTTGTTGTTGTGTTTCTCGATTTGTTTTTGTGATTCTTCATTTGTTTTTGTGTTTCTCAATTTAGTTTTTGTGATTCTTCATTTATTTTTGTGTTTCTCAATTTTGTTGTTGTTTATGAATTTGTTTGTGTTTCTCAATTTGTTGTTGTGTTTAGTTATTTGTTAATATGGTTTGCACTTCAGGGACACCATAGAATAGCCTGCACCATCCAAAATAATGTATGGCTGTTTACTTTCATCTAGGCTAAGTTGTTGCAACTTGTGGAAAGAAAAACTTTTTTATGGTGGTAAACTTATTGGCTTTGTTTTGCCTATGCCTTTTAGGTTTGTTCCGTCCCTTAAATGTAAGAATGCATGAATATCACACACATCCCCACAATCATCAGGGCAAAACATTAGATCAGCACCAACAACAGCAAGCAAGTATGTTGCGTTGTGTATTTTGGACCTTTGGACCTTTGGACCTTGGAACATAATAAATTCTTAAAGGTCTCCTTCCAAAATAAACCGTTTAAGACTTGATGTTTTTACATTACCATAGGTCAGCCCAAGTTGTACTTCTATGCTCAACTTCAAAATGCTCTCCTACTCCTGTAGTCTGTATTCGCCTGTGAAAGAAAACTGCCGGGAAAAACGAGCAAATCGGAAAAGCCGTACAAATGTACGTCAATTTGAACATTAGCTATGCAGTTAACCCGCCCTCAAGAAACGTTAGACTGCCTGTAGACAGACCCACTAGATGGAGCGTCACAGTGTTGTTAGCCAATCAGAGGCGATACATTTGCATATCATTAATATTCATAAGAATCCTCTCGAGCTATCCCTGCTCTCCTTTTCACCTAACTAAAATAGCTTGAAACAAGACAACCACAGCATATTTTTTGTCGAAACCAACTCTCATGACATTAGTTTAGACAAGAGACCACCACAAAATTAATGAAAATACGGAGAAATGAGACCTTTAAAAATGTATCATGCATTGACAACCACTTAAACACATCGTAATGCACAGTGCAAGCTAGGGATGCTCGATCATGGAAAAAATCATAATCACGAGTATTTTGGTCATGATTGAAATCACGATTTTTTTATACGATTACTCATTGACTTTGGAAATCTGCTGCATTCATTGAACAGAACAGTGAATTCTCCTCAAAACAGATTAAGACAGATAGAACAGATAAAGGCAAACTTAAACAATTATTATTTTATTTTTTTGCCCTCATAGCTCACTGACAAGTTTTGTCTTTGGTACAAGCTGCTCTGCAGAATAACGAAACGGAGCGGGATCACGTGACTCCGCATGCAGTAGTGTTTTCAAAAGGGAAAGTAATTGAAATAATTGACCTGGGAAAATTTGATCAATTATAGGGTCTGAATGTTGATTACGATTACTTTTCGATTAATTGCACAGCCCTAGTGCAAGCTATATCAAAACTGACCCTTTGTGATCTTATTGCGACTTAATTTGAAGATGGCAACGACCGGAACATTCTGTGAAGGTATAGCGCATTTTACAAAAGGCATGTCTCAAAACGCTTAACACAATGCACCAATGAGCAACAGGGGAAAGTAAAAACTTCGCATCGTTTTTTGTTTTTACTTGTTATGGTAAAGGAAGAAACCTTGGGCAGTTACGACGACTCAATGGGCTGACCCAACTGCCTAGGGTAGGTTTTCAGTCTCTGAGATGGTGAAAGTTCAACATTAGTCCATTAGGCACACATCATAATAAATTGTGGGATTAATATAGCAACATAAGAGTCCCGTTATAATCCCAGGATATAGCTCTATATCAGTAGGAGCAGTCAGGCCAAAGGGCCAGATGGAGGCTGTATCAATCATGTCAGGGTCATCTGTGGAGCTGGGGACAGCCTGCCCAGGAGGCCAGAGACGCAGAATCAGCAGAATATATTCTCACTCTTGAACCTTTGTCCTCATTTTTAGACCTATGTGTTACATAGATATGTAAAATAACATTTAGCATGGTGTTCATTTTAGGAAATCCTCAGATCTTACAGTGCATTTTATTATCCTGGGTAATAAAACACACCATGAGTCTGAGATCTGAGGATGTCCTAAAATCGAATCAAATTTGAAACAAATTTTAACATGAATTGTTAGGTGAATCGATGCTTAAAGCCTCTATGTGTAGGATTTATCTTCTATTTATCTTCATCTTTTATTAAAAATATATTTTTTATTTTAAAAATATAATGTAAAACGATAGTAATTACCTCCATGAATAAATTGTAGTGTTCCCGTAAACTTGGTAATTTCCATTTATATATAGATGTGGCTGGGTACCAAATGAGAATATCCATTTTGCGCCGCCATTTTCAAAATGAGGACCATGGGAAATGAGGACCGTAGGAAGGGGAGGGCTAATACATTTTATTCAAACATATGCAGTATACCACTTCGCCGATAGATGGGAGAAATTCTCATACGAAAAAATAAAACTTACACATAGGGGGTTTAAAAAAAATAATCGCTTGATTACTCATTAAAAAAAAGAATCATTTGTCCCAGCCCAACTAGACTGCATTTTCTTGGCAGAAACTGTAAGGTGAACTTGCAAAAAGGAGACTTGTTTTATTGGACATTTTTCTCACAGTTTTGTATGTGTTTATTGGGTTTTATCATGTTCTTAAACTGGACTCTTTTAAACACTACAAACAAACAAGGACCTGGTGCACTAAATGGGCAATATAAAACTTTTATTAGGCAGTGGTGGTGAAGGTGGTAGAGGAGCTGTTCGACCACAAGGTTGCAGGTTTGAGCCCCACTCTACCTGACCCCATCAAAGTGTCCTTGAGCAAGACACGGAACCAGGCCCGTCGCAACCGGGTAGGCAAACTAGGCAATTGCCTAGGGCCCCCAGCTGAAAGGGCCCCCCCTGATGAACAACTGGTTATGTATTGAAAGCAACGACGACAACCTTGTGAGCATGGCAGTGCCCATACAGCGCCACCCTAAATGCTATGACCGAAATGTTGTCGAAATAAAGACAATACCTTCTCAGAATTTCCCGGTCACCGCCATCTTGAAATTAAGTCACGATAAGTCGATTGACGAGCTACAACTTTATAAATGTCTTTGGTCAAACTCTTTTAAGTTTCATCATTTGTTGGTGCTTTAGTGCTCATGTAGATAGTCACCATATATTTTCAGATGAAATCCAAGCACTTCAACAGAATATAATTTAATCTGTTCCCCTGTTCTATCTGTTCGTCAATCGACTTATCGTGATTTAATTTCAAGATGGCGGTGACCGGGAAATTCTAAGAAGGTACTGTCTTAATAAAACTGTCTTTTTAATAAAGTACCTGTACACTTTCAAAATTCTCATTGTTTCGTTTTAAATATCAGGGCCCTCAGAAATCTACCAATAAAGTGTACAGTTACTTTGAACATTGTTAATGGTGTACAAATAGCGATTTAGCTGCATAGGCAAAGTGATGCCCTATAGCTAGCAGTGTAAGGTTAATGAAAGCTTTGGCCTAAAACGGTTTAATGCGGAATGCTGGGAGGTGGGCATTGGATATATGTTTGTACTCGGTAACATCTTTCAGTACAGTGCAGGTCCAAATCACACCGGCCTTCTCCTTTTAACTAATAAAACTTTAACTGTTCCGGCTTAAATGACCCCCCCCCCCCCCAAAAAAAAAAAATTTCTCAATAATTGGGGGGGGGGCTAACTATACATTTTAACTGTGCAGCTTCATAAGCGCCACTAACCGAACTGCAATAGGAACTGCAGGTACAATGGAGTTAATAGGGAGTGGACCGGCTCTGTAAATGGGCTCTGTCTTTGCTCACAGTCATGATCGAGATACAGGAAACGCCGTCAGCAAGGCAACTTCCTGTCTTGAAATGAATAATATGCCGTACTGCCGGATCTGACAGTTGTTGTAAATTGTTCTTAGACTCCAAATGTACAGTTGTACTGATGGGGACATCGAATTTGCACATTTTGCGCACACGGCTTTCTGTCATACATTTGCTTTGATACCGAGGCGGTCGGATTTTTTCCCCCCTTCGATTGCCTTGTTCATCAGGTAACCAACGTTAACGTAATGTAGTGCAAGATGGTAAAGCATGATCGCAAATCGTACATTTTATTCTGAACGTTTTAGACAACAAGCAAATGTTACAACCCGCTGTGAACTCTCAACTGTATAGCTGTTCATGTTTCGACAAGAAGTTGGCCTGTTGGCTTTCATTCCGTCGTGTTCTGACCTTTTCCAATACGAGAGGAGGAATATGTCTCGGTATAATATCCACAGTCTACTGGATTGGGTGTACGGCGGTGTGGACCCTAAATTTGAAGGAAATGGAGGCCCAGAGTGTGCAGCTTTCATCACACGTCAACAACGTTTTAATGAGAGCATGGTTATAATTATTTTATCTATCGCAGAGGTTGCTTTGGCACTCAAAAAAATTGACTTTTCAAAAGAACATAAAGAAATCAAATATGGGCGAAACACCAAGGAAGACAGCCTTGGCAAGAACCTACTCTTGGTAGCGCTCTGTATGACATTTGGAGTGGAAGTCGGATTTAAGTTTGCAACCAAGACCGTCATATACCTTCTAAATCCTTGCCACGTTGTCACCATGGTGCAGGTGAGAGAACCAATTAGTTGGCTAGTGTCTCTCATACAGTAGCCCAGCCTGCATTCCACATGCGGTTTATAAGACATGTCCTAAATTATTCATAGTGCCATGGTATCCATGTAAATGCATAGAGTAAAATGTTCTGAGGGATTTGTGTAGAAATGCATTTGTTCTGATTTAATCTGTATGAGCGTGTGTACCGCTCACAAAAAAAAAAACACTGCAGTGTCTCAGTGGAAAACAATTTTTTTTCTGCAGTAGGCCTAATATGTTTTTTTTTGTTAAGAAATATTGAATTGTTCAGTACAATGTATTTTCTGTTAATGCATATTTTCTTTATCCAAAATATACCGTAGTATATAGATTTAATACTGTAAAAAACAGTACAGCCCAGATTTTTTTAAAAGGTACCTTTGCTACGTAGTGATTAATTTTTCAAGTATAACTTATCTGACCCACATTAACTTTAAAAGGAGTCCCAGAACACGTTTGACCGTTTGAGCCTCATTAATAGCATATTTAAATATGTGGGTCTGAAAATGGTCCAGGTGCACTGCTAGAACGCCTAATATAGGCCCAAGAATAAGTATTACAATAAAACACTTTGGTTTCCCGCCCACTTGGCAAGTTCATGAATATTGAATTGAGTTGAGCACTAATTGGCCGATTTACTCAGAGGGTCTTTGGGCTGTATCCGGATAGTGCCCCAGTGACGCCACTTCCGCTAGACTCTACGAGACCTCTGAGCTCGAAAATAATGAATGTGTTTCAATGAGAACAAAGTAGCTATTGTCTGGTCACAGTCGTTGTATGTCCCTGATATGAAATATGATGTTTGTGGATAAAAATGATGTTATTTCATGTATAACGTTTGACGTTTATTGTTCAGATAAAAGCTGTAGCGAAAACAAAAATGAAAGACTACGTCACGTTGTTGACGTAACATCATCAGTCGTTCTTGTAGTGTCGATCCTGAAAGATAATCGCTGGCTTAAACGGATCAGGTAAGATAGTTTTGAGCGAATATAGCTGCTACTCAGCTAGTGGCTAACGATGAGTGTAGCTGCTAAGCTACCTAGAGTAGTCCATGCAATGCCAGTAGTAATGACGTATATCATTCACGTCGAGAGCAACAAAACCTCTCACAAAACCTGCCACCATCAAATTTCTTTGCTATGAATAGTGTTTTTCTTTGCATTAAAAATCTATTTTAAACTGACAAACAACATATGTCCCATTCCTGTTGCAATTCAAACGGGACCAGAAAATGGTTATAGTATTTCTATAAAAATACATGGCTAGCACTCACATTTTGAGGTCCTATGAAGCCGAAGTAAAACGGAAGTCACTGGGGCACTCTATGCTGATCAGCCCATGAAGTACAAGCTACGCTCACTGCTGGAATCTCGTACTGTCTCTGCTCTATATTAGCATTAAACCGTCTCTAGTATTAGTTGAGCTGAAGCAACAATGGATCTACTGGGAAATCAACTGTACATGTTTGAATCCGAGTAAGAAGAACAGCAAATTCCCTAGCATTTGGAAATGAAAGTGGCAGACTGGTAAGTTTTTATCACATAGATTTCACAGTCTATGATGATTACATACCGTCACAGAATGCTTACCGGGCGCTTGGCAAGTTCAATGACTACTGCTATGAAAAAAAAGATTGCTCTTTTCCAATGAACATATTATGTTAACGCTTACTTTTACGGACAAAAATGGGAGATTACCTCGTAAATATGTGCATAGTTAGCTGTTCTAACACTAGCATTACATAACACTAGCATTACAACTGCCCTGCACACATCTAGATGCTAGCGTCATTAGAAAAGAATTTTAACACATTGTAATGCATGCGTAGGTCTATTTTAGAGCTTGATGACTACTGTGTTAGATATGGGTTTTTTTCCCCCAGTCAAAAAATTACCCTGCCATTATACATGTGTAGCCATGGTTATTGTAAGCTTCACTTTGTTTCCCCCCACCCCCCCAACACTAACACGGTGATCAGAGTTAGCAATAACTGTGGTTTTGGGATGCTAAATTCAGAGCATAGCATGTTGTACGAGTAGGAATTTGTCAAGTAATGTGAGACCTTATACTTACCTCCTTGGACCAGGTGCACATGCAACAACTGAATGCCTCAGGAGAGGGAAAACATATGTTGTACAGACAGCGGAGGTAAGGTCAAATAAAACTGTCAACAGTATCTGTATGTTGGAGACTTTGTTGTGCTTACTGTTTACCACAGTGTGCTGTGCAAATTCTGTTAACCACAGATTCCACCCCTCTGCAGGTACAAAGAAGAATCAGGTTCCTCAGGAGATGGCATGCATGATTGATCATCCAGGCTCTGAACCAGTGTTCTTAAATATTCTTTCTAAAACGCAATGAATATAGAGCCAACTATTGGGCAAGTAATGGTATATACATGGTGAAAAGTCATATTGAAATGCATAATTGGTATTACAATCTGTTCACAAGTGACTCAGAAATAATAATAATAAAAAAAACATTATTATTTAAACATATTCCACTGTTACACTCAGAACAATTAATCAAAAAAATATTAAAATATGCTTTCTCCCTATGTCGCAATGTAACTTTTAGTTGTACGGCTGGTGACGGCTGATTATTATTACTATTAACTGTTACTGTTATTATACTCAGAAGTAATGTCATTCTTGTTCTGTGCATGGCATTCAGTGTTTTATAGCAGCAGTCACAAAGTTTACTCTAGCAGCTGTTAGCATTTGGGCACTGTATGTCGTAGGGTATGTGAAAGTTTACATTATTCATATCAATAGATTCGGTTTTGCACGAATATAATATTAACTGGGTCTTGTCAATGATGCTGTGTACGTGATCATCTTGAATAATATTTTTGCAACTGTAAAACTGAAGATGTGACAAGATGCTCCTAACTTAGGGAATGACAACTGTCATTGTAAACGTTATTACATTCAAGCAGTCACACTGACAATTGTTACTGGTCCCACATCGCCTACTACATCACATGTGATGGGTCATATTGCACAAGTGCTAGTGGTATGCAACAGTTAAGTAGATACAAGCATAACCTACAAGTATCTGCAATTGTTAAAATAATGTGACACAAAGACAGCATTGGTAAACAGAATTGACATGAATTTCCTTCATATAAGAAAGAGAAATATTATGCTCATTAGTTTGTAAATTTCTTAATCGAAATGGCTATATACCCCAAATATAAAGTCATTAAGTTAGCCAGTTAGGGATCCTAACGTTTACGTGTATTTCAATTCCGTTTGGTGATATAAATAATAACATTCACAGTCTATAAGCCACTGCAACGCTTCCTGCTATGTAAGTAAGCGTTGCAGTGGCTTCAATTCTATAGGAAGACATTAATGGAGATGCGCTGTCCACATATAGTCAATGGGTTGTACTAACCAGACAACGGCTGAAGCACAGGAATCCTCTTCACCGCATCCACAAAAGGCTAGGGGTCATGGATAACTTCATTAAAGACCAGATATACACACTAGTGTTGCCGTTGTCTGTTATAGGTTTGCACCTAATGAAAGCACATTCTTAATTGCAATTTATATTACATATGTTAACTTGTTCACTCCTTCTTCACTCGTGACTGTGTGCCCTCTGATCAGACTGCTGTTATATTACAACGATCAGTTTAAGACCCAATGTGACATTATACAATATGACATTCAGCCAATACCAAGAGGTACATCATACTGTACGTAAGCATAGCCATAGGTTTGAGTTAGGTTGTAGGCCTTTGGGTTTGTGCTACGTGATCAAATTACTGAGTCTTTGGGCAACTGAGTCTTTGGGAGGAATGGGTATTTTGGTGAATTCTGCCTTACAACTTGAAAAATGTGCCTATAGGTATTAAAAAGTACCAGGGCAGACATCTGGTAATTAGAGCTTACCTTCTTCCACATTGTAAGGACCCCATTGGTGGTTAGACACAGTCTAACTAGTTCAGGGAAAGATTATCTAAGAAAAATAATTGTAACTGATTTTTTTTGAGAAAATACAATTTATGATGCTGATCTGGTTGAAGACAATTCTTAGGATCCTCTAACATAAAAACTAATCCAAAGTCCCAACCCTAATTTAAAGGTCTCCTACCAAAATAAACCGTTTAATACTTGATTTTTTTACATTACCATAGGTCAGCCCAAGTTGCACTTGTATGCTCAACGTCAAAATGCTCTCCTAAAACGAACGAATCGGAAAAGCCGTACAAGTCTACGACACATTAAACATTAGCTATGCAGTTAGCCCGCCCTCAAGAAAACATTATTAGGCTGCCTGCAGACAGACCCACTAGAGGGAGCGTCACAGTGCTGTTAGCCAATCACAGGCAATACGTTTGCATATCATTAATATTCATAAGAATCCTCTCGCGCTATCCCTGCTCTTGTTTTCACCTAACTTAACACCGCACCTAACAGCGTATTTTTGTCAAAACCAACTCTCATGACATTATTTTAGACAAGAGACCACCACAAAATTAATGAAAATATGATGGAATGAGACCTTTAACTATTTAAACTATACTACTATATAAATGTTAAGTCATTTCAACATGACACTTCTACTAACCACAACCACTTCCACAGTTACAGCCTAGCAACTAACATGATTAATCCAGTAACCAGCTTAGAACCCACCAAAGCTACTCGTAACAATTAAACAATTACATCATAACTGAGCAACAGCCTAGCTTTCCCACTTTCACAGTTACAGCCTGTTAACATGGCAACCGACATGATTAACCTAGCAACGAGCATGATAACCATCATGGCAACCCTAGCAACATCCTAATAACCCCAAGTACCCTAGCAACTGCCTTGCAACCTTTTTCACTGTTGCAACCTAGCAACCAACTTGTTAACCTAGCAACCAAAATAGCTACCCTATACTTGAGTTGCCATATCACCTTATCTACTTAAGCAACTACCTAGAAACCACATTATTTTCCTCAGGAACACCAGAGAACTTTTAATAGGAGAACTTCCAAACAATTTTGTTTGGTACTGCACCTGTGCGAGCTTGCAGGCGAGTGCAGAATGAATGGGGGCCTATGGAGCTGCACCTACAGATTCCTACATATCTGTGGATATAATTTCTTTTTTTTATAAACAAATCTAATAGTTAAAACAGAGGTAGAGGTCAGTTAAAAACAGAATAGAGAATTGTCACGAGTGCATGCGCAGTATTTTTAAACTCGCTTGGTTATGAAAACATGCAGCTTTTTAGCAAATCTGATGACGTCACGCCAAATGCTAGCAGAGACAAGGTCACGACTGGCTAACCTGTACAATTACAAAAGGATATGACTTCCAGATTATTCCACTTCTGGCCTAAAACCCTGATCTTGGAAACCACAAGAATATTTAGACTTTGTTGACGATATGCAAGGAAAACATGCAATTTAGCCATAGACGTCCATTGATTTTGCACTCACCCGCGATCGCCCCTTTGGTGAGCTGCAGCTAAAGTCAGTGTAATAGGTGAATAGGGAGTGGAGGGGCTCTCTGTAAATGGGCTCTGGCAACACCCTTAATCTAGCAAGCAGTTTAGCAGTAACTGTTAAGTTTGATCAAAATTTTTATGTAGATCAAAGTATTTATTATGACAAGTACTTGGTACAATTTAAGTGTCCTAGATGGTTAAACAACAAAACAAAGTTAGTCACATTTCTCAGTTACACATTTTGGTAAGTGGTTATTTGTCTTTGTAAGGTGGTGTAGCCCACAATATCCACGACAAACAATGCAGGTTTAATGCAGCTATATTTGTTTAATAATATCTATTATTGTAGTATGACTAATCCTTTGCAGATTGAATTCTAATTTCGGTATTTAGGATGACATTCAGTCTAATATCTCTGTCATACCTTGCTGTATTTTATTAATGAAAACTTCCTGATGAGGCATTTGTGGCGCAATTTTTTTTTTCACTTCCCGGAGAGAAAACAGAGTTGATATGGTACGTCAGGTTGCCACTCATGGAGGAACGTCGACACACCCTTCATCTTAACCTTATCTACAAGAGAACTATTGGATGAACTCAGGTAAAAAGGTTGATTATTACTTTGCATGCAAATATCTGGTCTTTTTATTATTCCACTGACGCTTTTTTGTGTCATAAATGATTGTGTTTTTTGGGGGGGTGTTGGTGAATATCTCACAAGATTATACAACTTCTAGTTTGGATATTTAGAGTTGTTTTCAGTTTTGATTCAAATAGCCTGTCAGATATTATAATGCTACTGCAGTGTTTTAAGTTAGCTGCTAGAAGTCTTTGTAGCCCTAGCCCACCCTAGTTATGTGGCTTGCTTCATGTTCCTATTGCCTAAAAGGGATATTAGACACATTTTATAGACATAATGTTGTCCAATAATTCTGTTATGTCAATATACAGCATAGTTTGCAGGTATTTGACAGATAGTTGGCAAGTTAACTAATCTATAAACACACTTGGAGGATTCTTTGTCCTTATTACAAACCTGATGGTAATGAAAACACCAGAGTTTCTGTGAAAGTAACAAACATTAAATTAAATGTTCATTTAGAAAATTTTCAAATTTAAAGCTGTCAATAGTTACTAAATGCAATCTAAGTTGAAGTTTAAATACATTTCTTGTATAGTTAACTTTAAATTGAAATTTAATTTGATTTGTCATATATTTATATTTCACTGTTGCTTTCATTTTGACCTCGTGAAGTTTGATGGCGAGTGCTATATTCAATTCAATTTTTATTTGTACAGTGTATGATACAAAAGTCATGTTTCGGAGCACTTCACAGCAGAAAGCATGAATGAGCAATAGGGGCAACTAAAAACTGCCTATTATTGTTTCATCTTGTGTTTTAGGAAGAAACCTTGAGCAGCTCCACGGCTCAAGAAGCTAACCCAACTGCCCAAATATTTAGCAAACCACATTTTGTTTGTAATTTCTGGTCCTCTTGTTCATTTGTTCCAGGTTTTATATGAGGTTGTTATCATTAACACTACAGAGTTTCTCTCAGGTATTTTTGTTCAGTAACACTTTCCCTACCTGCCTGTTGGGTTGGCGGTGAGGTGGTAGAGATCTACAGCATGTAACAGTAATTCTGCCACCTGGGCCAACTCTGCTGTGTCAAGAACACATTGAGTTAAAGTCAATCTTCCTAGAAAGAAGCTCAGAAGTCCAGTTTTTCTTCTGAAAGAGCAAAAAATACTTCACTCTGTTATTCTGAATAAATAGTCTGATTATGCCAGAAATTTTATGGATAGTTGGTGAAAGGTACGAATGGTAATCAGGTTTCACAGTGGAAAAACAAGCTAGTTTCAGCTTTAGCAGGGTAGATGGGGTAGGCCTATATTGATGGCATTCTGCTGATTTACCGTTAGGTACGCTCTCTATTGTGTGTCAAAGTTTCATTAATTGGCATTTAATTGACGACAGATGAAAGTGTAACCTAAAACTAACTTCCAAGTAAATTTAGTTTTAACTAAATGTTGGTGCAGTAATTACATGCAGCTCAAATACAAACCGGATTCCAAAAAAGTTGTGTCACTAAACAAATTGTGAATAAAAACTGAATGCAATGATGTGGAAATGGCAAATGTCAATATTTTATTTGTAATAGAACGTAGATGACAGATCAAAAGTTTAATCAGAGTAAATGTATAATTTTAAAGGAAAAATATTTTGATTAAAAATTTCACGGTGTCAATAAATCCCCAAAAAGTTGGGACAAGTAGTAATAAGAGGCTGGAAAAAGTAAATTTGAGCATAACGAAGAGCTGGAAGACCAATTAACACTAATTAGGTCAATTGGCAACATGATTGGGTATAAAAAATAGCTTCTCAGAGTGGCAGTGTCTCTCAGATGCCAAGATGGGTAGAGGATCACCAATTCCCACAATGTTGCGCAGAAAAATAGTGGAGTAATATCAGAAAGGTGTTACTTAGCGAAAAATTGTGAAGACTTTGCAGTTATCATCATCAACTGTGTATAACATCATCCGAAGATTCAAAGAATCTGGAACAATCTCTGTGCGCAAGGGTCATGGCCGTAAAACCACTGAAAAACTGGATGCCCGTGATTTCCGGGCCCTTAAATGACACTGCACCACAAACAGGAATGCTACTGTAAAGGAAATCATAGAATGGATAGAATGGGCTCAGGAATACTTCCAGAAACCATTGTCAGTGAACACAATCCACCATGCAATCCGCCGCTGCCAGCTGAAACTCTACAGTGCAAAGAAGAAGCCATTTCTAAGCAAGATCCACAAGCTCAGGCGTTTTCACTGGGCCAGGGATCATTTAAAATGGAGTGTGGCAAAATGGAAGACTGTTCTGTGGTCAGACAAGTCACGATTCTTTTTGGAAATCTGGGATGCCATGTCATCCGGACCATAGAGGACAAGGACAACCCAAGTTGTTATCAACGCTCAGTTCAGAAGCCTGCATCTCTGATGGTATGGGGTTGCATGAGTGCATGTGGCATGGGCAACTTGCATGTCTGGAAAGGCACCATCAATGCAGATATAATGAAATGAAATATATTCAGGTTCTAGAACAACATATGCTCCCATCCAGACGTCATCTCTTTCAGGGAAGACCCTGCATTTTTCAACAAGATAATGCCAGACCACATTCTGCATCAATCACAGCATCATGGCTGCGTTGGAGAAGGATCCGAGCACTGAAATGGCCAGTCTGCAGCCCAGATCTTTTCCCTAAAGAGAACATTTGGTGCATCATAAAGAGGAAGGTGCGACAAAGAAGGCCCAAGCCGATTGAACAGTTAGAGGCCTGTATTAGACAAGAATGGGAGATCATTCCTATTGCTAAACCTGAGAAACTGGTCTCCTCGGTCCCCAGACATCTGTTGAGTGTTGTAAGAAGAAGGGGAGATGCCACACAGTGGTGAAAATGACCTTGTCCCAACTTTTTGGGGATTTGTTGACACCATGAAATTTTGAATCAACATATTTTTCCCTTAAAATGATAAATTTTCTCAGTTTAAACTTTTGTTCCGTGATTTATGTTCTATTCTGAATAAAATATTAGAAGTTGGCACCTCCACATCATTGCGTTCAGTTTTTATTCATGATTTGTATAGTGTCCCAACTTATTTGGAATCCGGTTTGTATATGTATGTGTATATATATATATATATATATATATATATATATAAATCATTTAAAGAGCCCATACAACACATTTTTCAACCATCATAAAATGTTCTTTGAGCCTCAATAATTGTGTATGCAAATTTGTGCGGCTGAAAAAGACCCAGGAGCATTTCTGTCTATTCCATGCTCAGAAATGTATGCTCATTACAAATATTCGTATTTCTCACCCTCTGGCCTCTGGTATGAAACCAATAAAGAAAATAATCGTTCATTAATCGTAATCGAGTTAAAATGTTCAATTAATCGAGATTTTGATTTTAGGCCAAATCGCCCAGCCCTAGCGGAATGTAAGGATAGCAGTGCATCATGCGAGGACCCGTCACAGCCACTAGCAGCTTTATTATTTTATTTTTTAATTTATTTCATTCAGTAGGCCTTTTGGTTATGAAGCTTTTTCTGTTTTTTTTTTTTTGTTTTTTTTTGTACAAATCAAAACTGTTTTTCAGGAGACCATCAGACCAGGCTCTACATCTCCATTTGTTGCATTCTAGTGTTGCATTCTTTTATGGTTTGTGATGAGGAATCTCATATTGATGTGATGAGCAAAACTTTTTTTTTTTTACACTTCTTTTTTCCTTTTCATTATATTAGATGGAGGGAGAGAGAACATGCCGATGGTGAAGTCAAAAGGGATGTAGTTGATGATCAACTCCCAATCCTATGCCATCTAAACATCTGCAAACATGAACCTCATGATGCCATGGACTTGAAAATGACAACTTGAATCAGCAGCTGTTTGGTGAAGAGGAAGAGAATGAGTATGCTGAAGCAAAGAAAGATGAGGATCTCTACAACCACATACAAAGCCCTAAAGGATCATCCAGGGATAGACTCACAGGAAAACATCAACCTGCAGCTTCGGGTAAAGGGGATGAAGATGAGGAGCATCTGAAAGGCGCAGAACAGGGACATCCGGTCATGTTCAGATGGTTAACTGTGTGAGCACGTGCACATTTTTGGTTGTTACTAGAGTACTGCTTATTACAATGATAGAAATAGATTTAACTACAGAATATTTTATCTTTTAATGTTTTTTTTTTTGCATTTGAGTCTTCCATTCCATGGCAATTATCATGTCAGGGAGACGGTTCTGCTGAATCTAATTGTTCATATTGGTGTGGTGAAATATATTGAAATTGTTAACATATTGAAATTGTTAAGTACTAATATGGCTGTTTTGAATATGATTTTGTTTTGCCTTATAAACACAATCATTTTATTCTTTGATATATTTTAATTCAGGTTCTGAAACATTTTTCACATGTAAATATAAGTCTTAAAATATTTTTCTTGATTATGTAATTACATTATTTTTTTACATTTATAAATAAAACACTTATTTGTAGCCATGCTTTCATGCTATATACTGCACAATGCCATATTTTGCACTGCCTCATTCATATATCAACACAACTTATGACCATTGTGCCTGTGTGTTAAGGGGTCAAATATCTAATCGAGCAATGTTATTCTACTATTTTAAAGATTCTGCAACATGCACAAATCGGAATCAGCCTAGTATACTTGCTTATACAAGTAAGTTGTTATGCTCTCTAGACATACAACAAGGACATCCTTCAGTGTGTATATATATAGTGCAAGAAGTACAATGGTACATGATGGCAGTCAAGACAATAGACAATATACATAGGCAACTATCCACATTATATACAGGTAATGTATATGGTGCAGGGCAGGATAAATAAGAATAATAAAAAAATAGTGCAGGTAATTTGTAGTTTCAGTGTAGGGGTGGGCAGGGTCCATGTAATAATGAGACTGAATGAGGTTGATCCAGATGGAGGTGGCCGGCTCAACTACCGTTCAACAGGGAGATGTCAGTGGGAAAGAAGCTGTTGTCTTGTTGTTTTTGTATGCAGGGATCTGTAGTACCTGCCAGAGGGGAGGAGGGTGAAGAGAGAGTGCACAGGATGTGTGGGGTCTTTAATGATTTTCTCTGCCTGCTTCCTGGACCTGCTAGAGTACAAGTCCTGGAGGGAAGACAGGGGGGCACCAATGATCTCTTCAGCTGCCCTGACTGTGTGCTGAAGTCTGCCTTTGTCTTGTGTCTGATCCAAACCAGATAGTGATGGATGAGCAGAGGATGGATTCAGTGGTGGCTGTGTATAGTTGATTTTTACCTCCCACTTTAGATCCTGTGAAATGATGATTCACAAGAACATTTGACACTGAACTGTTGGATATTGTAAGGGGAGGCTGCACTGTGGGGTGCTTCCTAAAGTCCACCACCATCTCCACAATCTTAAGACTGTTTAGCTCTAGGTTGTGTTGACTGCACCAGAGCACCAACCTCTTAACTTACTGCTTCAATACAGACTCATCACCTTCCCGGATGAGCCCAATGATAGTGGTGACCTCTGCAGACTTCAGGGGCCTCATTTCTGGGTTTATGCCAGAAGATGGCACACGCACGAAACTCGTACATTCCACAACATTTTCCCTTTGTAAATCACAACCAACTTTAAAGTTGCGACACCTGTGCATACTTCAAACCACACCTATAATTTCTGCTTATAAATATTCAATGAAACGCCCTAAACGCAAAATGTTTTTTCCTCCGGTGGGGCATAACTGAAAATAATTGAGAAGCACTGCCTTATAGTAATATGATTGCAGTAGTGATGGGCAGATTCTATTGAGACTTCAAATTGTGTATCGAGCATGTCACATAATTTTGAGCCGTGTGTGAAATGGATCACGTGACGTGCTAGTGCTTTGAATCTAGATTGACTATAAAGATGAAGAATACGGTTTGGGTATTGTTTTGAGTTTCCTTGAATATACAACAAAATGTTCTGCTCTGCTTTGTGTGTGGTAGCTGATTCCCCACAAGCAATAGAAGTTCTGCTATTTGTGTCTCCTATAAACTATTGAAAAAGAGATTATTAACATTGGGTACAGCCAAGTTATCCACCATTGTAATTCCTCCAGAAACTTTCTCTCAGAATGTCTTGGGTAGCTTGGTTGCCAGTGTATACCCATGTCAGTGAACAACAAGTAAGCCTACTAGGTTACTGCGTGAAAAGTAGGCTACATTTTAGGACAACTTGTCTAGTGAGCATAGATGGATGTTTGGCTACAGAATTCTTTACCCCATTACTTTGTTGTTACATCGTTAAAATACCCTGAAGTTTTCTGACGGATATACAGATAGCAGCCGCAACCTACTTACAGTGGGGGTTTTTTATGCTTCCAGTTTAATTTAGAAGGAAAAGTGACTGGATGTCACAGAATGTCACAGTGTCTGTAAGATCTTCCAGGTCACCTGTGGCATCCTCAAACATACTCCAGTCTGTGCAGTCAAAACAGTCCTGCAGCTCTGTCATAATTTTTTCACTGTTCTGGGGCCTATTGCACAAAACTAGGATAAGGGATTAAGCCGGGATATCTTGGTTGTACTATTAAATGATTGGTTATCATGGATAAATTGAGTCAGGATAACCCAAGATATCCCGGCTTAATCCCCTAATTTTGTGCAATAGGCCCCTGGTCACATGCTTTGCAGATTACAGCTTTTGTTTATAAGTGAGAATGAGATGAATCAAGCATTAATGTACTAGTAGCAGTAGCATGGGAAAATGCTATTTTTACTTTACTAGCCTTGTTGAATTCGGAGAAGTTGTGCATGGGCAAATCGCTGTCCTGAACATGAGACTCAATGTCTGTTCTTTCTGTCCACAGATTTTCCTCTTAGCCTGTCCACCGTGTAAAATGGCCATGATTGTTTTCAGGTCAGTATTACCCTGGTGTTCATTTAATTACTTTAGACTGGTATTAATTGTCAGGTAAGTCTTGCTTTTAATTAAAGACTGGTCTAATTCAGTGCTTCTGCACTTGTACAGAAGTTAAAGCAACGTGTCTCAGTGTGTGTACTCAGTTGCTCTTTTCAATATTGAAAATCAGTGGCATGTTGCTTTAAAGAGGGGCTAAGCAACGTTCTGTTTTTTTCTCTCACGAGCTCCCTCTAAAGACCGCTGTATTGCATTGTATTGCACTGCATTCTATTGGAGGCGGTCCGCGCTGCTGAACATTGCAAGTGCTGTATCTACCGCTACCGGTTGCGCATTCTACACCGTTCATTCGCCGTGTAATGACTCATTTTAGCATCCTAAACAGTATGAAACGGATTAATTAAATGAAAAATGTTGCATAGTGGGTCTTTAAAACATATCGGCCTGTGCTTGGTTAAAAATTGGGAACAACCTATAGCTTGACAAATACAACTTTTATGTAGATTGTATAAAAGTAAACAAGATAACATACAGAACAGTCAGTCAGTTTTCCAAAGTAAGCACTCAGTTTTTCTAATTTACTAACAACAAAAATACTTTTTTATATTAAAATAAATATTAAAAATATAAATATTAAAAGGTTTTTGTTATTTGTTTGTTTTTATCCAATATAAGTCTCTATATCTGTTTCTATCCATCTGCAATATTAATTCACTTCTCAAAGCAGACCTAACAAGCCATTGCAAGTTCACATCTCTTAGAATGTTAAAAAGAAAGGCAGTTAACTAATAGTGCAGTTGTGGTTCTATCATGAATCAAAGATAAATTCTGAAATAGTTAATTTTTTTCTGAAAAACTCAGGCAGTTTTTTGTGGGCTTTTAGACAGGTAAAGAGAGGGGCAGAGAGTGCAAGAGTGAGAGAAGAGAATGAGGCTAAAGATTTATAGCTTACTCCTTAAGGCCCCATCATACTTATGCATTTGATTTGTCGCTGGCACTGTTGCACAACACCATAGAGTGTTGGGTTGTGAAGTCGTTCTTGGAATGTATTCCTCGTAGCCTATGTATGGTGGTGTTGCAGCAGATGTGGTACGGTGATATTAGCAAAAATACAAACCTATAAAGTATTCTTTGCGTAAATGGTGAGCACTGGGTGCCACGAGTGTTTACAATTGATTAGCCTGCTAGCTAGTTCTTCTAAAGAAAATATACTTATGTTAAAATATAAGGAGATATTTATCTTTAATCCAACATTAGACTCCTAAATTTAAATCTGAAGTTAAACACCATATTCCAATGTAAAGATGACCAATCACCGCTGTCAAGGTCTGCGTAGTCTGTCTGCGTCGCTTCGACGCGTAGTTACAAATTTTTGTAGGTCCACGACAGGCAACGCAGAGCTAATTTTAGCAGCGCACAAAAAATTGTCTCGCGTGTTTGCGTTATCTGATCGGCTTTTCTATATAGGCCATTATAGAGACTATCAAACTTTCCAAAGCAATTATCGTCTGATTTTGTTCGGCGACAGATCAATTGGTGCACTCTTAATGGTAGAAACTATTCTGTTAAACTTACATAGTAGTCAATATACATGTTAACATAGGGCTGGTCGATTAATCGAAAAGTAATCAAAATTGACATTCAGAACTTATAATCGGTCAAAAATTTCCAGGTCTATTATTTCAATTACTTTTCCTTTAAAAACACTAGCACATGTGGAGTCAGGTGACTCTGTTCCGTTACGTTGCGTTATTCCACCAACCAGTTGTTAACTAGATCTTTTTTTTTGGATCTACCTTTTTGCAGACTCCAGGTACATATGCTGAATGGAGCACTGCTGGCCCTTCTATTTCCAGTGGTTAACACCAGACTGGTGAGTATTACTCAGTTTAAATCTAAAGAATCAGTACAGAGTCTGTGCCAGAAAATAATGATCAGTACAGTCAATTACAGTAGGATTTTACAGGAGTACAGCATAAGTGACACTTTCTTTTTATGCTTACACAATTCCATTTATTTTTTTGTCAAAGCAACATGCATGCCTTTGCTACAGTTTGTTCTTGTGACTATTTTTGTACAATTCTAGCAAAAGTACTGTCTGCCCATTTACAGTGTTAGTGTTTCACAGGTGCACAGTAGCAGAAAGCTCTCCTCCCCATTATGAATTTTGAAATTCTTGGAATTACAACGAGCCCAGCATTCTGCGACCTTAAGGGTTTGGAAGGGTAGTAGGGAATAAGTAAGTCTTTAATATGCCCAAGTAAGACTATACAAAACTTTATATGTTAGGAGGAGTATTTTGACATTAATTCGACTTTTAAAGTGGTAGTACTGAACCTCTACTAGTACTACTACATCTAAAGTAAATTAATTTGCCTGAAATAAAAAAAAAAAAAAGTTGTGCAGTTGAGTATTGTTCTGACCAAGCAGAGAAACAGTTTACATGTGAGCGCAACTTCACATCTTTTATCGAAGGATATATATAATGCTTGCATTATTGGCAAAAAGTAGCTTCACATTTATTCTATTTCACCTAGTCATTTTCTCTCTCCATAGATCTTTAATAAATGTTTAGGAGAATGTCATGAAGGCACACAATTCGGTTGATTGAGCTTCTTTTTAACCAGTTTTGTAAACAGACTGCTTGTAATCATCACATATTAACATGTCAAGTTCTATCTCTGTGTTTGCTATGTTAGTATTTGTTAAACCTCCTTTTTGGAATTCTCCACTAATCCTGTTTCTGATTTTCTTTTTCCCTTTTTAGTTGCCTTTTGAAAAAGAGATTTACTACATTCAGCACTCCATGCTTTACTTGGTACCTCTTTATCTCTTTAGGAAAGGAGGTGAGCTTAAGATTAATTTTCATAACTATACTTTGCAATTCCAACATCTTATTACAGATTTGACTGTTTGCTAATTAGACAAAGCCCAATTATAGGTAAAAATGATTATGAAACATGTCTGTGGGCAAATATAAAATGATGATGAACTAGCTACCTTACAGAGTAATATGCTACATTAAAGTGTGTTATTCAATATATCTTTGTAAATTTCTATATACAAATATTTATTAAGCTAAAAATAATATACATATTTGTGAAACCAAACCAGGTTTACATCTGTGAAATGAGTTTTTGTGAGATTTCTAAACACAGTTAAATTATGTCTTTTTTAAAATAATTCATAATTTGTAATAACCATTTCTAAGAAACTTAGAGAGGCATAGAAGGCTAAATTATCATTGCAATAAGATTTTTGTGTAATTGAAAGGAACTAATAACGTTATGTAGAAATAGCTAATCATGATCCAAACATGATTAATAAATATATCACATCTTACATCTACCCTAAATATTTAAAAAGTCACTAGCTTTGTAAAACAGGGAGTTGGGGGCTTAGCCCCTTAAACAAAGTTGTGAGTATGCAGCGCACTTAACCCCTGATTTTGGCTTCATTTTCACTGTTAAGAAATTCTATGGGTGACATCACAGATGCGTTGTCCTATTTTTATATACAGTCTATGTGTTTTACAACTTCAATAAAATGCAAGTACAAAAAGTGCTCAAAAGTGTAAATGGTAGGCCTAGGCATTATGCTGAATTTTAGGCTTTAGTGTCAGATTTTGTGTCATAATGACCATTATAGTTGTCAGGTAGAGGTTCTGACCATCTTTTCAAGGCGAGACCTATTTAAATAATTCTTCTAGCAGTGAAGTTGCATGTTAGCCTACAGTAGTCTGTTTGAAAACATGAGGCCTTTATCCAAAAAAATCTTAATTTACTTTACATATTTACTTTTCATATTTCATTTTTTTTATCGATAAAAAATATGGTTGTGTCAGGGAGGGGCAATGTAGAACACAGTTTCCTTTTATGCAGATGACCTCCTTCTTTATATTTCCCACCCCGAAAGATCTCTTCCCGCAGTAATCTCACTTCTGTGGCAATTTGGTGAGTTTTCTGGCTATAAATTGAACCTACAAAAGAGTGAACATTTTCCTATTAATGAAAAGGCATTAAAACTAGATTATTCAAACGTACCACTCAAACTTGAAAAGGACTGCTTAACATATCTTGGAGTCTCCATAACAAAGAAATATAAACACATTTTTGAAGCAAACTTTGTCAGGTTCCTTAATCAGGTCAAGCAAGATATAACAAAGTGGTCTCCTTTGTCTCTGTCCCTGGTAGGACGCATTAACTTTTTTCAATTCTCTAGATTCACTAATAACTTCATGTATATGGAGAAATAAAAAGCCCCACCTTTTTAAAGCATACCTGCAGAGGCCTAAGTGCAGTGGAGGTATGGCACTTCCCAACTTTCGTTTTTACTATTGGGCCAGTAATATTACAGCTCTGGTGCTCTGGAGACACTTTCATTTACATCCCAATCCCCCTGCGTGGATTTCTATCGAAGCCAATTCTAGCAAACACATATCTCTTCCTGCACTATTGGGGGCAGGGCTTCCTATACTTCCAGGACCATGCAGCAACAGAATTGTGTACCACTCTTTGAGAGTGTGGGCCCAGTTTAGGAGGAACTTTGGATTACAGCTGCCTTCACTGTTAAGTCCTATCACTCTCAACCATCTTTTCACTCCTTCACTACAAGATCCAAGTTTCTCAGAATGGCACAGAAAAGGTATAAAATCTTTTAGGGACCTGTTTCATGGTAATAGCTTCTCCTCATTTGAAGAATTATCAAAGGCATATGATTTGCCATCTACTCATTTTTTCAGGTATTTGGTCAGACATTATGTCAAAAATGCTACATCATCTTTCCCTTATATGCCTGCTGAAAATCCCATTGATAGCAAGTGGTTGCAGAGAGAGAAAGCTAAAGGGTCTATATCAGTTATATATAATCTTATTTCAGGACTAAAGCAAACCTCACTAAATAAGATCGAGTTGGCCTGGGAGCAAGACCTAAATGTATTGCTTCCTGAAGATACATGGGAAAGAATCTTAAAGCAAGTGCACTCTTCTTCTCTGTGTGTGCGCCACTCTCTTCTCCAATTTAAAGTTGTTCATAGGGCCCATGTATCCAAAATGAAGCTGTCTAAAATGTATTCTGAAGTCAGCCCCAAATGTGATAAATGTGGTAACTCTGATGCAAAACTGATTCATATGTTCTGGTTTTGACCCAATCTTGAAAAGTTTTGGAGACGTTTTTGAAAAATTGTCTGATATATTACAACATGTATTCCAACCAGATCCACTCATTGCACTATTTCAAAGTCAAAGTCAGTTTTATTTGTCAGTTTTTATTTGGGGGGTAACGCCCTGCCCACACACTCACAGTGGTTGAAAGATCATATTGCTTGTCTATCACTGAAAAAAATTAGGCATTCATTACAGGGCTCGGAGAAAAAATTCTACAAGATTTGGGGATCTCTTTTGGATTACCTCCACAACCCTGAAATCCTGATTGAACCATAGCCTTTTTACCTCTGCCCCCTTGAGTGGTAGTCCACCCTTGCCACTAATTACTTCTATGGTTATAACCAGACACTTTCCGACTGTTTTTTATTTATTTACTTTTTCATTTCTTGTCCTCACTTTCCCTTTTTATTATTATTTCAGTATTATTTCACTTCTTTTTCCCCCTTTTTTATTTTTTGTAGTTCATTTTATTCAATTCAATCTGAGATGGGGAGGAGGGGGGGGGGTGTTGGGAGAGAATAAGGAACTGGTGGGAAGGGGCGGGATCATGGGCCTATCTGCAATGGCAATACTGTACTGTGTATTCATTTGCATGCCTATGATTGTGTTAAGCACTCTCAAAACAATAAAGAGAATTTTGAGAAAAAAATATGGCTGTTGCATTGCCATTTTACATCATTAAATATCACAAAATGTAAGTATTTTAAATATGACCTTTACAACTAAATGAGGACATATCTTAGTGCTGACTGCTTTTAAGTGTTTTCAACAACTTCACTACAGTTTGCTACCAAATTTATTCACTGCATATTTTGTTATGCTTCTCTATGGCAGGTGTGTATACTCCTGAACCGCTGGGAGATATGTGGTGGGCTCTTCTATCAACTGGAATCTTATTCTTGTACCATTTTGTGTTTCTGCAAGGCCTTGGAATGGTATGGTATCCTAAACTGTGTGTGTGGGGTGGGGTGGAATTTGAATGAATGAATTCTGAGTAAAATCGCTTAGATTGCCTCTTCTTAACACCTGCTAAATGCATATCATCATCTTTATTTTATTTGTAGACTTAAGGTCCATAGACAAACATCTTATAAAAACAAAACTAGACAGTACAACACAACACTTATAGAAGACAGTCATACCAATGCTTCCATAGAAGAGACTCGTAGCGCAGAGCACTGACTTTTGGATTTGACAATGTTATGATCAGGTTGTTGGGTGAGCTATCCACACGACACATAAACTTATACATTAAGTTTCTCATTAGTCCTTGAAATGACCACATGTGTGCATTGCAAAACATCTCACTAGCACTGCTGGACCTGGGTTTCTTTAGCAGGATCCTTAGTGAGTCGTTATAAGCAACCTTAAGTTTCTGCATGCTGGATTTATTAAATTTACACCATAGAGGCGCTGTATACAGAGGTGTGCAGTATGCTTTGAACAGTGTGATTTTAACTGTGTCTGAGCACCTATGGAACCTCCTCACTAGACTGCTCACCAGGTATACATTTAAATTATTAAATTTACATGAGAAAAATTATTAAAATTACATTTGGCATGAGGAAGAACTGGATAGAGGAAAAAATAGACTCTCTTACAGTAATATTGCCCATTGGGCTATGAAATTTACATGGTTTATCTTACTGAAATTTGGCTAAAACCAGACAAATATCTCACATATCACACATTGACCCCTGCCATTATGTTAATGGGAAATTCATGTGATCCTTGATCTTCACACATTGACTGTTAGTTAGTAAACATAATGAATTATTGATATCTTAAATATAACTCGTTACTATATTTCTTTCCCGCAAAATGTAACAAAATGACAGTAAAACCTTCCCTTGTAAAGAGTCATCCCCAACACTGCCTACACATAAGGATAACCTCACTGTATGGAGCACAAATAAATAACAGCCCAACAGCTTTATTTTGCTACAATACATGTTTTGGAACATCAGTGAACACTACTAACCACACGGTGAATAGCACTTTTTTAAAACTAGTGTTTTAATGATAGAAACAACAAATGCCCATTGCTAGCCATTTTGAAGCAGGCAGAGGTGATTCTACATTTCTCAAATAGACAGGAGCAATCGCCAAAATTTCGGTGTCAACCACTTTATTGCATTTTAGACAACCTCAGGGCTCAAAGTGTTAAAAACCAAACTATACCTTTAAGCCTTAATGAAAATTTCACTTTTTGCCATTTAAGGGCTTATGGTCGATCGATCGATCGATCGATCAATCTATCTATCTATCTATCGATCAATCGATCAATCAATCAATCTATCTATCTATCTATATAAAATCTTCCTTGACAGAAAGCAAAGTAAATCTTTTGCCATATCTTAGCCAGCTCTTTGTGTTCACTCTTAACAAAGTTAGCACATTTTACTCCCTGAAAGGTTCAAATATGTGGACTAAAAGTTGATAAAAAAAAAGTAGTGTTTAGATTGGATTTACTATTTAAAAAGTAACTAAATTTTTACTTAATGTAACTTTTTACTTTGCTTTTTACTATGCTTATTTTATACACCTCGAGTTCAGGATGACAAATAATAGGGAAAAACATATGAACGTTAGGGGCACGTTTGTGTTGGCATATACGCTTGACTAGCTAGTGGGCTAGCGCCGACTAGAGCTTACTTTTAATTTAAATTTAATTTAACTCCAGCAATTTAGCCAGGAAACGATTTGAATAGGCAATGGCCAATCAGTGAACAGGGCTGAAAACGGTAACAATGAACTCAAAGGATGAATCCTAGAGCATAACGTAGGTCATGACCAAACATTAACAGAAATTAATCCCTGCAGAACGAAGAAATGCCGATGGCTAGTCGTCAGACGCTTTGCAAAAAGTAAAACAAGGCCCCATGCTCTGCAACCCTACTGGGCTGTCAATTAAATAATAACAAAATTATCATATACAGAAGTTATAATCTTTATTAATGCTTACTCACACATCAGCAAACACATTTACTTATACTCACCAACACATTTTCACATCGCTCACTCCCTTGTTTGTAATGTCCCATGTTGTATATGTCTTCTACACTATATGTACTACAGAATTGCAAAATAAATTGCATATTATATAGGCATCTAGAGCACACAGACACTCAGGTGGATTTGACCTTTAACACAATTCAGCTCTACATCTTGTTAAAGGAAAGGCAAGGCAAGGCAAGGCAATTTTATTTATAAAGCGCATTTCATACACAGTGGCAACTCAATGTGCTGTACAGAGACCAAAACAAAATACAATACAAGGCAACAAACGTGTGTGTTAAAAATGAGAATCTAAAAGAAAATTGATAATACAAAGATGAATAAAATAGATGAAAAAAAAGGAGAGGAAATATAAAATATATGAAGTAAAATGATCATTAAAGAAAATAAATAATAAAATGAACATTAATGAGAATTTAAAAGAAAATTGATAATAAAAAGATGAATAAAATAGATGAAAAAAAAAAAGGAGAGGAAATATAAAATATATGAAGTAAAATGTAAGGCAGGTTTGTTTATATAGTGCATTTAATACTAAAAAACTTTCAACTTGGTTCTTTTTTTAACCCTATCAGCTGCATTTTGGATCAGTTGAAGATGTTTAATGGTATTTTTAGGAAGACCTGTGAAAAGACCATTGCTGTAATCAATCCTACTGGAGATTTAGTTTTTTTAAATGCTTTTTCTACATTAGACCCCTAAGAAATTACATCTGGATTCTTTCTTTCACGTGACTTAACACCAGCCTCTTTTCTTCAAGGAAGGGGCAATCTAGCCTGGGTCCGCCCATACTTCCTGTGATGCTACATTGAATTTCACAAACTAGTCAGTCTGACAAAGCTGCCGTTTTAGAGCATTTATGTTCCCAAAAAAGTGAGAACCAATGAGAAACGATCCTAAGATACGTCATCGGAATGAGTGGTCTGATTAGTTGTTGATTCGCCCTGTAGAATACAGAGGCATCTGATGGACGTAGGTGAAGCTAGAACGGTAGATTCGCCAGATTAAGCTCTAAAGAGCTTGGCCGCGTTTCCCAGATTAGTTAAGAAGCTCTTAACGCTAAGATCTTCTTTGGAGCGCTCTTAAGAACGCTGAGAACGAAGAATGCGTTTCCCAGAGTCGCTCTTAGCTTAAGAAGATCTTTCACTAAGAAGGAAACGTAAGATCGAGCTGACCCACTCTTAACAGCCTTCTTAGCGATCTGAGCATAACCTGCCACTAGGGGCGTGTACATTTCTAGGCTTTAGTCAACCTGGTTTCACGGCTTTTCGTGATACTGTCACGAAAATAGATTCTATTGAAACGTGATACCATCACGATTTTTTCGTGCATAGACCACGTTTCCCTTATATGTATTCTTTAAGTGATCAAGCTGCGTCAGGGAAATGTATATCTAATGTTCAATGTTGAAATGCACTCTGTGGACCACTGGCGCAAGAAACATAGGCTAATAGTAGAGAATTTTTTTTTTGTTTTGAATTTCACGTTTATGTGTTTATACATACATAATAACACATAAAAACCCATCAACATCCCTGTGGCATTTCACAGCTACCCTGAATTACACTCATTTAAATGCAGAATGATCCACACAACACATGGTTGAAAAGGAAACCAACGTTTATTGAAAGCATAACGGTGAAGAACCGTGCATGGCAGGCCATAGAGAACGTCACCCTCCAGCCCATGCGGCCTGCGTGACTGGGTGAGTGTGCGAAAGAGCACTGAGCAGGATGACCCTCACTCACGATGAAGAAAAAGTCCTGTCGGTGCCTGCTTAGCTCTTTTTGCGACTTCCATTCTCACATGTGTGTGCCAATATTTACGGGGGTATATGCGCTAATGGGCTTGATTTCTACTTTGATACACATGATGGCACACACACACGTTATCAAAATGAACTTAATGACATCCGCGTGCAAACACGCTACTTATGGTTTTCTTTTTATTATTTTTTTTTAGTTTCTTTTTATTTTATTATATATATGGTTATCTCAACACAATGTGAAACTAATTCACAAACTCAGCACTCATCATGGATATCGCCCCTGAGCTTAATTGCACCTGTGTGGTGGGACCACGGTGCGCCGTGAGTGACTTATGTGCTGAGAAAGGGGTGGGTAATCGATTTGCCAGGCATCGATTGACTCTGTTTCAGCACCACCGTGGTGAACAGCTCTCGTTAAGAGCTTCTTAAGAACCTTCTTTCGCTTGATCTTAAGATTCTCCTAAGAAGGCAGTTAAGAACGCATCTGGGAAACACCCGTATCTTAACGCTCCTTCTTAGCGATTCC
The DNA here is from genome assembly GCA_017657215.1 of Limnothrissa miodon. Classification (NCBI taxonomy): domain Eukaryota; kingdom Metazoa; phylum Chordata; class Actinopteri; order Clupeiformes; family Clupeidae; genus Limnothrissa; species Limnothrissa miodon. Next base: position 377,853 of record JAGFZM010001259.1, read on the forward strand.
TTCTTTGGAGCCTTCTTAAGTCCTTAAGAAAGATCGAATCTGGGAAACGCGGCCCTTATCAGTCGCGTTAGCCAGGCTAGGGGCAGTCCCAAGTCTTTTCTCTTATTCAGATATAATGACAGTTTTGTCTTTAATATGGACAAAATCTTCTGACATCAAAATATTAATTTGGTCCATACACTTATAAAGACCTTCATTAGTCCTTCAATAGTCATTAGGTGACAAAGCAAAGTAAATTGGTATTATCATAACTATCACTTATTGTCTTGTAGTTATATGATAGAGTTGTTTGTGATAATTTTTCAGAATGGGGACTTCTAATGGCTGAATTCTGTCAGGATTATTTGGATTATTATATGGATTATTTTTTCACTTGTGTAATTTCTTTTGTCTTCTGTCCGTCATCTCCCCTGGCCCCATTCACAGATGACTGAAGTGAACTTGAACAACATGTTATGCCCAGCTGTGTCAGATCCTTTCTACGGCCCATGGTACAGAGTTTGGGCAACTGTTCATCAGACCCTTTTGACTTTGCTTCATGGCAAGGTTCTCACATTGTTTGCTCAACACATAATCCTTCTGTGTCGCTACATCATGGATAGTACTTTCATACGCAATAAAAAGGTTTATTGAGCACGTTCTTTTTACTCAATTAGTCATTTATACTCAATTTTAATCCTAAATATATTCATAGATATCCATATACTTTATAATAGCCTGTTTGTTCTTTGTCCTGCATCCTTGTAGTTTCTGTTTTTATGTGTTAAGTGTGCACCCTCAATAATGCAAACTTATCAAATGTTTCACAGTACATGCATCCTTTTGAAGTTCAACTTGGGACCTCACTTGGTTCTTTATCCTCATGGTTCTTTACCCTTATTTATCAATGGTAGTCAATGGTATGGTTATGTGTAGATGTTTAGTCATCGAATTCCTGATGTTCACTGTTCATATCTACAATCATATAGAGGCTTTTAAAGATTTTTTTTTTTACTATTTTTTTTAACATGTTTTATATTGCACGCAACACACTTGTATAAATTGTGAGAATTGTAATGTCTCTGTCAACTGGTTTCCTTGAGACCTCTACGTTATTGTGAATGTCATTATGTTACCCCTGAGTATGTGTATTATGTTACTTACAGCTGAGTACACCAATTCAGGTTTAAATTCTTTGAGTAAAAGAAAAATAAATTTCTTTTTAAAGTTAAATTTGGGGCCTGTACTCTGTTTAATGGTAAAACTAAAAAGGGGGGGGGGGGGGGGGGTAAGGGATGAGGGAAAACGGGGGCAAAGCGTTTAGTGTAATGGTTGTTCAGTTCTCTTCAAAACATATCAGCATGATTTCATTGTGTAAGTCATCATATGCACAATAGTCTGTTCAATTTTCAAAAGGACATAAAAACATATTACCATGAACATTTCATGGAGCATTTGAAAAATTCATGATAGTAAGGTGAAATTAGAACATGGCAGAGGAGGCAGTTTCCACATCTCAGATGATCAACAATTTGTTTAGTTACCTAAGTTAGCCAAGAGCTGTCTATAATTGTGAATGCTGCCAAACATGTGTACTGTATATGAAGATGGCCAGGGTCAGTATCATTTGCAGTTTGAAAAAAGAATAACCTCACCAAGTAAATGAACAAGGGCAACTTCTTGCTTGAAGATGATGTAAATGAGGAGGAGAAGTGAGGATGCAAGGTGGTGGAATAGAGGGAAGAGGCAGAGGAACACATCACGGATACAATTTGGCCTACAATTATAGACCATGTTATCAACCATTGCCTCACAATTGCAATGTAATGTGCCTTGCTCTATAGTCTTCTCCATCATCCAAACCTTTCACAATATAACAATGTGTGCAGTCATATCTGGAAATGGTATGGCCTCACACATCCCCAGTTTAGGCCTCTACTCAACACAAATACAAAAGATTTTTTCTTTTACTGATCTGGTCCAAGGAAATGAGAGAGGTCTCGAAGGCCCATATAATTTTTTTTTTGTTTTTTTGTTTTGTTTTTGTTTGTTTATAATATTCATGCATGTACAGAATATTACTTTCATCTATGGAAGCTACTTAGTTTTTTTCCAGTTTTATACATTCTGTTACCTACACCTTTGCGATAGTGACAAAACATTAAGCATTTTGACTTGTAGTGCTTACACTTACACAATGCGAAAGGGACGATGCATTTTGGGAGCACTGACTATTTACATGAGAAAGATATTTAGTTTTGACACAGTGATAAACTGTTTTGGGAGAGATAATAGCTTTTGCAGGTGATCCATGGTATTGTGCTGAACCATCGAAGTTATTTTGCTAAAAGCATTAAAGCAGCACCAAAGACTTTTTAAAACCTTAAAATAATGTTTTCAAAATCACTTCGGTGGTCCATCAACTCGTAACAAGGTGAACGATACTTGCTGCATTTGCTCTGCGGCCCTCTATCGGCTTTAACGGCACTAAACAAGTTTGCCCAATCGGGTAGCGACCTGTAGTTCAAGTAAAACTACAAATGACTTTCCTTATGGCAAGCTTCCACTCCAATCTGTAGAGGGTGCGATTTTCAAAACTCCTTGGTGCTACTTTAAGTGAATGTACATGTAAATGTGCCAAAGCAATTGAGAGGGATCTTTGCTGTTTTGATGGTACTGGCCTTTTATATATAAAGTAATCTAGTTTTGACCATTTGAAAAACAAACAGTACTCTAACAAAGTCTTCTCATCAAAAATTATAATTAAACTGCGCAAATAAACTTACAGATGACACTTTTGAATATTAATATTTCATCAAATTGATTGTCAGCTAGCTTAAAATCAACAAGCCTACCTTTATCCATAATAGGTATTTAAACAGGAAAGAGGAAGTGGGAGAAGAGGAGGATCTACCAGGACCCTCATAGCTGTGCACCAGGTAAAAGAAAACTTTAATACAGACTATTGTGTAATTATACATTTATTCACAGGTCTTTGTTTAGACTAGTTACACAAGCCCATAAAATGATGAACAAATGCCTTTATACATGTACAGTAGGCCTAACAAAACAAACAAAATTTAGTTTTAATGTCATGAAAAACTACAGGTCTCTTGCATACGCCTAACAGAAAATGCATAACTAGAATTAGCATGACACTCACACAAAGAGATTTTTCTTTGACTAATAGCAGCAGCAAAAGAGACAAGGTCACAGGTGGCAATGTCATGATAGTGACCGACAAGGAAGTCAATAATGCAGGGCAAATAGGTGGGCAGACAAAGACTCCAAGGCAAGAGATTACTTTTATATGTTTATTAACTGTTCGTTGAAATACAAAAATTAAAACACTTTTTTTTTTCTTAGCCAACTCAGCAGTCCACAGCTCCTCTTGCAACAGTTCAGGTTAAGCTTAGAGAAGGCACACAGTATATTCAAGCCGTAGTACTGTCGCCAGCATATGCTCCTGCATAATATCTTATTTTTCATAATATTTTCATAACATTATACATAACATTATACATATTTCATAACATTCATAATTTCTCAGTTTTCATAGTTTTCTTACTTTATAGTTTGATTTTTACTTTTATATCTTAAGTCTTTTTTTCTTAAAGAGGAAAATGTTAGAGAAATTAAAACACCACTGCCAATAACCAAATAGTTCATCCTCAGAGCATGAGTGGACTGAATTATCCTTGCCCAGGACCTTTAGCTGGCCACATCTCCACTCCACTCCATCCACATCTCGTAAGACAGAGTTTTATTCACCCACGACCTTCAGATGGTTGATTTTTATCACAACCCAAGAAAATAAATGACATCTCCACTAATGGCCAATCCTATGGAATAGAGAGATCCTTGTATAATGTTTAATTAAGGTCATTAATTAAAACTGATTTTTTGCTCCTCGTGTGCCGTTGTTACATGCTCTCCTAACAAATTGCTATTGTCCATTTACAGGCAAACAACACACTACGACCAAATTTTTCTGGAAGACTTTGGTGACCACCAGCCATTTGTTTAGAGTTTAGATAGTCTTACTATACTGTATCTGGGGATTTTACATGTAGATAATCCAGACAACACTTATACCCGCCACATTTTAATCTACATGCGTAGGACTCCTCTGACTCCTCAAGATCATTAATTGGGATGTTATAAATTATTAATTCCAGCAAAACAAGGTATTTTCTACAACTGTACCCAGTTTCAAAAGTTTTTCTTTTATTCAACTTCTGGAGTACCATATTGACAGAGAATATTGTGTTTCCCCAAGTTTCTTACTTTATTCTTTCCAACATGAACACACACATCATCCTAAATACAGATCAACATAAAATCAGATGGCCCTATAAAACAGGCAGTATAACCTTTATTAGTGGATTATATTACAATAGCTGTAATAATAGAACAATTATAAGTGATTGTTTATCTAGATATGGTTCCTGAATGACGTTGATGGCTGGGCTGATTTGGCCCTATGTATTTTAAGGGCAAGTAGTGTGGCTTATGAATGACTTCCATACCAATGTAGGGCTGCAAGGCTTGCGGTATGCATACACTGCCATCCTGGAGAAAGGACAGATGGGTGGCACGATAAAACACATTAGTTACTTTTGAGGAAAAGAAAAATCAGGGTTTACATAGTTAAAGTGTTGAGTTATAGGCAATTAGATACGTTTTGAAGTTTCACTTTCTTTTCAGAAATCATCAGTTTTAGCTGGAGATGGAATATCATGAGTTTTATATAATGTGGGTGTACTGTAACTGAACTGTAGACCATAACCCTCATCCTGTCCCAAAAGGGTTCACAAGAATCCACCATTAATGCAACACCATGGAGTTTTAAAATCACACTCTCTACAGGTTCAGGGTTCCTACACTTTTTCACATTTAAAATTCCAGACTTTTTCCTACTCAAATTCTCAGATTTTGGAGACGTCATAGTACAACTACTTATACATTTAAATTACTTCAAAATAACATATGAGCGCATAGGACATTACAGCTCCATCATGCACATGGTGCACTGTGCTTTCACGACTTGCGCAACCTATTAAATATATTAAAATATATAATATTTACACTTAGTTGATTACAGTAATCACTGAGAATTAATAAGTAACTGAAAGGCTAATTTGACCAGTAGTGGCAGACACATGGGTATATAAGGCAATTCTATAAGGGCAATTCTTTAGTACTGGATTTTCTGTTTTGTTTAGATCCCCCTTTCAGTTTTTGGGTCTTTTGTCATTGAACCCACTGTTAGCAGTACTGGAAAGCGACATAGGGTGGTGCTGTACAGTAGGCTAACTCCGGTATGATATTTACAAGTAAATCACGTAGAGTTACCGAAATTTACAGGAATTTGCCACTTATGTATTACTGTTCCTAAGAGCTGCTTTTGTGCGATTTCACAATCAAATAAAATATGTGGCACTGAAGAATCGTTTCATAACTGTTGTGCATGCAACTCTAGGTTGTCAAAAAACAGGAAATTACATTTAAGACTACACCACCAGAATAACATTTAAGTTCATATTTTGGTTATATACTTTAAATCTCCCTTGCTTTCACCTTGCACACATTTTCTTCACATGAAAACATTTTGCCAAGGTTAATCTGCCATCACAATACATATGGCATGGAACAATTCACTAGGCTTTTAAAGGGAATAAGAGTGTGAACTCTTATTGGTTTGTTACATGCTATAACCCAAACACACCCATGACTAATGCGACAAAGACAAATGCGCTGTAGACTTCTGACAATACGCTAGTGGTCATGAAAATGGAGCCCTATATATTAAAGCCTTCATCCCTTCATCTGATGCCTTATTTCTTGCTATCAGCTGAGCATGATGTATTGTGTGCTGAGGAACAAGGGTGAATTCCAAGAAGGTAGTTAAGTGATAAACCTGCTAATAGAGTAGCCTGATGGCATCGTTTTGTTAACAGAATCAGAACTTTAGGCCCTTCTATTAGCAGATTTAGCCTACCACTGCCTTGAGCTTTACTCACCAAGGTTTGACACTTAACCACCTTTTTGAAAAACACCCTAGGAAAATATCGGCAAGGCACACTCAGCTCTGACAATCACATGAAAGAACTTTGTTGACATTATTTTTTTGCCCATTGTCTAGTAACAAATGAAAAAAATACAAGCAAAAAAATACCCGACGACTAGAGTATGTTTATTGGATGCAACTTTGCAAAATCAACATGAATACTTTTCTGAACTTGGTGGTGAATGAGATTTTGCATGCGAGCAAGGCATTGTCCTTTCTTGACTTCATTGAAGGTGAACCAGACGATTTGAGGGAACATTGTAATTGACTGAACTGGCAAACTAAATAACCTAGCTGGCTATCCAGGTAGGCCTGTTAGAACAGTTATCACTCAAAATAATTAATTGTTTAACATGCCACCAACAATAATCCCTTACAAAGCCCTCAAAGGAGCTAATCTATTTTAAAAAGTTTGCTTGACAACAGCATAGAATCACCTCTCTAGCATTGCATTCAACTCTGCTCAATTTTGCCATTAGCTCCTCTTGACCATAGACATGCTCTTGACTGTATCCGACTTGCGCTGCCTACGTCAGAAAACAGGACACCGTTTCTCTCCCTCCGTAAGCATTGCAGCATTTTCTTGGCGGAATTCAACAAATTCTGTTAGTCTATATTCTGAAAGTAGAGCTGCATTGTACAACGTTGTGCAAAGGTCTGGAAACAGATATATTTCTCCATAACCTAATTTCCTTTTTCCATACCTTTCCAGACCTGGAAAATACTAAAATTAAATTCCATACTGCGTAGGAACCCTGTAGGTTGGAAGTGGACCTGGATAAGGCAAGTCAACTGTAGTTTTTACAGATCCGCTACCCAATTGGGCAAACTTGTTTAGTGCCGTTATAGCCAATAGAGTGTCGCAGAGCAAATGTAGCAAGTATCATTCACCCTGTTACGAGTTGAGATGGACCACTGAAAAGATTTTTAAAACATTATTTTAAGGTACTAAAAGATCTTTGTTAGTCAATGTGTGAGATTAAATGAGTGCCCTTACTCTTAGGTGTAAATGGACTGCTGAATGCTGATCTGATGAGATGGATCTCCTGTGTTAGGCCATGATTTTGCAGAGTGGTTGTTTTGCTTCTCCTATGTTAAGGCATTCACCATTGGATTGCATGGCATAGACAACATTGTTGAGGTTGCACCTGGGAGTTTAGTCCTTGTGGTGAACCAGCCTCTGTTCCCTGATTTGAAGTAGACTGGGGAGGATGTGCCTATTGATTCTCCTTAGTTTCTCAGATAATCCAGATACATAGGGGATCACCATGTGTTTCCTTCTGTCACTTTTCTTTTTGTTGGATAGTGTTTTGGTTGATATTCCCATCTCCAGTTAGAACCAATGGATCTTTCAGGATAGAAAAGTGAAGCATCTTCATGCTCCAAATAAGTTTCATTGCCTATAACTGAACACTGGCTACCATGACCTGGTTGGATGAGAATCTTCACAGACATATAACCTTGCAAGGGGGAAATATTACACACTATAACGGTATGATCCCTCCTACTTCTAACTTTTGAGTGGGGCTTTCTACAGACTTTATCTTCCAACACATTTATTGCAATGAAACTATGCCAATTTGATTAGATTGATAATTGAGATAATTGAGTGTGTCTGGATGAAAACGTAGAACAAAGGTAGTACATCATCTATACTACATGTCTTGATTGGTTATAAAAGTATAGGTTTTTATTAAATTAATGGAGTATTTGATAGTAATATGTGTCTGTCTGGGGACAATTCTGTAGTTAAGTTGCACCTTAATTTAGTGAAATATTTGTAACTGAAAGTTTACCTACCTTGTTCTGATGTGTCTCCAAAATAGCAATCAAAATGCGAGGGATGGCACAGGCTGTGGCATTCACCTGGGATTAACACACTTAATTAAATAAAATCATACAACAAATACTGCAACAGTTTTGGCTGTGACTCCAGTGAATAGTTTGCTGATTATGAAAAGCTGCCCACTCACCGTGTGTGCATAGTGCAGACTGCCCCCCTCCCTCTCATACAGAATGTTCAGTCTGCGGCTTTGATAGTCTGTGCAGTTGGAGGCGCTAGAGATCTAGAAAGAACAGGATGGGATGAAGTCACATTTAAACAGCTTGGGAAAACCAAGATGAACCCGCTAACAACAATTAGAACTCCCTCAGCATTTCCATCTAAAGTGGGTTCCCATTGAAGACCAATTCTAAAATTACCACAGCCAGTGACAAAATCATAACTAATCAGTAATGTTGTGCAGCTTTGCTATTTAGCCAGTTCATAAACAAGCAAATTCCATTGGTTAATTTTTTTTCAAATTTTTCAAAACTTAGAAATAGGTTAATTATATTTATTATAACAATTATATCTCATAGAAGGTAATATATGAGATGATGTATGTAGCAGCATGTAGCAAGGTTTACTTAGCATCTTGTGTAAAGGTGACAAAATAAACAAGTATACTTTCTAAATGTAAAGCTGATCCTTCTTCTTCTGTCACACTCCATTGCAAAATTCCACTAAAATGTTGCCAAGTATTATTTTTAGAATGCTGCCTGTGACAGAACAGGCACCTTAATGAGGAAAAGCAGTTGAACAGTTGAAAGACAAAAACAGTTGAAAGACATTTTTGGCAAATAGCCAACACTGAATGAAGCTTTTTTAAAAGAGTCGATAAAGCTTTTTTTTGACTACCAGGCCAAATCAGATATTTTGCATATCCACATTGTACAGTATCTAGTTAGAATTTTGGGTACTTTAAACAGCAGAACGCACATAAAATGCTCTGCATCACTTGCTGTACACCTCCAAAAATCTCAAACTACGCGTTGACCTGGCGCAGACAGACTACACAGACCTCGAGCACTGTGTTTGGCTTGCTTTACATCAGGTGTCTAATTTTGGATTTAAGAGGAAAACCTCCTTATTTTTTAACATAAGTAAACAATATTTTATAGGGTTGTACTTTCTGTCTATATTTTGTTCTATACATGTATAATTTCCCTTAACAATGGCTTTAATTATACATGGCTTTAAAGGGATAGTTCGGTTTTTAACACATTGAGCCCCTTTCACAGGTTGTCTAAAATTAAATAAAGTGGTTGACACCAAAATCTTGGTGATTGCTCCTGTCTCGGCTATTTGGGAAATATAGAATCACCTCTGCCTGCCTTTAAAATGGCTTGCAATGGGCATTTGTTGTTTCTATCCTTTAAACACTGGTTTTAAAAAAGTGCTACTCATGGAGTGATTAGTGGCGTTTGCTGTTCCAACCCAAGTATCGTAGCAAAATACAGTTTCTGTCATGTTTTATTTGCCATTTTGTAAGTCACATAGGGATCTATTTGCCCCTTCATATAAACAAAGTGACAAATAAAACATGACGGAAGCTTTATTTCGCTACGATACATGTTTTGTAACATCATCGAGCACCACTAACCACTTGGTGAGTAGCACTTTTTTAAAACCACTGTTTTAAGGATAGAAACAACACATGCCCTTTGCTAGCCATTTTGAAGGCAGGCAGAGGCGATTCTACATTTCCCAAATAGCCAAGACAGAAGCAATCGTCAAAATTTCGATGTCAACCACTTTATTGCATTTAAAGCCTCTATGTGTAGGATCGTATCAGAATTCCCCATCTATCGGCGAAGTGGTATACTGCATACGTTTGAATAAAATGTATTAGCCCTCCCCTTCCCACAATCCTAATTTCTTGCTACGGAGGCCGAACGCTCGCTCGCTCACTCTTATCTCAGTTTCTGCTACTCAGTCTCTGAGCGGAAACGCGAAAGGCGGAGCTGAATATACGATACTGCTCTCCCATACAAGAACCTGTACTTTTGAAAATGGCGGCGCAAAATGGATATTCTTCTTTGGTCCCCAGCCATATCTATATATAAATGGAAATTACCAAGTTTACCGGAACACTACAATGTATTCATGGAGGTAATTACCATCGTTTTACATTATATTTTTAAAATAAAAAATATATTTTTAATAAAAGACGAAGATAAATAGAAGATAAATCCTACACATAGAGGCTTTAAGACAACCTGTGAAAGGGGCTCAATGTGTTACAAACCGAACTATCCCTTTAATTATCACTGTGCCCATCATCATCTGCTGTAACAACACAACACAACAAAAAAGTTAAAAACCTTAGGGTATTCATTGACTTGGCCCTTGCTCTGCATTTGTTACTGTACTTTTAGGCCTGATTAAAGTAATTCACTGTTATCAGGATGCAGTAACACCTGCATTGAAACACTTTTTTATACAAAGCACTTAGTTAGGAAGATTAGATATTGACTGGAAATGGACAAATCTAAATACGGCTTAAGTTGTCAGTACACAGATGTATCAACCTCTCCAAAGCTTCCTCGTCCTGGCATCCAGGCTTCTATGTCATATTTTCTGTATGCTGGTGCACCAAGCTCTTGAGTGGGCATATCAAGGACTCTGCAAGATCAACAACATACATAAAAGTGTTGAATTTTATATACTGTATGTTCTCTCTCTCATACTCACACTGCACACACACAAACACACACACTCTCTAGATACAGTATACAAGCGTAATTTAAAAAAAAAAAAAAAAAAAAAAGGTAAAACAACCTGAAATGGAGTTCAAGAGATGAAAAAATGTCTTTTTGGAGGGATACAAACTCCTGGAGCATATGGGCACTTTCTTCGCCAGATTCATCAGCTGTCACCCCAAACATTTCCACCTGCGCACACAATTCTTTTAGTTAGACCTGTTAATAATAATTTGTGTGTTTCTTCAGACAAATTCCTTCTCTCTGAACTTTCATTACCTTGTTAAAGTGGTGGACTCGGTAGAGGCCCCAGGTCTCTCTGCCAGTGTCAGTCTCTGCACGGTAACATGTGCTACTGCAAACAGTTCTGCAACAACGACACTAGGTAACTCAACGCCCAGCTACAGTGGGTCAAACAAAAAAATAAGACTCAAAACTTTACATCCAGCTGTAGTGAGCATGTAAGTCTAAAACATTAGCAATTCCTACCTGACGGGGAGGTCCTTCCAGTTGACTGCATGGTCCATGAAGTAGCCTGACCACCCATATGACATTATAGATACATGACAGGACAGAAAAAAAAAATGAGACAAACTTTCAGTAGAGTAGAAGACAACCAACACATTACGTCTGCCTAGACAAGCACATGGTAGTCTGAACTGAACCTGGGAAAAAAAAGACAGGTCATACCTGCAATGCCTACTTCTCCTGTGCCAGCCAAGTTGAGGTCAGGAAAGCGAGACTGGTCAAGGGAGTAGACCTGAGAGTGGTGAGCATAAGGCTGCATACCACATCCCTCCTAGAGAGATGAGAATCACAGCTTTGTGACAAAACTCACACATACATGCACAACACATTACTTTGCTTTTCTTTAAAGACTTTTCTTTATAGGTGGACAGCATATCTCCATTAGTGTCGTTCTATAGAATTAAAGCCACCGCAACGGTAAAATTAGCAACCGGACGAGCTTACTTCCTGCTACGTATCAAATTGACAATGCGCAATGAAGAGGATATTCTAAAACTCGCTAACTCAACTTCTCCTTCTCCCGGTGTGGCCTTGTGGTTGGCTGCAGGGAACAAATCAGTTGTTTCTAACCATTGACGATTTGGCTGAAGGTGGGGGGAACAGAACAGAAATGGGGAACAGAAATGCTCTAAAACGGCAGCTTCACCAGACTGACTAGTTCGCGAAATTCAATGCAGCGTCACGGGCCCAGGCTAATTGCACTATTCTGTTTCATTCATTTCACCCATCTCATTCTCTGTCGTGGCCATGCTTTTTCCGATTTTTTGTATGAGTGTACAGTATCAAAACAAAGGCACTGCACGTTTCACCCATATTCTATCGCGATATCTAATTTTCTATGGCTTCTATAAATTCTATACACTGTACCAGTATTACCGTGAACGGTATAATGTGGCCCAGCCCTAGTCTAATTTATGATTGTTAGTTTGTCCCAATTTTTCAATTCAATTCAATTTTATTTATATAGCGCATTTTTACAAAAGGCATGTCACAAAGCGCTTAACACAAGAAAAATACTTTTGGTCTCTTAAAAAGTGTGGGAGGCACATGTAGAAATTTTGTAATTCCTACATCGTTTACTTTTTTTGGATGTTATACCTCAAATTATTGTCCCAACACTTAAGGACCTGACTGTATATGTTAAGGCAATCTGAGCAGGACCACAGTACACTTTAACCATACTTACAAAGACTGCTCCCTTCAGCATGTCTGGCACAGCCATAGGGATGAAGCCCTGAAACATGCAAAAAAAACATTCCTGTCAATGATTGATAAATGATTAACGTTTTCCCATTCTAGCAGGGCTGTAGTGAAGGCAAACCTTGAGTAAACTTGAGCACAAGTCGGTGAAATTAAGTATTAAAGTATTGGCTCAATAAAATTAAAACAAACAAAAAGAAAAAAATACAACAAAATCAGAAGCTATAAATTCTCTCTTGGCGTCACTTGGCTGTCCCCTGAGCTCTTATTGGAGACCACCACACAGTATGAATAATTAGTAGATCATCAAACGCACCTCAAATCAAAAAAGATAAAAATTGTGAAAAATAGTGGAAAGACTATAAACAAGTGTCAACTGCAGTAACTGGCTGCCATTGTACGGAGACATCACCATAGCAACGTAATAACACCACAGATACTCTGTACACATTTAAGACAAACAAGTTGCCGTTAATCATATTGTTATATTCTTTAAATTGTTCTTTTAATTTTTTTTTTTCCATTACATGACTTCATTTTATTGCCAATGATAATTGAAAACTATGCAGTAATATGGTTTAGAAACCATGCAGTAACATGATTAGAATAGGATTGTGCTTTTGTGGACAAAGTCAAAGTTATATGTTGATCTAACATTTGATTCCCCCTATGTTATACCAGTGAAGGTATTTAAAAATAATAGAGTTGGCAAGTGACCCGGAAGCCTGTAGTTTTTCTTGTTAGCATTTCACGACATCCGGTTCTTAAGTTTTTTCCCCTAAGGGAAATCCAATGTTAATTTTGGTGCTCCATCTCAAATAAGGTGTGAGCAAAAGCACGTAAGTAGATGACCTCCGCATTCGATGGAGGATATTAAAATGGTCATGTGGACGGATGGAGGATATTAAAACGTCATGGTAACCAGAGCTATACAAAACCGCGCTCAACAACATGTCATCCCGCAGTTTTTTAAAACAAGCTTTGTGAAAGATTTGCCAATTGTTGACCATTGTAATCGTTGTAAATTACACTGAATCATTGTAAATAAAGAACATATTGCATTTGAAATCATTTTACCGTCGTTTTTGAAAATGACGTCAAAGGTAAGAGACAACTCCATGTAGTCCTTAATTTTTCGCTGTTAGCAGAGGAATAGCAACATTCATTTATCATCGTTACAATGCGTCTAAAAAAACACACCCAGACTATGTTGCTACTCATTTTATTGATGAAAAACGAATGCCTAGGTCCTCGTAGGTCAGACACTGCGATATTTGTTGTATATGTTGTTTTATTATTTGAGCCATTCATTTTCCCATTGGGGTTTTTGCTTAGGAACCGGAAGTAGGAAAATGCTAACCCGCAGCATACAGAATGACGTGGTTCACTTGCCAACTCTATTACAAGTAATATGAATGAAAAATCACACAATAATCAAAATAGGCTACATCAGGATAACAAGAACAAAATCTGAAGCAGGCCATTTGGGAGATCAAGATATGGAAGTAGTAAGAACGAGAAATAGAAGAAATTAATCTGATTTCAGCAAAAATATTATTTATTTGTATGCAACTTAATATATCTTGTCCTCTGGGCTTGGAGCATTAAATATCATAAATTAAGTTAAACTATGGCTACAAACGATTAAAACTTCATAGGGTGTGTTGCAAGGTTCAATGAGTAGTGAGTTTGTGCTACTTTCTTATTGGTAATAAACATTTAAACAGTTATCCATTGTTTTTAATGATGATGGGCATCACAAAACTGTATATTTTATGAAAAAGTGTTTTTTCTGATGATTCTAATTTCCCACCAGTGGCGTAATGCAAGTACTTGAGGCCTCCCTGCAGAGTGGACCCCCACACACACCCTCCAACCAACACAGAAGGGGTGTGAATCTTTATAACCCAAGTGATACGATACATATCTCGATACACTCGATTTGATACATTAACGATTCACATGAGCAATCAGCATTAAGATACGACTATTTTCCCACCTGCTACAATACAGTGCGACACAGTACATATGGATTTAACACGATGCGATACAGTGCAATACGATACAATACGATGCAATGCAGAAGAATAGTATAGGCTACAATTGCAAATATAATCTTAATTTCTTGGCCTGCAGTGTGAATCACACTTTTAACAGGGACAATTACTGGAAGCAGTGGTGGCTTTTGACAGTTACAACTATGTAATGTAAACGTTGAGTACAGAGTTAAAAATGGTTTTGGGAACGTACATATAAAAATAAACTACTTCAGATATCCTAAGATGCGCAGTGTGCGTTATCAGGAAACCGGGGTACTCTCCATTACTATGGTGTGTCGTGTTTTAAACTGTAAACAAATGTGGGACACTGTTAGTTCACTTACCAGGTGTTTTAGTAGCATTAACGTCAGTGCTCTATTCACACCATGTTGCCGCTTCAGATGAGAAAATAGGATGTGCTCCTTGTATGTTTAATCGCGGCACAGCACCTTTTACATGTTACACTGGATTTCTCCATCAGTCATTCACATTTGTAAAAGTGTTGCCAAACACCAGACTTGAACTAAACCACCGAGTGTATCCACTTCTAACGTTATGGTTAGGCTACCGGTACACACAAAAAAAAAGCTTGCTGTGTATGACCCAACAAAACTTGCGCGAGATGAGAGTCAGGCAGAATTTGCCAATGACTGGCGTGAGGAGGAGAACGCAAGCCAGAACTAAAAGAGTTAAAAGGTTAATAAATATTTAACAGATGCTGAGATTTTACATATTGATAAATTGAGTTTACATAAGATAAATTGAGTTTATCTTAAGACTTAACCGATGCACATTTCTGACACCGATGCAACGTTGTCTATGTTCATATGTAGCCTACCAATACAAACCGGTGAATCTTTCCATCCCTAACGCACACAACCACACATCCCATGTTAATGTTAAAAAAAATGAAAGCATATCCTAGACAGACTTTTTGTTCTGCCGTTTCTGAGCACCACTTTTATGTCGGGTGGGTTTCATTCTTAATGTTGGCTAATGTTAACTGCTGTTTGACTTTCACACTGATAGATGTGGGTGGAGTTACCTATGGGTGGGGCCCCCTGATTGACAGACCAAAGCTGACCATCGCGAACATTGAAACTAATGAGTTCGAGACAAGGGAAGTTTCACAGTAATATGGCACAGACAATAGGTACATATATATATATATATATATATATATATATATACATATCTATCCACATATAGCGGTGTTGATGACAATCACGAAACGTCTTTGCCTTTTATTTGGATAGTGACAGTGAAGAGACAGACAGGAAATGAATGGGATAGAGAGACATGGGGAAGGATCGGCAAAGGACCACAGGTTGGAATCGAACCCGGGTCGCCGGAGTCATGGCACGACACCTTAGCCCGCTGGGCCACAGCGCCTCCCAATATCACGCTGATAACAAATTTTGAAGACATTGCCAGACCCTGTGGGGTCAACATTTGCAATGCATAAGCATACTGTACAGTCTCTGGGCAGGACTCAGCTAAGATTTTACAGCTAGGCTACCATCAAAACGTAGCAAGTGCTTAGTTACCAAAATTGATCAAAATTACATTGTGAAAACATTGAGCGGTTGCCTTATCTCTCTTTTGCGTTAATAAACACATGCAGTCATTACTCCTTTTGGCTCCAAGCCATTTATTCTAGTAGGCTAATCTCACAGTTTCGTGGATAACATTGTAGCGTGAAAAGTAGCTACCACAGACTGGTAATTGGTAATACTGGTAATATAAACACATGTACCTAATAACAACAAGATTCATAAATGTCTCACAGCTTCGTGGGTACTTCCCAAGTAGCTAAACAGAAAGATGACGTCTCATTCACTGGCACAGTTTAGCCTACATCAATGCCGTAGTCAGTCTACCAGATTAGCAATAACAACATCATAACCAAACAGCAAATGATAAAACGATAACGGTGTCTGAAGCATCTCATTAAATACGAACAGTCCACTTGCACAAAACTCTTTGTAAAATTAATAACTTTGTAATAAAAATAGTTATTCAATTATTTAGGTGGAGCACATTGTAGGCTACTTCAATTTACCACAGGCTACTGTAGACTGGTTCATATCAGAGAAAATTATCATCTTCACTAGTCAGTAGTGGACCTACACTAAACAAATAAATCAGCTTCCATATAACTAATGGGAAGTGGAATATTTAAGTTTTGGAGAGTGGGTGCGCTCATCCAAAAAATATTTTAGGCAGGTGCTAGCTAGACAATCGTGTCAGGCCGTAGGAAGAAGGTTGGTCTGCACACTGCACATTAGCTCCAAAAAAACGTTATTAATTTTAAAACTTGCAGTGTTTCGATCCTGTTGGATCTTAGTCAGGCATATGGGTAGGAAGCAATGGGGGCCTATATCACATGACCCACCTATGACACCCGCCCAGGCAGAACACCCAAAGGGTGTCAATCAGCAAGACTGACAGGCACCTTGTCCTGTGTGCCAGAAGTGCGCACGGCAAGAACCAAAACATTTACATGGTGAATAAAAGCGTTACACATAAAGGATAAATACCTATGTCTGTCTCTTAGTGAACAGATGTGGAAGGACAGGTTTTAGATCAAAATACATGTTCATACCCTTAGGTGATATAGTGTTCAGTGTATATATATAAAAAGCCTCTCTTCTAAGAAGAAGGTTGTCAATATCGCCCCCCCTCCTGGGGACAGTCACTTATTCAATCCCTATGTATTTAAGGGTTGCAAGATTGTGTTGCATTGCATTAAAATGTACAGCCACTGGGTTTCTCTCATCTTTAAGCCTAATGTTGCTTCTATGTTCAGCAATGCGTGTTTTCAGACATCGTGTTGTCTATCCAATGTAAGCTAGACCACAGGGACATTTGATCATATAAATAACATTTTTGGTATTACATGTTATAACTCCCTTGATTTTGTAGGGTTTTCCCGTGTGCGGATGGTTAAAAGTCTTACATTTATAGGTAAAATTACATTGCACGCAATGTCCGCACCTATAATTCCCATCTAGAATAGGAAGAAGTCTTTGCGGTGCGGTCATGTGGTCGATCCGCTCTGACAACAAGGTTCTGTATATTGGGTGAGCGCCTGTAAACGAACTGTGGGGGCTTTCTGAAGGAGACATCTGTCAGTGTCGAATCTGAGCTGAGGATGGGCCAGTGTTTTCTCACTATGGCTTCAAACTCACGACTTATTGGGGAATACTGGGTAATGCATGAAAGTCTGCTGTCCGGGTTTTTGTTTCTTTTTGTATTTAAGCATTGTCCTTGGTCGATGTTATGGAATCTGTTTGCTGCATCGCTTATCCAGTTCTCTGGATATCCTCGCTCTCTGCAGCGTTCAGACATAGTGGTGCACTGCTCGGTATAGTCTTGGTTTGAACTGCATATGCACGTATTCTACTGAATTGGCTGATGGGTAAACTGCGCTTCAGACTTGCGGGGTGGTAGCTCTTCCCGTGGAGAATAGTGTTTCTGTCTGTGGGCTTTCTGTAAAGGTCCGTTTTTAGCCCATAACTATCTGTGGATACCAAAATATCTAAGAAGCCGATTCTCCTCGTTGTACTCGCCAGTAAATCTTAGATGTTCATTTTTACTATTTAGTAAAGTCTTGGAAGCGCAAAAGATCAGTTTCTGTACCCTGCCATATTAAAAATATGTCGTCAATATACTTGCGCCAAAGGACAATATTATGAGAAAAAGGGTTGAAGTTGAGCTTTTTTCAGGAGTTCGATCATATCCATAGAGTCTTTTACAAATGATGGTAGGGTGATAACATAGGGTTTGAGAAAAGAGTCAATAAAAGTAGATATTTTTTCTGTTAGCGATCCATTGCCGGCAATGATGGGCCTCCCTGGAGGTTTGTCATAATTTTTATGGATTTTAGGCAATGTGTAGATCACAGGTGTCACAGAGTGGTTTTTTGGTTATTTCACCACTTTCAAGGAGACATGTCAAGGTGTTATGCATTTCATTTTTGTATTTTTCAGTTGTATGCATTTCAGTTGTATTTTTCATCTCAGTCTTTATCCAGTTGGCGTTTAATTTCTGCATCATAATCATGACAGTCCATTACTACCACTGCTCCACCCTTGTCAGCTGGTTTAATCACCACGGTGTTGTCTCTATTGAGTTCTTTTAACGCTTCCCTTTGTTCCTTAGTTAGGTTGTCATGAACTTTATAGGCACGTTTATTATGGAATGCATGGGAGATGCGGGTCGTGGGGCTTTGATCCTCTAACAGGGTGTTGGCTGACTCTGAGTGGCAGGGTGATGAAGAACCCGCAGTAGCCCCGGTGTCCCCTGTGGTTGAATGGGGGTTGCTGGTGAAAAATTCCTTTATGCGGAGAGTCCGAAAAGAAATTTTGGAAGTCCACAAAGGCGTTGAATTCATTGCAGTGGGTCGTTGGCACAAATGATAGGCCCATGTTGAGGGTTGAGAGGCACGCTGGTGAAAGGGCCTTTTTGGAGAGGTTGATCACATTCATCGGTGCCTGCTTCTGGTCGTGTACCTCATTGTGCCTTCGGTTCTTCTTGCCTCTACTGCATTTTTTCGTTTTACTTTTCCTGCAGGTGGTGGTCTCTCCTTGGCCCCTGTACGTGAGCGGCCGTCCCAAAAAGAAGAAGAGGTGGTAGATACGGCAGAGGTGGATGCCTCTGAGTCACTCTCGGCTGCTGTGGAGAAACCTCGATCATAGTGGTGGTGACGGGCACCTCTCTGTTTCCCACCCCTCTTGGTGTGGTCAAAGGTCCACATGTAACTGTCCTTCCACATCTGTTACAGGTATTTGTAGGTATTTATCCTTTATGTGTAACGCTTTTATTAACCATGTAAATGTTTTGGTTCTTGCCGTGCGTACTTCTGGCACACAGGACAAGGTGCCTGTCAGTCTTGCTGATTGACACCTTTTGGGTGCTCTGCCTGGGCAGGTGTCGTAAGTGGGTCATGTGATATAGGCCCCCCATTGCTTCCTACCCATATGCTTGACGAAGATCCAACAGGATTGAAACGTTGCATGTTTTAAAATTAATAAAGTTTTTTTGGAGCTAATGTGCAGTGTGCAGACGAACCTTCTTCCTAAGTGGAATATTTAACCCATTACAACAGTTTACTCAGCAGACAACATTTGGGTAAGAAGTGAACATTTTGGAGCTAGTAGGCTACCTTCAATGCTTGTCGCAACTCTCCACTAGTTCTCATCTGTCCACACATTTAACTGGTTTTGACGGCCACCAATTCTTTCCAATTCCTCATTTAGACGCTCATGTCGGACTGTTTAAAAGTTGTATGGCTGTGGGCCATCATATGAGAGGCTCTTGAATCCTCTTCCCCATCCCAGTTGCTTGCCACTGTTTTAGTGCCACCTTCCTCCATACCCAAACATTACTTCATCACCGAATTCGAATGAAAAACTCTGTTTAAAAAAAATGAACTTTTCAAAATTTAAATACATATATTGAGTGCTTTATGTACCTATTTATCCACAGTAGTGGTCAACCTTGAAGTAGCACTTTAAGACTAGGCTAATGATGGCCATTAAGGCTGCGTTTAGACTGAAGATCGGATATCCTCAATTCCGATTTTGTGCTCATATCTACTTTCGCTATTTACTTTTGCAAGACACTTGAAATGGCCCGCATGCGCATGGGCTAAAAGTTTCTTGGAAAACATTATGTTTAGCCTACGGGACCTGCACCAGTTAACACAGAAAACACATTTTATTTCACAGGTTAACAATTTCAGTCACACAAGACATATGCATGTCTACGTCAACTAATTCACTAATTGGCTGCATCTGAAAACACTGTTCCAGAATGGATGCGACAGAATTATGTCTGCTGTTCGCTTTCAAACTCCTGCCACCTCAGCAATTGAAAGGGAGATTAGGGTCCGCAAACGGACGGATGCACAACTGGTGGGAGCGAGCTGCCGCCGCCTAAGGCCACGAAGAATGGGTGGCAAATTTCACAGATTAATGACATGTGAGACGCATTGCACTAGAATATCCGATTTGTCTGTTTAGACTGTAGACACATGAACAAATATCCGATCCATATCCGATTTAAAACCACATAGGAAAGGGGCCTGTATCCGATCTGAAGAGATCGGAATTCATGTGTTTTTTTTACTGTTTAAACTGTGGTGGCACAGATTGGATACGTGCAACATGAGAGCAAAAAATCGGATTTAGACCTCATGTGTCAAAGTCAAGGCCCGCAAAGAAACTATCTACGGCCCGCAGGATGATATTTGATTAGTATTAGAACAGGCACGCATGCCGCAGCCGCCTGCTCGTGTTTTGCACGTACCAATAGCCTAACCCACAATGCAACAGTACCCCACAAACTCACTGCTCTGCTGCAAGCGTGCCTCTACTTGATTATTCATCAGCATTCAGAGCACATGTCAACTTTCAGCAAACCCCCTCTACGTACGGGTGCGTCGCTAGCTATTTATTATATCTAAAGATATGCATCAGTGGTTTGCAAGGTTTTGCTGGTTGTAGAGATGTACAAGCACGCCGCTAACCATTTCTTATGTAGGCTATAGGCACATTGCTAGATTTGAACATTAACATTAACATGAACATAAACAAGAACATTATTATATATTAGAAGGGTAAATATGTATATATTAGAAGGTTAGAGATGAGTTGGGTAACTTTAGGTTATCCTAATTTGCAATGCCTAAATTGTATCCTAGGTCATTTGCATCTCCTCTCTAGGCAACTTAGCAGGAGAGTGGAATGTAGGCAGTCACAGTGGGAAGTGAAAACAAGGAATCAAAAAATCATATGAATTTTATCTAAACCTGACAAATATTCTGAAGGGGGGAAATGATTTTTATTTATTTATTTTTGACTAAGTGGTCTGATAAAATTTAAGAAACACTGGTTTAAAGATATGCACAGGCCAGGTACCGGCTATTTTTTGTGTCTTGATATATATGTAGCACAAAACTGTCAGTTTGTTTTTGTCTGTGAGCCTGTTTTCACTTGAAATTACAGAAAGAGCCATACAAATATTTGATCATTCATCTTATCATGAAATAATATACGGTACACTGTGTTAGGTGTTGGTTCAATAGGTTATGTGCAATCATTTTAATATGTTTTAATTAACATCGAACCCGTCCGGCCCTCAGCTTGTAGCAAATTTCGTTTTTTGGCCCTCTGATGTATTTGACTTTGAAATCACTGGCCTAAACCTAACACCACACCACTGGAGAGCCTGGCTTCCATAGAAGTCATCTCACTCGGATCAGCTTCCTTACATTCATCTACATAAACAACACTCACTGGGGTGACTGGAAAAGAACCACATTCACATCATCTCTTGAGAATGCCAAAGGAGGAAAAACTTCATTTGACTTTCTCCCACCTGAAATTAATGACCCGTCTTACAGAATTCAAACACGTAGACTTGGCCAATAGAAATACATGATTATTCTGGCTTTGGTCCTATTTCTACCGAGATGTCTCACTGTTGGAGGTGGTTAATCCCACAATCTCATCTCTATAACAAGGAGGAAAAATAATCTGATGGTAAACTACATTCCTCCGCACTCCTCAGTGACACTGTTGGCTAATACCAACTGTAAGTAAAAAAAAAGTTAAATACCCCAATTTCTTTTTACATTTTCTATTTCAATGAGACTATAGACTTGGCATATTTATTTAACTCCAACAGAAAACAAACTATCCACTTTTTATATCATAGTGTGTTCTAAACCACTAACCTGATGCTGCAACTTGTCCAACACATAATGTTGTAGTGCTGTCTGGAGTCTGGCACCTGCTCCTCTTAGGTAGTATGACCTGTGTCCTGATACATGGGCCAAACGTCTGAAAAAAGTTCAAATGCATCATCATCATCATCATCATAGATCACATTGCTGGACTTGTACAGTCAAGGCTTCCAGTGGTTCTGTAAGAAAAAAGTATATAGGGCCAATGGATAATTGTTCTGAATTAATTTGTTTGACAAATTTACAGTTGCCCCTTCCACAGACCCACCCCAAAAATGGCAACAGACCAATCCAACCAAAGGAAGTTGTTTATTTTATGTATATTTTCTAATGCTAAGCTAGGTAACTGCAAGATTTAGGGCTCTATAATGCACATGGTTCACTGTGCTTTTGCGATTTGCGCAACCCATCATTGCTATTTTGTGTGAGCACATCATTCTTTTTTCCGGCAGAAATGTACGTTGGCAAGATAGCAGATGGCTTTGCGCTCTGTCGGGCGTGTCAGCGTAAAGAAGGGAAAGAAAATTCGAATTTGCTATTTAACGAGAAGTGACCGTCAATTCCCCACTGACCAGAAAAAACCTGGTTAGGAATCATTTGCGCA
Source organism: Limnothrissa miodon (assembly GCA_017657215.1). Classification (NCBI taxonomy): domain Eukaryota; kingdom Metazoa; phylum Chordata; class Actinopteri; order Clupeiformes; family Clupeidae; genus Limnothrissa; species Limnothrissa miodon. The sequence goes on from JAGFZM010001259.1 coordinate 400,547, forward strand.
TTGTATAAATACATTATAAATACATTTTTCAAACTAGATCAAACTAGAAACTACATATTAGGCTACACCGCAAGAACGTCATTCAAGTTCATATTTTGGTTACATCTACTGTAAATCTCCCGTGCCTTCACCTAGCACACATTTTCTTCACATGAAAACATTTTGCCAAGGTTAATCCGCCATCATAATACATGCCAGGCTTTTAAAGGGAATGAAAGTGTGAACTCTTTTTGGTTTGTTACATGCTACGCCCAAAAAACACCCATGACTAAATTATTCATTTAAGACCTATTTGAACTATGCACCAAGTGATGGTTCACTTTTCTGCAGGCAATATAGTGTTTTGTGCAAGGACTGCCCCCAAAGGCAAATGAACTAATTTGTGCACATGCCCAAGACTCCTAAATACAAAGAGAATTATTTTGCATTGAAAACCCAACTTTGTAACATTATCAGCAAGTTTTTGATACTTCAGGAGTTTTGAGTAAAAACAAAAATCCAAATATAAATCGAAAAGGCACCCTACACCCCACCATACACCAGGCACCATACACCCCACCCTGTATTTCAATTACAGTTACGATTTTAGTAATCTTATTTATGATTGTGATATCTGGAGTATTTGGTATGTTGTGAAATAGGTTATTGTTTACAGTCTCATTAAACCAGTTCATTTCGACCATAGAGTTTGTGTACATTTTCTTTGTCGTATCCAATATCCAGGTCCAGGTCCAAAACTTTGTGAAGTCTTGATACGTAAAGGCTGTTGGAGAAGTTACATCCATTCAGCACATGGACAATGGTCTCATTTTCGAGTGTGGTAGGGTGAAGAATGCAGTGTGAGTCAAATCTAGATGGATCCCACATAATGAATATTACACTGCAGTACTACATTTAGTCATAAATGTCAACATGACATGTTTCATAAATCATTACTTTCCAGATGTTTATTTTTTCTTAAAGCAACACGCCACCGTATTTCAATAATAAAATATGTTCTTCCCCTAACTTAGACGAGTTGATACATAGCCGTTTCGTCTCTGTGCGTGCATGCAATCACTCTGGCGCGTGATGCTACTTTGTTGCCATTTAGCTTAACCCAGTTCTTTCAGTTCATCCAAACAGCCTTGGAGTTAGAAACAACCAAACGCATCCACGTCTTTCCTATTTCCAGACGGGTACCCGAATAGTTATCTAAGGCGGTTGTGGTGACACAAAATGAAATGAAGCAATTTTCTAAGCAGATAACAACGAGAACTATGCATGGCGGAGAAACACTTGGAAGCCCTTTGCCGTTAGCGCAGTAACATCCTTGAGGGAAACAAGTTTTCAGCAGTGAGGATATTACTGCGCATTTTGAGATAAAAATGAAATTGAGCTAAAATCTTGCAAAATTGCATAGAGCACCTTTAAGTGATGTGCAAAAAACATTTTACTAAAAGACAAGATAAAGTGTGAAGTGTACACTGAAAATGAAAGCATAGATAATGTTGATGGTAAAATACATAGCATACAGTAGGTTTTGCTAAATGTTTATGTTTGCTGTTATGACATTGTTAAAGCCTCTTTGTGTAGGATTAATCTTCTATTTATCTTCGTCTTTTATTAAAAATATATTTTTTATTTCAAAAATATAATGTACAACGATGGTAATTATCCTCCATGAATAAATTGTAGTGTTCCCGTAAACTTGGTAATTTCCATTTATATATAGATGTGGTTGGGTACCAAATGAGAATATCCATTTTGTGCCGCCATTTTCAAAATGAGGACCATGGGAAATGAGGACCGTGGGAAGGGGAGGGCTAATACATTTTATTCAAACGTATGCAGCATACCACTTCGCCGATAGATGAGAAATTCTCATACAAAAAAAATAAAACTTACACATAGGGGGTTTAAGGTACTCTTTTACACACCTTTAAAAATAACTGTTACCTACACATGACAGCAAATTTTAGGGAGGTGGAGGACTATTTACCTTTGCCTGATGATGCCCAAAGCCTCGCCGATCTCCAGATGACCTTTGACTTTGAAATCAAATTCTAAATGAACAGGATCATCATCAATACATATTACATCACAAAGCACATCATTCTCTTTTTTAGCAAAAATAAGGCCAGCTTACATTCTTTAGGTAGCCTATACCTAAAGCCTATAAGCATTTAACTGTAAATTCACACAACCACACATGTTCACAACTTATGGGTGTGTATAGAGATATCTGTGTACACATTCTCTAAACCTAACCCTAGGTTAATACAACATGCTAGAACTAATGTAAACCACAGGTTTATTTATTAGCTTGTTGTCTGTTCAGATAGTAATGCAGAGCTGCTGGCAATAATACACAAAAAGGAGTCTACTGGGGAAAATACAAAACAGGGTCCATCTCGTCCATATAGTTTAGTTACAATATTTTAAAGTGTTGCAGAGATGTGGTTTTTGACCACTGGCTTGTGTTTAACCCTTCTCGTATAGACATCCAAGGGTAAAGACATACGTGTCTACCTGTGTGTGTACATCACCATTTGTTATCAAGGCCACTGAACAAGGCAAATCTATCCCATTTGCCATTTATATGTCTCTACCCCATTCTTACTTTATATGGCTCTTGCAAGAAGTTTCATGTTGTCAAACAGCATTGCAACCAAGCTAATCTCCAGTCGTTAAAGCAAGCCTCATCAAACTGCACTGCACTCAATTCTATTTGACTGGCTAAATTGTTCAGAATGAAACATATTGGGCAATTATTGGATTATTAATCTTCGGTGCCAATCCCACACAGTATGATGGCCAGGTACCTTTACCAAATACTTTTCTGAAAGATCTTACCTCGCTTCTTGCCAACAAGCTCCACCATCCTAGCTTGGCTCTCATCCCCTATTGGCTAAAAGTTATAAATAAATAAACACACACACACACACACACACACACACACACTGTATTGAACTAAGAATAAAATAACTAAAAATATTTTGTAGGTTGAATACAATTATTAAAAACTTTAGACAAACTGTAGCTTAGTGGTTTTAAACACACATATAAAACACACAGAGCATCATTTAGAGGTGCCACATACTGGCGATGTTGGTAAAGCACACACAAAAAAAATAATCTGTACCTCAGTTATCAATGTTTTTGCCACGTGTTTGCGGACAGGTCTGCCAAATATTACGATTTTCAATAACAACATTGCACTTCAGGGGCCACTACATAATATCTGAAACAATGGTGCTTTGCCCTAAATTTTAGGAGTCTTTATCTTTATTGCTATTCTTTATATGGGGATTTTTTGTCCTAGAAACATAAAATATTCTTATTTTCTATATGAGTGGTCCTTGGTCAAAAAACTTTGACAAACACTGACTAGGGGTTCATAATGTTCACAATGGCATTTTATTAATTTTATGGCATTATATTAACAGATTTTTACCAGAAGCTTTGCACACCCCTAGTGTATATACATATATGGTTTGTAAAGAGAAAAATAAAAACAATTCTTTCCTAGGAACACCCTGCCCGTATTGATATTGTAATTGTAACAATACAAGACAACAACCATTTACTCGAGCCATTAAGCCACAGTTTGTCTAAAGTTTTTCACTAACTATTTAACCTACAAAATATTTCTAAATGTTTTTCTTAGTTTCTACAAGATGCAGACTTAAAGTCAACTTCAAATACATTTACAGTGTGAAATACTTTGAAAATAAGATTTTTTAAGGTTGTGTTTACACTTTATTTTAATAAAAAAATATTTTTCCCCATTAATTTCACTCTGGTTTTATTATTGTTGATAACTTCCAGATTATAACCATGTGTCACTTTTGCATGGAGGTTTTTAGTTAAATTCTTAAAAATGTCAAGGTGTACCAGACCGCATTAAACTGTCTCACAGGCCCTGGAATCCAGATTGATTTGAATCCATGAAAGACAAAGCACTTGTCTGCCTGCTCCATTTTTGTTGTACACTTAAAACAGAACACTGAGCATGCTCTTACCACATCAGGATGGGTCCGATTGGGTAGCTTCAGGGCCTGCTTGTAATGAACCTCCTCCAGCTCAGTCTCCTGCTGCAACAGCTGACTGAGTCTTGTCCTTATCTCTCGCCCTTCTTCTCGTGCTCTCCTAAACTCCACTAACTGAAACAGAGATATAACCAGCGTCCAAGAGTTAACACACACATGCTGAATAAATTGTAAAACATGATAAGATATCCTCAGTCTTACCGGCACTTACATTAGATAGTGTTGTCTTGTCATGCTGTTCCTGAAATTACATTTCAGATCAGATTAAAAGTTTCAAAGTTGTCTACAAGTACATTCAGAAACATGTATCAAAAGTTAACTATTTTAAAATTAAAATTGGCCTTAAACCAAAAGGATACATGTGCAACACTGTCACCATACAAATTGTCAGTTCAAAGTTTGTCGGAAAGAAAGGAAAAGACATTAGGAATGGTTGCCGTAAACCGTACGATTACCCTCCATCCCCACTCCCCATCTGGCCTGCACTCACATTGGGTTTCAGCATTTGTGCCGGAGCATGCTTTAGTCATTAAAAGGTGCAAAGGTTTCAGAATAAACAGGAACAATGCAATGTAGTCCACGATAGAAGTAAATAGTTAATAGTCAGTATTCAGAATTGATATAGGCCTATAATTTAAAAAAAAAAAAAAATTATGGGACTATTAATTAATAATAATTTGATGTCACTTCCATTAGTAGCCATGGAAGTTTAGTTTCTCAGCCAGCACTATCTAGTTTTCTAGCTTGTTGGATTTGGAGGTCCATATCAATTAACCATACAGTGTGAATCAACTCTTTTACAAACAACAGTATCTGTCCAATCTCTGTGTCCTCTGGAATATTCTACCCAGAGATAATACTACCTAGACCTTGACTCCAAATTTCTAATTTATCTCTCATTCTGCCCCATCCTTGCCTTTGGACATACAAGACATTATGTATACCATTCACAGAAAGACACAAATTCCTGTATTATCTGACCGCAAGTGTCTTCACAGTAGCACTTATCCTTCTCTTCTGTTCTTCAAGTAAAGCAATTCCCATATGGATCTCCTGTAGTCTGTTCCACACTGCCACCTGCACATTAACATATAAACAAGCTTTATTAGCAAGCTTTACAGTACACACCGATTTGTTATCAAATATGGAAGCTTCAAGGTGACATGAAATGAAGAGTCGTTTAGTATGAATGTATGTTTAGTATGAATGCGCTATTCTCTAAACTCCCATTACAACATGCCTGAAAAACAAACACATCCTTATTCAAATTTTCAGACCATTTGTTACCACCAATGTGAATCGATCTCCACCTAATTTTCAGTGAGAGCGAGAGAAATCTTGTGAAGTTGGGCATTGAGTCATGTTTTTTTTGTGTTGAAGTTTTTGTTTTCTGACTTCTTGCTCAGATATACCCCCATGTACATTTTAGAACATGAATTTGACGATATTCTAACTGTCAAAAATAAAAGGGATTGTTAGATGTGTTGTGTTAGTGTTGTTAGTCGCTATCGCAACCCACAATCGCGTTAAAGCCAGTTGCAAGCTCTGCATGAGTATTATAATGGACATTGCACATCACAGGTTACAAATGCACAAATTTTACTAGGCTCTGGGCAGAAGACCTTTAGGCAATGACAGTTTTACACAAATGGGCAAACTGAATCTGCGTACAAAATGATGTGGGATACAACTTGCATCTTACTGTACAAAATGATGTGGGATACAACTTGCATCTTACTGTACATTTGACTGGTTTTGTCGCCAAAAAAAAAAAAAACACAAAATGAAAATAATGTCAATATTTCAGTTACCTAAGATAGCCTGTTTATGCTTTCACCCATGTTTCACCTATTGTGTTTTCACCCAACTAGGCACGCAGCACGGATGATCCAATAACTAAAGAAGTGTATTGCATTTACATGTACCATGCATACAGATCAGTTCATGTAAAAGACATTGATAACTAATGAACTACAGAAATTTTAAAATGTAACTCGTTCCGTTACTTTATTCCTGCAAAATGCAACAGACTTCTCTATGTAAGACATTATGCCCAACACTGTAAACGAATTGGCGAATGAACACTGAGAAATTAAACTTCCTGGATTTTGCCAAATGCAGTGTATCTGGCAGCATTTCTGACCAAAATGTACAGTAGCATTATAGTCTATTTAACCAAATACATATATTTGACCATAAAAAGTGCATTACTGCAAAAACATTTTGGTAATGGCAGACCTAATTAAAAAGTGTTTCATTTTTACGAGCTTTTACTAAGGTCTACTTTTTTTTAAGGGCTACTGTGGCACACCCAAATAGGTGACAAGATTAATTTAGTATTTGTTAATTTATTGCACTTTCACTCCAATATTATTAATCTAGAACGGCACTATGCCTAGTAAGACGTTTATTTGTATATTATTAAAGGTATAGTAAGGCTTAACACTTTGAGCCCTTTTAACACATTGCTTCCGTCTTGGCTATTTGGGAAATGTAGAATCGCCTCTGCAAATGAGAGCAGTAGGAAGAGACAGATAATTTAGTAGTATGTATAAGTATGGTAGTAGATATACAGTGAATACAGCTTCTATGTGCCATAGTAATATGGATGGGTAAGTATGGAGCTGTAGAGTAAACAATAATTTTAAGATGAGATATGACCAATACATACAGGAAAACACAGAGTAGTGAAGGTATGTATACCTTGAAGTGGACAGGTATACAGAGTGCAAAAAAAAAAAAAATTTAGCTTTCATGTTCTCCTTCGCAATCAAGTCTACAGAGGTGTGTATGTGACACACAGTTGCACATTTTTACTGTAAATATTAAGTCTGAATGCTATAGTCCACGATAATATTGCATGCATACATATCTAATCTTGATTTTCAGCTTAGCAAGTAGCTGCTGATGAAGAATGATGGCCATGCCTCACACACCCCAAAATTTAACCTTATGCTGAATGCTATCAGTGGACAGTAGTTGTAAATGTATAATATTGTCCAGTTTACAAATGTTACTGTTGGTTTGGCATTATTCATATAAAAATGGTAACTTTACCACACATTTTTTTGGATCTGTGTTATTATAAAAAAGTATGACAAACATTGTATCACTGAACAGAACATTTTTTATTATGTTGCAATCCTAAAACAAAAAAAAAGTGTGCTCAGAATAAACATTCAGTGGTTAAATATTCAGTGGTCACAGGTGCACCAGGGTACCCCTGGTATTCCCACAGGAGGTTCAAGCGAAGATGAGATCTGGTTGCAGTTCAAGGAGCAGAGTAGTAAGATTTCTGTGATCTTCAGGATCATCTCCAGCAGAACGGCCTGCAGAATTTACAGGAAATTTATATTGATACAATTTTGATCATTTTGATGTAAGAACCAGCAATGGTAAAGATAAACACATAAATAACAGTAATTCGATGTAGGCCACTGGAAAGATGCACAATTAAGATATAGGCTTATGTATGCACATTCATATGTGCCTATATTTCCGGCAAGTAGGCTATTTACTGCTAGAGTTAGAGCATTACTGCACAAAAATGCTTAGGCCCTTTTCATGATATGGAGCAAAAAAGGTTAATCCAGAACAACCCAAGCGTGAAGATGAGGAGGGAGTTAAAACGCCTTTATTATAGTAGGCTAACCATGTTAAAAAACATGTTTCAACCCTCGACAGGTCATTATCAGGTCTTCAACTACAACAAACTGAAGCAAAACTTTTTTGCTCCATATCCACTAATCCCTGTACATCCAAAAACATACTTTGGAATATACTTCAACATACAGAACTACCAGCCATCGCTTGAACCCTTTTAATGATATTTAGTTATGTTATGGTTCATATGGCGCTGCAATACGTTGTAGAAATACGAACCTCTGTTGCTTATCGATGGCGCCTTTCGAAGTCCTCTCCCTGTTCTATGTCCCAATGTCTGTGACTGATTCATCTTCTGATGTCAGGCTCCAAAAAAAAAAAAAAAAAAAAAAAATTTTCCAAGGTCTGAGAAGCACTGTTTTGTTTTTATAATTATTGCTAGGTTATCTTATGGTCTTCCACATTGCTAGCTCACAGAAATCTAATATATTACACAATACCTTATACAAGATACAATGTGATATTAGGCCACACCAATAAAATTTGTTGGTTCTCGGATTCGCCGCTTGAAAAAAATGCAAAATGAAATAAAAATAAAATTGAATTTGAAGTCACACAAACATAAAAAACACCGTGGCTGATAGCTATAATACTGAAAAAAGCATGCTGCGTTCACGTGACATCGAAAACCAATCAAATCGCGCCTATCACTTCAGAGCGCAAGAGACATGATATGAGGAAAGATGCCGGTGGATCCTGCTAGGCCAGTGTTTGCAATTATTAGAATATTTGATCAGAAGAGAAAAACATTTGACAAGTGCATTGAAATTAAAGAGGATGAGAACTTTGCGCAGTTGTCCTCACGGTGCCGAGAGCAGTCTGCTTGTGCAACTCTGTGGAGGTGAGTTTGATATTTCATTGATTGAGAGGCGAAAAAACAACCATTCAAAGTGTTTCGCCATTTAAATCAATCAATAAATAAATGAATAGCATGTGCCTACACTCTCACATCCTCGCGCGCGCACACACACACACACACACACGTTTCTCTTTTTCATGCAAAAAAATTGTCTCTTTCCTAGATTCACGTGACTGCACGTTGATGAATATTCATTTCCGTTACGCTGATCACGAAGTTTTAGTCACTATGTAATTGCTGGTGAATCAATGCGATTTTGACATTCTAATGCCCTGTGATGAACTGTGACAACATGAGTTTGAACGTAGGCTACAGCAGCCTAGATGTAGTCTACATTATATGTCATACCTCAATTCCACAGCCAGCTTGCTTGGTGCTTAGATTCTCAAACTCTTAAATAAATGACAAACCGTCAAACCTTTACATAACATAGAATGACAGAATTATGAATTTGTACATTACCTAAAACCTGCATGACAAAAAGTGTGCTGTGAGGTGTGAAAGTTAAGTTTATAAATTAGGCTAGGCCATACTTAGTTTTTCCTTAACACATGAGTAAATGTCTTAAATGAACATTAAGTGTCTTAAATGAACATTAACTGTGAATGTGCTAATTTACCTTCAGAACATTTTTTTATTTTTATTTTGCTCGCTCGCTCCATATTTTTCCTGAAAAAATCAGAGAACCAACTAATTTTATTGGCGTGGCCTTATGTAAATATTGTTTTTTGGACTAAAATGCTAAATGACAGCAATTTAACAGTAACAATTTAATTAAACTAACCTTATTAGCTTAGTAAATGCTGGTAGAAGTTGTGTTCACAGAAGCCTCTCATCGATAACCAGTAGTCGAGTTGAGGGGGGATGAGGAGGGATGGCATCCCCCGAGACAAAAACGGTAAAAATCATCCCCCCTGTAAAAACGTCCATCCCCTTCCATCCCTTGTGCCGTTTTATCAATTAGAGTGGAAATAACTTATTTCCAACACTGGAAATATAACTAAAATTTCAACACTTAACGGGCTTTGCACAATGTAAGTAAACTACCTGCACCGTGAGGGCTCACACGAATAGGTTATTCATGACGTCAGTGACGTCGGAGAACAGTGGCGGTAGGCTAATGTTTGAATACAGGGTTTTGTGAACTTTGTGAACTGATTTTAACATCATGGCCAAGCGACGTGGACAGCTCGATCTGAGGGACTTCTTGAGAGAGCGAGAAATGGCGTTTCAGGAGGTAACGTTAAGTCAAGAGTCAGAAATATCAGTCACACTTTTTATGAATCAAACATGTAATTTAGGACATACTAACGATAACAAAAGAGCTAATGAATGTTAATTTGGAGTCTATCTAACATGTGCCTCTCTATTTAGCAAGCTAGCTGAGTTGGGTTCATGTTAATTTTGATTTAGTTGACATTAATTAACGTTAGTTCATGTTTCTGGGATATATCAGACAACAAAAAGTGTCATTTAAGGTAGGCTAAATGAATGAATGAATATCCTTTATTGTCATTGTCACAGGTACAATGACATACAATGTACAAATTGAGAGATGTCTCTTGTCAGTGCATCTTCACATAAAATAATAGAATATAATAAATACTTAAGTGCTAATACAGTAATACACCCAAGCAAGGCCTAAAGCCACGTACAGACAGTCAACATACGTCCAGTTGATATAACAATCAAACAATCGATCAATTATGTTGCGCATTTCAACAAGTGCACATCGCTAACATTAACGTTCCCTTTAAAGAGAAACTATACATTTTAAGAGTTGATTTAGAACTAAATTAGACTCAAAATAGAAAATCAATAGGAAATCAATTGGATATTAAAGGAAAAGTAAGGTGAATAGGTTTGAAGGTAATATTGATTTCATGTTTTTATTTTATCATTCTTTGAACATAAACTTCTCAGCTTTGTATTTCTGTATATCCAAGTTATTGAAACCAGCTAGTTGTGTGATTACTGCCTCCTGATAAGATCCTAGAAATTCTGACGGCCCAGGTTGCTGTGTCTGTGTGACACTCAGGGGTTAGGCTACAGTGTGTGATGATGTGTAACATCCACACCATGCATGTTTTCGGACAAAAAACACCAGCATATTCATTATGTTTCGCTTTAACAACAATAAAAAAAGGGTACACAGTTCATCAGCACAAAATATGTCCGATAAACGAAAAATTCAACCATCCCCCCTGGTTTGATTTTACAACTCGACTACTGTCGATAACCTTACTCCGCCCTCGGCTACCGTGGCAGGAAATAAGCTCTGAGGTAAGGGACGGGATGATACATTATATTGAATTGTATGCGGTTTACATCCTCACCGATAGATGGGAGAAATTCTCACACATAGTGTGTGTAACTCCACATACCATAACTTGTCTTCAGCAAGAAGAATTGGAAAGCACATGTACTATATTTAAGGACGCTTGGGTGTGGTGCAGCACAGATATTAAGGATGTTCCAAAATAAATGAGAATAGCTCTTTTGGTGAAGTCGTGTAATCCAGGTGCCACATCAGGACTTGCTAAAAATTTTGTGCGGGACACCGTTCTCAATTCCACGAGAACCACCCCTGTGCTGAACACTGACACCTTTTATAATGTTAGAGTCCTGACTGTAAAGGTGATTACAGTTTTAATGTATTTTTTACAGAATTGTTTGCCATTATTTCATAAAAAGTACAGGATTATTTTTTTAACATTGCTTGTTTATTTCTGTAAATGGATTATATGTTTATAATCTGGAAAAAAAAAACTTGAGAATAACATAATTTAACACATTTGATGAGTCAAATAAACCCAACTAAGGTTCATGCGAAACATTATTGAGTCAAAAGATGATAACGTTACCCATTTACTGGGTTAAATTAGTCTACCAACCCAGTTTCGTGGGTCATCCTAATCCAACATTTTTACCGTACAATAGTGACTCAGAACCGGAGTAAGAACCAATCAATTTAGATGGTTTTGAACCCAGTAACGTTAATCGAGAGTGCACTGACAGATTACCTTTGACTAGATCCGAACAAAATAATTAGATAACCAGTCCCTTAATGGGAATTTGGACGGATTACAAAACTGAGTTTTTACCCTCTCCTGTCCTAATAAAGACTTGATTTTGTGTAAAGGTTACTTACAATTTCTCTCACATCTTCTCCTCGTAGGTCTCCTTTACGTCTAATAAGATCGGCGATTACCTCATCTGTCTCGTTGCAAACGCGTGTCATGTCTAACTCAGGTTTGTGGCTGTAACCCTGACGCACATGTTCATACAAACTACTGCGGAGACTGTTTGAAACACAGCGATGAATTACATTAGTCCAACCACACGAACTTAAACAGGAAAATGCTAAAGGTTTTAACGCAGCAGTAACTCCTGTCGTTAGGAAAGATGTCATACTCATGGACGTCGCCATGTTTGAGTCTGCTTCTGTGAATTACTATTGGCTGGATTTCCTACAACTTCTTCTTTCTGTTGGCGGTCGGCAACCAACTGGAAATGTGCATTACTGCCACCGAATGGGTTGGAGTGTGGAGCGGGTTTTTTAGGGTTCCTAGGGTTTCTGGTTCCTTCATTCTTCATTTGTTTTTGTGTTTCTCAATGTTGTTGTTGTTTCTGAATTTGTTCGTGTTTCTCAATTTGTTGTTGTGTTTAGTAGCTTAATTTGTTAATGTGGTTTGCACTGAAGGGCCACCATAGAGGCAGGCCCCAAAGCTATTTACTTCAGCTTGGGTCCCTCACTTGCCAGTTGCCACAATATGGTAGCTCACATTAGGTCACACTTGTATACCACATGGCCAAGGTCAGTGCAGCCTCAAAAATATTTTGTTTATACTTGTTAAATAAATACTTCATTTAAGTACCAACATTAAGACAAAGTAAATAGAAAAATGTAACTTTGACCATTTCACTGCTTTCCATCTTCTTTCCTTTTTTATTTCTTTATTTCCTTCTTCATAGT
>JAGFZM010001259.1:418075-441674 GCA_017657215.1 Limnothrissa miodon
TAAATGCTGGTAGAAGTTGTGTTCACAGAAGCCTCTCATCGATAACCTTACTCCGCCCTCGGCTACCGTGGCAGGAAATAAGCGCTGAGGTAAGGGACGGGATGATACATTATATTGAATTGTATGCGGTTTACATCCTCACCGATAGATGGGAGACATTCTCACACATAGTGTGTTTAACTCCACATACCATAACTTGTCTTCAGCAAGATGAATTGGAAAGCACATGTACTATATTTAAGGACGCTTGGGTGTGGTGCAGCACAGATATTAAGGATGTTCCAAAATAAATGAGAATAGCTCTTTTGGTGAAGTCGTGTAATCCAGGTGCCACATCAGGATTTGCTAGAAATTTTGTGCGGGACAACGTTCTCAATTCCACGAGAACCACCCCTGTGCTGAACACTGACAACTTACCCTTTTATAATGTTAGAGTCCTGGACTGTAAAGGTGATTACAGTTTTAATGTATTTTTTACAGAATTGTTTGGCATTATTTCATAAAAAGTACAGGATTATTTTTTTTTTTACATCGCTTGTTTATTTCTGTAAATGGATTATATGTTTATAATCTGGAAAAAAAACTTGAGAATAACATAATTTAACACATGTTAACATGTAACACATGATTGTTACAGCCTCTAGCTGGCCCCTGGCTTGACTGCGCCTAATGACATGGGACTATATCCTGGGATTCTAATGGGACTCCTATATTACTGTACTTTATTTACCAAAATTTTCCGGTAATATGTATCTAATGGAATAATAGTGGACTACTCACCATCTAAGAGACTGAAAACCTGCCCTAGGCAGTTGGGTTAGCCCCTTGAGCCGTCGGAACTGCCCAAGGTTTCTTCCTCTACCATAACAAGTAAAAACAAAAAACGCTGCGAGGGAGTTTTTCCTTGCCCCTGTTGCTCATTGGGCCTCTTGTGTTAAGCGCTTTGTGACATGCCTTTTGTAAAAATGCGCTATATAAATAAAATTGAATAAAAAATAAAATTGAATTGAACACATTTGATGAGTCAAATAAACCCAACTGAGGTTCATGCGAAACATTATTGAGTCAAAAGATGATAACGTTACCCATTTACTGGGTTAAATTAGTCTACCAACCCAGTTTCGTGGGTCATCCTAATCCAACATTTTTACCGTACAATAGTGACTCAGAACCGGAGTAAGAACCAATCAATTTAGGGTGCGGTAAAATTGGTTTTAGATTGGATATTCGGCAGACATTCATAAATCGGTTTATAAACATTCAGATTTGCCAAATGGCAGACTGGTTTCTCTGCGTTTCTCACCCTAATAATGTCATAAATTCACGTCATTATTAACACAATTTACACCACTTCTAACTTTAAGCTTTGTAAAGTGGATATTCCAGTCTTCCATTCTTAATAACGCTATAACGAAAAACACTACAGGCCTGCTGAAAGCTTTCTAACATGCCTATAGCAGTGTAGTACCTTTCACAGCAGTTCATTTTTCTAAATAAAAGTTGTCTTGGTTATTACACTGTAATTTATCCAGGTTTTTTGTAGATACCATCAAATGACTTAAACCATCTTTTTTCTCTTGGAGAGCACATCATATGTTAACTCTTCTTTTATTTAACTATCACTCCATTTGTCAATTTAAGGCAACTTGCAACTTTTCTTTTGTAATAACATGCAAACTAAAAACATTAGAGACAAACTTTAAACTCAATAAAGAACTTATAGATGTATACTACTTTTCACAGCAGTTCATTTTCAAATACAAGTCAACCTTAATTGTTTAGTTTGGATCACTTTTTTTGATTGCAATAACACGCTAATGAAAAAGATAAGAAACACACCAGTATCTTTATTAAGCACCTATAGTCAAGCAGTACCTTTCATAGCAGTTTTTTTTTCTCAAAATAAGTCTTCTTGTTTATTACATATGGTAGGTCTATATGAACAAGGCAATAATTCAGCTTTAGAGGCAGGTGCAGTGAAATAAGTCAAACCATTTAGTCCCTCTGGAAGGGCTGTTCATGTCACATTCTTTTATTGGTTTATCTATTATTTGTGTATTTTTGGTCACTTTGCAATCTTTCAATTGTAATAACGTGCTAATGATAAATGGTGCAGATGTGCTGCTAACTTTATCAAGCACCTATAGCCATGCAGAACCTTTCACGGCAATTGATTTTTCAATAAAAAAGTTTTTTTTGTTATTACATAGGATGGGTTGATATGAAGGCAATAATTCAGCTATGTTTTAATTATCATATTGACAATGAACAGTAGAGTTATAAATGTAAGGGTAAGCTTAGATATCGCACTGCCTTCAGTAATCTTTTGGTGAATAGGTAAATTAAGTGACAGGCAGAGGAACTGGAGCTCCTGGGAAGTTGTGAAGTTAATCGTGTTCATATAGACCCACCATATGTAATAACAAAGAAGTATTTTATTTTGAAAAATTAAATGCTGTGAAAGGTTCTGCATGGCTATAGGTGCTTGATAAAGTTAGCAGCACGTCTGCACTATTTATCGTTAGTGTGTTATTACAATTGAAAGATTGCAAAGTGACCCGAAATACACAAATATGTAATAGATAAATCAATAAAAGAATGTGACATGAAGAGCCCTTCCAGAGGGACTGAATGACAAGACTTATTTCACTGCACCTGCCTCCAAAGCGGAATTATTGCCTTGTTCATACAGACCCACTTTATGAAATAACCAAGAAGACTTTTATTTTTAAAAATGAATGGCTGTGAAAGGTACAGCTTGATTATAGGTGCTTGATAAAGTTTGCGTCATGTTTGCATTATTTTCCATTGGCTCGTAATTACAACTGAAAGACTGCAAAGAGCCCAAACTAAAGAAAGACGTAAAAGAGACACCAAAATATAAATTCTCTTCCAGACAGACTAACTGGCATGACTTATTTCATTGCACCTGCCTCTAAAGATGAATTATTGCCTTGTTCATATAGGCCCACCATATGTAATAAACAAAAATACTTTTATTTTGAAAAATAAACTGCTGTGAAAGGTACTGCTTGACTATAGGTGCTTGATAAAGTTTGTGGCGTATCTGCACCATTTATCGTTAGTTTGTTATTACAATTGAAAGATTGCAAAGTGCCCAAACTAACGAATGATGTAATAGAGAAACCAAAAAACAAATGAGACATGAAGAGTTCTTCAAGAGAGACTGAATGGCTTGATTTTTTTTGTCTTTACTTCTCTCTACAGCTGAATTATTGCCTTATTCATATAGGCCCACTATGTGTAATAACCAAGAAGACTTTTTATTTTGAAAATGAACTAGGGCTGGGCGATATGGACTAAAATGTATATCTCGATATATCTCTCTCATTTATCGATATACGATATATATCTCGATATCTTTCCAGCAAAAATAAATAAATAAATAAATAAAATAAATAAAATAAAGTGTCTATAAAATAAATAATGAAAATAATATAAAGAGCTTTTTTTCAAAATAACAAGTTCTCAACTAAACTGTGCAACAGTAATAACAAACATGTGGGCCTTCTTTCCATTTGTATATTTTGTGCAAAGAAAACGAATGAGTTAAGAGTCTCCGCCGTAATGTGACACAAATGTAGGACTCACAGGTTCTGCTAACTTTTCTCCACTCGTCTGTTGTCATTGCGTCACAGAGTTCAAATGCCAATCGCGCTCTCTCATCATAGTCGCGGCAGTTCTTGTCTTGTAAAGTAACAACACAAATCCGCGTTCCACTACGGCAATTGATGCCATGTCCACCGTGATACGGCAATTGATTTTAACGTTATGCTCCACCGCCGCTTTTTCTGTCATAGAGTTAGGGAACATTGTATGCTAAAGAGTTCTGAAGTTTCGCTCAGTTCCCACTGGTTTTGTGGCGGTCTGTCCTCGGAGTTTGTAACACTCTTCATATACTTGCCGGTGGCCTCCATTTCAAAATGACCAAACCGTTGCTTCGCTTTTTTGGCCACAATAACCTTTCCGCGGCATTCTCCATCTGTATAACTCATGCATTCTATGGAAGTCGCCATTGTTGTTTACTCGGTCTACATGAGTAGGGGAAGGGAGGAGCTAACTCAAAGCAAGGAGCACTGAGCTATCAGTGGCAAGGAAGCTGGTGCACAGACGTCGCATAGCAGAAAAAAGCGGAATACTTGTCTCTGGATTAAAAAACAAGTCATAACCGATATATACGATATGTCAAAAATCATATCGTGGTTTGAAATTATATCGATATTGATTAAATATCGATATACCGCCCAGCCCTAAAATGAACTGCTGTGAAAGGTACTGCTTGACTATAGATGCTTAATAAAGATAGTGGCGTGTCTCTAATCTTTTTCGTTGGCACATTATTGCAATCAAAAGATTGAAAAGTGATCCTAACAACACAAGTAAGGTGGACTTTTATTTGAATATGAACTGCTGTGAAAAGTAGTACGCATCTAAGTTCTTCATCGATTTTAAAGTTTGTCTCTAAAGTTTTTAGTTTGCAAGTTATTACAAAAGAAAAGTTGCAAGTTGCCTTAAATTGACAAATGGATAAATAAAAGAAGAGTTAAGTTATGATGTGCTCTACGAGAGAAAAAAGATGGTTTAAGTCATTTGATGGTATCTACATAAAACTGAATAAATTACAGTGTAATAACCTAGACAACTTTTATTTAGAAAAATGAATTGCTGTGAAAGATACTACACTGCTATAGGCACGTTAGAAAGCTTTCAGCAGGTCTGTAAAGTTTTTCGTTACAGCGTTATTAAGAATGGAAGACTGGAATCCTCTTCACAAAGCTTAAAGTTAGAAGTGGTGTGAATGGTGTTAATAATGACATGAATCCATGACCGTAAGAAACACGGAGAACCCGGACTGCCATGCAGGGAGGTTTCTACGGGTGGGGTTGGGGGGGGCAATGCCCCCCCAGGCCTAAGCCCTGCCCTCCTGAAGAAAATTATCTGGTACAAAAAAAAAAAACAAGACCTGCCACTATTAACTAGCTGCTATGTTTGTGTATTGTTTTCATAGAATCCCTGAAACAGATAGGTAGCAATAACAAATAAAAACATTAATCTGGTAATCTTCTGGGGCTCCGTAATCCACCACGGTACAATCGCAAAACCTCATTGCTTTCCAATTGGTTCTTTGACGTTCTACAATTGAGCGCGAATAACGCACTGACAATAAGCTAAACTTTCATTGATTCGAAATGGCTGATGTACCAGAACCCGAAAATGTCGCTAAAAAGCGAAAACGTCAATGCAGGTACCAGGAGGAGTGGGTGGGGAAGTGCCATAGACTGTATGGGAAGTAGCCTACTCGTGGATTGCCAAAGCTGGGTGATGAAAGGTCTGTAGAAATAAGTTTGACATTGCTTACGGGAGGCAGATGCTAGCAGCAAATTACAGTGCCAACTCTGAAACAGAAACAGACCAATGGTCTCATCCTTCTTTAATTATGTACGTGTGTATTATTAAGTTGCTTCTATTTCAAATGACGTTTTCATAAAATCTGTGAATCTAAGATAATTATTTCGTTTTCTTGGGCTTATTATATAGCTATTTATTGACCATAATTTAGTCATTTTGGCAAGGCTGGTTAGCATTAGGTAGCCTGAAAAATCTGAAAAAAGTTCGTTTTTCTCTTAGATATTAGTTAATGCAGGACAGTTGTTGCCTCAGAAAATAGCATGAGCTTTAGCTGTCTTGACAAAGCATACTTCTGACACTTGTGGAAACTATTGAACATCATAACCTGGATGTGGAGGGCAGTAAGGTAAGACATTTGGTTGACTTTTTGTGTTTTGTTATCTGTGTTGCTTACATGATGGTCTACTATGCTGATTTGGTTCTAAGCTAAATATCATATGATTATTCCAATGGGTTATAGCATAATTGTATCGCAGCTACACATCGTGGTATTTATGTGGATAGTAAAGAACCGTGCATTCACCTAAACAAGCTTGCACCTGCGGTCAATCTGCCTGACTGTGTAACGTGAGTGAAGTGAACCGCTATACTAGTGTGGTGAAGATTAGCCAGTTGCAATTCCCGGTGGAATTTCCGTTTACTTTCCCTTCTGGGCCCTTATGTACCATAAGATAATTGGCACATGCTATCCTCAGCTTTTCTACGGCCGGGGCAGTGTTTGTCCAGTAAACTTTGTTGATGTTTTGTTCAGAGGATGTTAATGTAAACATTGTTTTTTGTGGAACAAGGTGGATTTAAAATAGCCTACTGTGTTTGATGCGTTTTTGCCTGTCGTGTTGCATTCTAACTAATTCTGCACGGTAGTCAGAGTTGTGTTACGGCGGGGGTTGGTTGGGTAGCTGGGGGCGGAGAGGTAGGTAGAAAGTTCTTTTTTCGGGTTTTTCCCATGCTTGCCTGGCGATGTCTAGTGCCTCGTGTTAAATTCCCAATAAGCAACAATCGTTATTTACAGGGCGGACCTTGCCAATCACAGAATATTATTTTTCAAAAAGATATTCCATCACACAGAAAATATTGAATTGAATTGAAAAAAAAAGGCCCGGGTCCAAACTTATTTGCCGACCCCTGCCCTATACAATATACACCACTACACCACCCTATACACTATTACACCATCCTGCTATACAGGCTACCTCACATTACCAACCACACTACTATATACATCATTACACCATCCTACTATGCATCACTATTCCTCGTAGCCTATATTAGTAGTATTTATAGGTGGTGGTTTTCCACCTTTTTCGAAGGTATTTTTTTCTGCTTTTTTTACCACCACTAAACCGCCCCCCCCCCCCCCCCCCTACAGGACACTCTAGTCACACCTCTGCTGCCATGTAGGCATATTTTCCAAATGTTAATGTTTGTAAATCGACTTGTGAATGTCTGCCGAATATCCGATCTAAAACCAATTTTACCGCAACTCAATTTAGATGGTTTTGAACCCAGTAACGTTAATCTTGAGAGTGCACAGACGGATTACCTTTGACTAGATCCAAACAAAATAATTAGATAACCAGTCCCTTAACCCCTTAAAGCCTGAATTTATATAGCTGTATATAAAAAAATGTTTTATGTGTGTTTTTGCCTTTAAGTAGAGGGTAAATAATGTTGAGATTATTAATTTTATTTTTGCACAAAAAATAAATAGAAATTTTGGTATGTTGCAAATTTGCAACAACAGGCATATTGGTCAACTTGGGCTCAATTTGGTATGTTGCAAATGTGCAACAACAGGCATAATGGTCAATAATAAGATAACAATAACACAGTAATATAACAGTGAAAAGATAAGGTTTTATTTATTCACCACTTTTTACATACTTATTTATATAAATCTGAAACAGCAGGCATTCATTAATAAGAACTATGACCACTTTCATGTCACCAACACGGCATTCACAAACGTTACTACGCCTGCATACATACATACACACACTCACTCACCAACGCACGAACGTATGCGCACACGCACGCACACTTGAACGTATGCAAACACACGCGCGCGCATGCATGCATACATACATACATACATACATAAAAATACACACGCACGCACGCATTCACGCACACATGCATACATACATGCACACACACACTCACGCACGCACAACTTTTCATCCCCTGGCCTCTCGCCATCGCGCACTGCCCGCATCTTGGTCTTGAACTCCTCACAGCTGCACCTTATCAAGATATGGCGGGCCGAAAAGCGTTTTCTATATTGGCTGGTTATTGGCTAATAGCCTACAGTTGCAAATATGCTACAAAGCTAATTATTACAATAACTTCAAAAATACTTGTCACAAATATCTCACCTCATTATGTCGAGTGTATAAGCACACAATAAGCAGGTGAGTATTTTTATTTTAGCACAACTTACTTTATATACACCTCAGGATCACACTTTGTCACCTCATATCAACAATTTCGCAACCGGAATAATTTTGGTGCGTCAACAGAAAATAAGTCCGTCACTTTGCGGTCCCACCAGAAGCAAGTGGTTGTCGAAGGTTCTCAGGTTCGTAGTGAACATGTACTAACTGGCATTGGTGGAATGCAGACGCTATCTTGGCTGGTTAATTGAGTAAAACGGTTTGTTGCATATTTGATACAGTAGGCGTTAAGGGGTTAATGGGAATTTGGACGGATTACAAAACTGAGTTTTTACCCTCTCCTGTCCTAATATAAAGACTTGATTTTATGTAAAGGTTACTTACAATTTCTCTCACATCTTCTCCTCGTAGGTCTCCTTTACGTCTAATAACATCGGCGATTACCTCATCTGTCTCGTTGCAAACGCGTGTCATGTCTAACTCAGGTTTGTGGCTGTAACCCTGACGCACATGTTCATACAAACTACTGCGGAGACTGTTTGAAACACAGCGATGAATTACATTACTCCAACCACACGAACTTAAACAGCAAAATGCTAAAGGTTTTAACGCAGCAGTAACTCCTGTAGTTAGGAAAGATGTCATACTCATGGACGTCGCCATGTTTGAGTCTGCTTCTGTGAATTACTATTGGCTGGATTTCCTACAACTTCTTCTTTCTGTTTTAATGGCGGTCGGCAACCAACTGGAAATGTGCATTACTGCCACCGAATGGGTTGGAGTGTGGAGCAGGTTTTTTTTAGGGTTCCTAGGGTTTCTGGTTCCTTCATTCTTCATTTGTTTTTGTGTTTCTCAATGTTGTTGTTGTTTCTGAATTTGTTCGTGTTTGTTGTTGTGTTTAATAGCTTTTAATCTGTTAATGTGGTTTGCACTGAAGGGCCACCATAGAGGCAGGCCCCAAAGCTATTTACTTCAGCCCTCACTGAGGTCCCTCACTTGCCAGTTGCCACAATATGGAAGCTCACATTTGGTCACACTTGTATATCACATGGCCAAGGTCAGTGCAGCCTCAAAAATATTTTGTTTATACATGTTAAATAAATACTTCATTTAAGTACCAATATTAAGACAAAGTAAATAGAAAAATGTAACTTTGACCATTTCACTGCTTTCCATCTTCTTTCCTTTTTTTATTTCTTTATTTCCTTCTTCATAGTTCCACCTCAAAAAAGAAAAGAGGGTAGAAAGTTTTTATCCTGAATACTACAGCACTGGTGTCATAATGCCTGGAGACTGCAACGCAATGTTGCGACATTCACATTCATATAGTAAAATCCTTACAACCAAACAATACACAGTGCAACAGTGCAATTTTTTAAACTATGAATGTGTATGACTGTATTGCCACCCTGGCTTTTTTTTATAATTTTCAAATAGATTGACTTCAACACCTAAAATAACTTTCTCTGAATTTTTAAACATGTGAAGAAATGCTATTGGACTGGCTGATTGGGATATATTGGACAGATACCATTCCACAAACAGTGGGATGGCACAAGTTGTGGCATTTATGTCATGGAGGTCAGAATAGGTTCATTGAAGATTTCAAATTCATGACTTATTAGAAAACAGGTTGAATAGGCAAGGAAATGGGCGAGGGCATGCTAGGTGCTACGCAACATGCAACACTGTATCAATATAATTTATTTCTACAGATGGGAACATCAAATTTGATTAACTTCCCCAATTATATATATATATATATGTATATATATATATATATATATAAAATATTATATTATTATATAATGTGTGGACAGAAATCTTGTCCAGGAAAATACATGGAAAAGACCACCAAGAACCATAAAAATATGTCTCATGCTCATTATCCCCTGTTGTTTTCAAAATGCCTGTAAGGACTGACTCAATTGACTTGGCATTGGCTTTGTCCATTTTGTAAAATAAGTTCAACAATAATACATTTCCTGTGTGATGCTTTTTTTATTGCCAGTAACATTTGATTCCTTGCTGAAAAGTGAAATTGTCGTATATATTTCCTTTTTTTTATTGACATGAACCTTGAAACATGAATCCTCTGTTTATTTGATAGGATTGCTCGGCCACCAGCTCTTACATCTAAATATGGCATTTCCCTAATGTTTTTTTTTTTGTTTTGTTTTAACAAGTTTATGACCTTATTTAATTCACTGTAGTAAATGCAACCTTTTCCCTTTATTTTGTGTAATTTAAGAAACTTTTAGTAAGTTATTAGGTTCACATTAATGAAATGTACTTAAAGTGTCAGGTAGAAAAAGCCTTTGGTCATTGAAAGTATGCTTAATAAATGTTTTTGCATGTTTTCTCATTTTACAAACTGCTACGATCATGAGCACTACAAAGTTTCAAATTTTTTCTAGGTTCACTTTAATGAAACGCTCTTAAAGTGTCAGCTATAAAAAATAAAAAATAATTTAAAGAGCAATCCCACAGGGTGATGGTGGCGCAGGTGGTAGAGGTGCCGTTCGGCAACCAGAGGGTTGCAGGTTTGAGCCCTGCTCCATCTGACCTCATCGAAGTATTCTTGAGCAAGATACTGAACCCCAAGTGGCAGGATGGTACCTTGCATGGCAGCCTCTGCCACTGGTGTGTGAGTGAATGTGAAGCATACATTGTAAAGAGTGCTCATAGGAGTAGAAAAGCGCTATATAAATGCAGTCCATTTACCATATTCCACAGGTAAATTGACAGTAGTGAAATATAGTTTGTAAAGGATAAAACAGTGTCCTTAATAAACTGTTATAGCATGTTTTCACAAACAAGGATCATGAGCAGTGGGCCTACAGAAGAAGCATTTTTGCTTTCTGTCATTAAGGCCTCGTTTTGTTTTTTTATATGCCAAATTATGCCTTAGGCCTACTTTACGTGGACCTTAATATTGCTGTTTTAGGATACTTTGTCTTACATTTGTGTGGTTCTGATAACTTTCACAAGTTTGTCAGGTTTTATGTATGTAATTTAACCTTCGATATGAGCAAATGTTCTGGAGATTTGTATGGCTTTATGCTGATAGGACATTAGAGAATAACAGTAAACAGGTGGGAGAGAGAGAGAGAGAGAGATACAGAAAGACTGGGAAATGGCCTCAGGTCTGACACAGGTTTACATATGAAGACCATTTTAAAATCATTTTTTTACATTTAGTTTTTTTGATATATCAGTGAATCTGCATTAGGGTCATAGTGTTATCTGGTCCTACTATGGGCTTGTGGACTCGCATTGGTGGGCCGTGTTGATGTCTGTGTCAGTTCCAAACTCGCGAAGTTTGCGACAATGCCCAGGGGCTAAGTTTAAAGTGCTGAACAGAGATGTGCGGAAGGACTTGCAGAGAAAAAAGTAGATTAGGGGGTCAAGTAGAGAGTTCAGTGAGGACAGCCATAGTGTGCTCTCCTTCAGTTTGTAGAAAACCAGCTTCTGATGACAGTCAAAGAGGCGCCCATGTGTCTGACTCATGGTGTAGGGAATGCGGGCAAAGTGGAAGGGCACAAAGCAGATGAAAAACACTGCGAGGACTAAGAAGACATTGGCATGCACACTTTTCTTGCGCCTGCTGCTGGTGCCGAACGCACCTCGAACAGCTCCCACATGGGTTTGGGTTTGTCTATGGGAACCCCTGGCATGGGTACGGGTGTATGAGTTGTAGAGCTCTCTGGTGATGAGAATATAGCATACCACAACTGTCACCAGGTTGCCCCAGAAGATTACCTGGCATACATGGTTGACCACCTCATGCCAGCGCAGCCCAAACTCCGTCTTTAGGTCGCTACACTTGAAGCGCAGCGATGGTGGCAGGTGACTGGTCAACACCATGTTGGGTATCGATAATGCAAACAGGGATGCCCAGATGCCCACAGCCAGAAACTTGCGATTCCTGAGCTTTGTGGCGTTGGTGCCTACAAAGGGGCTCAGCGTCTTTCGGCAGCGGTCTACACTGATCAGGCCAAAGAACAGGATGCTGATGTACATAGTAAGGTAGAAGAGCACGGAGGAGAAGCGGCACACAAACATGCGTGTGCCCACCGAGGCCAGGTTGGAATCAGCCAGGATCTTGAAGGGGAAGGTGAGCGTCATGATGATGTCGGCCACCACAATGTTCTTTAGGTAGATGATGAAGTGAGAGCGGCTAGGGATGCTGAAGAACACCCAGGCGGCTAGAGCATTGAGCGACAGGCCCAGAAGGAAGAGGAGGGAATAAAGTATGGGGAACAGCGTGGTTTTCAGCATGTTGTCACGGGAACAAGTAACATTGGAGCTACTGTTGACCATCAAGGCAGAGATAAAAACAGGGCCTTCTGGGTCATCCCTGTGGGTCAAAGAAAAGAAAGTAAGGTCATCTTATTGTAAAGCCATTTTATTTGAATTACAGATAACACACATTGCCTGTGCCTCTCCAGTTCAAAAAAATGTTTGCTGAAATTTACGGAAATGCTGTTGCATCCCTAGGTGGATAAGTTAAGACATAAATACATAGGGGAGAACCAGGACGAATGAAATGGGGGACGTATGAAACCAATGAAACCACTGTAAACCATTCACAATTGAAACATAAATAACAATAAATGACACAAGACTTTACGGGACAACATATGTGAGTTGCTGATCACACAAAAAAAAACTTTACTATCTGTAATGTTTTCTGTTAAAACGGCATTTAATCAAAAAGTGTTTCATCCGTCCCGGTTCCTTCCTTACCTATAAATATAAATATACATTGAGCCCAAAAGGCATGCAAAGCCTAGTGCTGTATAATGATGCCTGGCTACATAAAGCAACAGGAGGTAACATAATTGGTAGCCCTTACATTGTCCTCAAGGCAGCTGACTGAACCAAGCCAATGTGGCAGAAACAATCAAAGACCAAAACACCCTGGTAAGAGAAGACAAAGGTAAAAATAAATATGAATAAAGAACAACTATACAGAAAATGAATGCTTGTTTAGTGCTACATGTATAGCACTAAAGCGCAAATTTAAAATAAAATATATGGTTTGATTGAAAGACAGAGAAATTTCTGTCTTATACAGTATTTCAAAACCAAAACAAGCATTGCAATATCCAGTAAATTATAAAAATACTAATAGGCTGATGATAAAATGTTCATTGACAAAATTCATGATCATTAAACTAATCCAGACAAGGACATGTCCGAGCTGGCGACTCCATACAGTCAATAGGCGACACTCAGCACACTCACCTCTCTTTGCCTCCTGTTGTGACACCTGGAACTGATCTCTGAAACACTTTGACACCAGACTCGCACTGCCACTAAGGACACCTCAGGATATAGCCCCACATGTTCATTCACCAAAGTTGAGACAAACAAACTCTCTCTCTGTCTCTCTCTCTCTCGCACACAAACACACACACACTTGCACACATACACACACACACACGATTGCAAAAGTCACACTGGACAGCTCGCACCGGTTCTGCATTCTGTTTCCTGCTGTGCATGCAGAGAGAGAAATAAAGACTTGACATTCTTACCCTTGCACGAACATTGCACTGCTTATGCTTAGGGTATGCATATCTGGCTTGAATTGTGTATCTAGTGTACAAATGCCCATATGCTCCTCTGGGTGACTTAGTGCAACAGTCTTCAATGTTTTTTTGGAAATAAAACAGAAACAAAAACAAACTTAACAAATAAATCTGATATTTCAATGTAAACATTAGAATGAAACCCATTTTCAGTGAGGAGAGGAACCATATAAGAGGAAGTCTTCCCTTACCATGAAGCACCACTGTGTGGACTTTTGATCCCTACCCGACATGGAGGATTTCAGTGGTTTAACTGTGACTGCTGAATCTAACCACCAAATGAATTACAGCAGAGCAGTGTTTGAAAGTGCCGACCTGTTTGACTGGTTGTCCATGGATGCTAATGAGGTGATCTGCACAATCAAAGATAAGGATTAGGGTTTGAGGTCTGTAACCTCTTAAGGCACACCTCTATTTTTCCTTTTTTTCAAAACAACGGCATACCCAAATTGAAAGCTTGACAGTTCCTACATAGTTTTAGACTCAGGGATAGCCTCATACCATTGGAAAGGTGACACCCTCAAGTTTTTTCTAGAGGAATATGTATGTTTCTGTGACATATGGACACAGAGTTATAGAGGTTGGAACTAAGTTTTTTTTTCCGCTCATTTCAAATGTCTATGAACTAACTACGATATGAAGGTACCATCCATATGATACCCCCAAATAAAAAAAATCTAAGTCCTAACTCCATCTCTCAACCTGTTACACAAAAAAATTGAAGTAAAAAGACCAAAAATATGATTTTTGAATATACATTTTTGAAAAATATGTTTATGCGTTTTGATTGGGACCCGTATGTAAATTTCCATAGAGACTTTTTGTAAACAAGAGGGCCTACTGACATTCAAAAGTTTATAACTTGAAAACCCCTTTACCTAGAAACATAAAATTGGTTTCAAATGAAAGCCAAGACCCTGGGCTTTCATGTCAGTTTGCTTGATTTGAAGTTACTCCTTCTGGCATTGAATGACACAAGCATAACCATCAAAAAAACAAAAAGGGGGGGGGGGGGGAGCGTCCCATATATGGGCGGGTGTGCCTTAGCACACTGTCAACCTGAACCCTTACAAAGGGATTGGACTGATATTTTGAACTTTTTTTCCCCCTGAAGTCTTGTTTTGTGTTTTTTGTCTTGCCCCTCCTTGTTGAAGTTTTTCTTATCACAGTTTTGTGTTCTATGTTTTTGATCCTGTGATCTTTGCGATTACAGGAACATTTGTTTTTACTTTAATTCCTGTTTGTCTGCTTCTGGGTTCTAGTCTCCCTTTGGCCCAGAGGCCTTGACACACTTTTAACGATGCTGAATTAGCCTTGTCTCTCAAACCACACACAAGCATAGAGGGACCACCTGTCCTGCTTTACGTTGCACCGTACAGCAATTTCACTCTTTTTCACGCCTCACGCAAATTGAGCATTCTGTCCCGCTTTTTCATTATCTAATGTGAGAGCGAACTGTTCGGTCAGGATAGGCAGCCATGGTCAGTATGGCCACAAAAAAAGAGATGTAGTTTGTATAGTGAATGGACGGCAACAAGGATTCAAGGATATTTTTATTTTTTATTTATTTTTTTTTTTTTTTTTTACTCTTGGTTAAAACCAATGGTAAAACAGAAATAGCTTTTTGCTTTTTTTTTCACTTTTAAGACATGCAAATCAGTTCAATCTTTTTTAAATCAAATGACCCCTAGCTTGACGAAGTTTCTGCAGCAGAGGTTACGAGCATTTACCATGCTGTACAACTAACTGAAATTGTTAGAATTGGCTAGCCCTTCATATTTTGCACTGAAATATGCCTATTTGCTGAACTTACACAGGCCAGGCCTGATATTTGTGTGCTATTTTTATTTAAATGTAATCAAAAGTAAGAACATACTATTAGTTGTATAATGCCTGGTCCTCTAGACAGTTGTCTAATTTAGTCTTTAACTAATAAAGATAAGAGGTTGCAAAAGTGTTCTGACTTAGGCTACAGTTGAAGGCATGAGCCTATTTTGGACTATATTTCTGGATCAGGAAGTGTCTTAATCTTTTGACTGATGGTGTGGAAGGGCAAAAATTAATGTTTTTCAGTAAAATTTGTAGATATTATATCTTAAGCGTCAAGATTTTACGCCTGTCCCACATTGTCCCACTTAAACTTGGTACTTGTCCCACATTTTGTCTATCTGGAGGTGGTCACCCTACACAAGCACCATCTTCTGTAGCATTTTGATGACGAGTTTAAAATCTCACCCAACCACTGCTGTTCTTGGCAAATTAGTCAAACTTTTTCAAACACAAACAGAACATCATAGTTTAAGTACAAAACATTCTCATTTTTATGAACAGCAGTAATATCCACTATTGGAAGCTTATTGAGCTTATTAAAATGGCGTCCAGTGTTGCGTACTTCTGTAGGCCTACTTCATCGTTATCTTGTGTGTAGCACTCTAGAATCTTTGCTAGGAACTAGGCTATGCCCATGAAATCAAAGCTATTATGACATCATCGTTCTAAGCATTCTTAGAACATTTCTTATTAAAATGGGAACTCAACAAGACACCACTCTTGCTGTTTTTTCTCCATGGAGACACGATGGAGTAATGTCTTAAAGACATGCTTGTAATTTCCTGGAATACTTACAAATCCCTCCTGGACACATTTTTATTCACTTTCATATGACATAATCGGATTTTATGACACTTAATTGGGCATTCAGCTTAGGCAATCTAATAAAAGCAAGAGGTGGTGTGCTTTTCGTACATAATAATATGCTTGTCTATGCATCTACATGCAGCTACATACAGTATTGATTCATAGTTTTGTGTGCCAATTTAAAAAATAGTGATGTTTTCATCTAGAGTATCATGGCAGCTCGGTTTGCTTTAGACCTTGCAGTGCAAATAATCCTGGAAGGTGAAGAGCCTATCATGGGCCCATCATAGTGTGGTCATTATGTCATTATTGTTTCTCTCATCACAGGAGAATATATGTGATTAATGAATGAACATGCAGTTTTCTTTCTAAAATGCATTTATTCTAATTGGGATCATTTTTGACCACACCCATAGAGGATTGTAGATCATGCATCTAACAGACACACCCTGGAGCTCAGCAGTAAGCTGGTTGGGCTCACGTAGGCTACATTAAGAACAATGCTTGATCAGGCTCCTCATAACTGATTAGGCTTTTCGTCATTCCTGAGGCCTACTCCATGATGTACTTGACCTGCAGAAAGAGATGTTCACTGTGATCACACAGACAAGTGAATACCCACACGCACACATTCACACACTTGGAGACACCACATTGATATTGGTGAACATCATCTTACAGCGAAGAAGGAGAGAGAGTGTGTGTGTGTATGCATTAGATATACAGAGAGAGTGCTGCACAGATCTGTGGGTGCTGTCTAACAAGAGGGAGTTGGGAACACTTCAACACACACACAGTGCAATCACACAGTTTAGTACTGAGTTAGTGTCTTAAGACAGTAGCCACAACAGCTGAGGTGGTATAGTCTTTTGCTTGCTGTCCTATGCTGTCCTGCCTTGGTCCTCACTGTAACAGCCCCCCGCCCCCAGCCAAGGGGATTTCATTTCAACAAAAATGCTCTATTCAAGATCAGCAGTCTGTGAAACAACCAGTACCACACACACAGTAGACATCACTTATTGTGCATATACCATCTCATTTCATGCAGGGCTAATTAACTTTACTGTATATCAACGCACAACAGATGACAATCACACACATTCTGCTCTTAAAGCAAAACAAACAGCCAAAGAATTGTACTTCACACAGTGGTGGTTGGCCTACCTTTGGTAAAGGGTACCCATATTATTGTGGGGAAGCATGTCACGCCTGAGGGCCCACACAGGAAAAGTTATTCACCGACTTTTCATAGGAAGTTTTTCCTGCCAGAGTTGGTCTATTGCTTGGCCGCGAATGAGACTCATATGTATCCACACACACACATACAGAGAGGGTGCATATGAAGCAGAATGGAGAATGTGGATGCAAAAAAACACATAAACACACACACACACAAAACATACTTTTCCTTGAAGTTATAGCTTTCGCAGGAATACACACACCCTCTCTATTAATGGGTATACATAGTTTTGTCCATGTAAACTCGAGGGAGAATATTTTAATTTCAAACTTAATTCCGAATAATTAAGGCATTAACTGTGTGAATCATGTTAAAAACGTAGATGTAGAAAATAATGTAGAAAAAGATGTGAAAAAGTACAGGAGAAATTTCCTGACTCACATTTGAAAGGTACTTCTCCCTAGTCAAAGAGAGAGATAGCTGTCCTAGATAGCATGCAAATGTTGGCCCGGCATTGGCAATGGTCGGCGGTGTTGCCATTGGAATTCCAACATTTGGCCAACGCTGAACCAACCTCAGTCAGTCAACCAATTTATGTCAGTGCAAATGGTTGGGGAGTCCATATTGGATAAGTGTTGGAATTCCATTTTAACAGTTAATACAGTTGACATTGATTTAGATAGAATAGTTGACTTGGGTTTAGGGTTTGCCAAACGTTGCAGATCTAGTGTATTTTTAAAAACCTTTGCAATATCCTTTAGCACAATTGTTAATAATCGGATGTGGGCACTAAAGCATCACAAAGTTAATTACATGTACAAACTATAAAATGCAATCTTATTTTATTATTGAATTTAATCTCTGGGCTTCTCCCCTCAAGCAGTGAGTCTGCTGAACAAACCAGGACACTGCTGAACATACAAGACTCTTTTGCTGCCAAACTGATTGACATATGCACTATTGGCTATTGCTTCACTCAGTTCCCTCAGTATTATAGACACTATCGACAAGCAAGACCGAACACGCTGGCTGTCTTGTGCAGTCTAGCCTTGACAGATAATATAGGGTGCACTGACAGGAAAGTGAGTGCTCTCATCCTCAATGTATGGAGTTGCAATTCAGTGAGTGATAGCAGTGATGATCGCAACATCCTAAAATTCTCACGACACTCCTCCAGGACAACACCCTCCTTTTTTTTTAAGTTCTCCCATCAGACACTAGTCCGCCCAGCAGTAGCGTCGCTAGACGATTTTTACGGGGCTCCAGCCCAGGGTGATTTGAGCCGAGCCCGGGTAAAAAAAAATTGAATGCTTCATTAAGTCTAGACTCAAAACTTTTCTATTTACTGACCCCTTTCGTTAGGGATGGTGTATGGTAAGCCACACCTCCTCAGGGTATTATTGGAAAGGACTGCCTCTGCTGTAAGCTCCCGTCCAGGGCTTGGTGGCCACTGACCATTTCCTTTGGTGGTGTTGGCTTGTTATACATCATACCTTAGTTATGCTGCTATAGATTAATGCTGCCACAATCCACCCATCTGTTAAGCCGTACAATTTTCACTCTGTCTTTCTCCTCTTCTCTCTTTCCTCTCCACTTATTTCTCTCTCATCACTTAGCCAACATATGTACATGGTTGCACATGCAATATAACTCACATTCTCTGAAATCTGATGGAGACTGTTCTAACTCATCTCCTCTCTGATTTTCCATGCCATTACCACCCTGCCGTGAGTCATCACTGCCTTCCACTGCCTGCGCCTGCACCTCCTGGGTTCTCCTGGGACCTTCTTCCAACGTGATCCGGCGGCACTCCTGAATGGTCCTCAACCCACTCCACTGTCCATGCCACTGCCTCCCTGCTGAGGGTCACCCCTGCCTTCCACTGCCCGATCCTGCATCTCTCGCTTCCTGGGCGGTCTGCCTTCAGCTTCACAGATGACCCTGACATGATCGATACAGCCTCTACGTTGCCCCTGCGCCTAATGACATGGGACTATATCCTGGGATTCTAATGGGACTCCTATATTACTTTATTTACCAAAATTTTCTTGTAATGTGTATCTAATGGAATAATAGTGGACTACCCGCCATCTGAGAGACTGAAAACCTGCCCTAGGCAGTTGGGTTAGCCCCTTGAGCCGTCGGAACTGCCCAAGGTTTCTTCCTCTACCATAACAAGTAAAAACAAAAAACGCTGCTAGGGAGTTTTTCCTTGCCCCTGTTGCTCATTGGGCCTCTTGTGTTAAGCGCTTTGTGACATGCCTTTTGTAAAAATGCGCTATATAAATAAAATTGAATTGAATTGAATTGAATCAATTTTACGCAGGCCTTCATTGATTGCCGGTAGGCGTAGTTTCTGCGTCGTCTCTGTTGCTTAATGTAATTGATGATAAACCAGAGACGGTTGATGAAGCTCTAAAAGATCTTTGGATAAACCTTCCTGAACTTGGGCTTTGACACCGAACGTCGGTATTCCAATATAATTCGAATATTAAAAAAGCCTAATATTCTGTTATGGGTATTTTTTTGCTAATGCGTTTTCTTTTAAACTCATTCCGGGTTTTTTTATTTGTTAATCTTGAGCTCACTAGCAAGGCTATTCTCGGTCAGCTGTGCTTCTGTAGTAAGATCATGCAAACTCTTTCTATTGGAATGTGAACTGCGTGGTCGTATTGCGTCCTGACTTCAGTTGATTCTGTAGGCTATTCCTTCACTCCAACACTGAATAGCTTGTTTGCTCAATAATTTTAACAGCCGCATACTAAACCCTTAGTCCGTCTATAGTCTATTGACCCCGACTCATTTTAAATGCAGGTAATATTCCAGTTTAAAATGGAATGATGGCACAATAAAACGTTGTAGGCGGCGTTGATCTAACCGGAATATAATAACATATAGGAATATTCCGGTATGCACTTCCAATACTCTTCCACACATGTAAGCTATTATTCAGGATCTTTTTAAAATCGTTTTAACCAGAAGACTGATCTTACAGGCCGCATTTGATGTTCATGTAACGTAGTAACGGACTCATACACTGCCTTCTGGTGGACAGGCAGAACTAGAAACTTTGATGTCTACAACTTGACAACTTGCTACGCTTGAGGCGTTTTACTGAAGACAACATATCAACATTGATAATGATGAAGGACTATAATAATAGTTCAAGTTCAAGCACATTATCATACATGCTGCATAATAACAATGTCAGTATACTGGTGATAATGTGTACTGCAGTATGTTTATTGGCTAAAATATGCACATATGCACATTGCATTTTTCTTAATGTTTTTATTATTTATTCATAATTTTAGGTTTTATGAACTTAAAAGTATTGAACACAAATATGGAAAATTGCATCGCAATATTTGTCAGAAAAAAACGCATTTAGGTTTTTTCTCAAAATCGTGCATCCCTAACGGCTAGCCTTCAACCTCCCCTGTTCCATCAACCTCCACTGCGCCATCAACCTCTACTGCCCTCTCCCCGCAATCCACTGCCAGTAATGCTACCCCAAGTGTACAGATGCTCTGCGATACCACCTCTACACAGCAGGCCAAGGTACTGTGGTGTTTAGCTGTAAAACACTACTTGTTCAAGTTGAATAATGGTATAGGATAAAACCTGATAGAAGCTTTATTTCACTACAATACTTGTGTTGAAACATCAGCGAACACCAATAACCACTCGATGAGTCGCATATATTTTTAAAACAATGTTTAGGGTTGTTTTAAGGATCGACAGACTGTGCCTATTGCTAGTCATTGACTGGCCCATTGCTAGTCAAGCAGCCAGAGGTAATTCTAAATTTAAAAAAAAAATCTAAAATACATCACTGTGAAATGTATTCCAACACCTGACTCATGTTTTACTTTAGGATAATAAAGCTAAATGTTTAAGGATAGAGCCAATTGCCCAATGCTAGCCATTGATAGAACCAATTGCTCAATGCTAGCCAGAGTAATTAGCAAAATTTCAGTGTCAACCACTTTATTGCATTTTAGACCACCCATGAAAGAGGCTCAAAATGTTAAATAGGCTACTGAACATCTCCTTTAATAGGCACTCTTGGGCAAACCAGGAACCAAGATAGGGGAACTCTCTGTTCTCAGCCTAAGAAAAGAGCATTTTCAGTGTCTGATTTAGATAATATAGAAACTGCAAGAAAAGTCCCAGTTGAAATTCCCCATTGTTAGACAATTTCCCTGCCTGGATCCCATCCATCCAGTGACAGCAGCTGGCAGGTGGCTTTGTATAGGGTCAGTAGAAGTGGATAGGTTATTCAAATTGATAACGTCTTGTGCCAAGAATCTCATTTGTGTTTTTTGCCTTTTTGATCTACAGTAAGAGGTGTGAAACTGTCAATGATCAATTTGTAATTTAGACAAGACCTCTGTGCCCCCAGGGGGAGAACCATTGTTTTAATGTATCCTAATTTTATTGTCAGTGTTGCAGGTGATGTCATCATTCAGCAATTCACATCCTTTCTGCACCAAACTCTCCACATCCTATCCTGAGCTGCTAGAGTTTTGCCAAAGAGATCTTCTCCTGTCCCAATGACAAGCCACAGTAGAGAGAGGCTTCTGAGTAAATAAGGAGGTAGAAACATGCAACCCACATGATGAATCTCTCAAAGCCCTCAGGTTAGTCTGACACAAAAGATCTGAACAGGAGCAGTAGCGAAAGAGCTGGAAGACCTCTGGAACCATTAGCAGGTTCTCAATAGTGTGTGTCATTCACTTGAAAACGATGGCAACAAGTGTGCAGAGATGGACGAGGGAAAGGCAGGAACGAAAATGACTGAGCTCATCACAAAATTTTATTCTCTTTGAAGAAGACACAAGGAAATGGATAAAATAATGAAAAGAATAAAACAGCTAATCATGGACAAGGGGATCGTGCATACCTGTAGGCCTACATCTAATGCCAATGAGGGTGATACTGTGAACTCTGCTGTGTTACATCTGAAAAAAACCCTTGAAACGTTTCAGAGATGAGTGGTTAACATCCACCAGCTGGCTTAAAGGCCCACTATGCAACATTTTTCAGTTAATTAATCCGTTTCATACTGTTTATGATGCTAAAATGAGTCATTACACGGCGAACGAACTGTGTAGAATGCGCCAACGTGGCCAATAGCGGTAGATACAGCACTTCCAATGAAAAACAGAACGTTGCTTAGCCCCTCTTTAACACTGACAGCAGAAAATCCTTTTGTAAGGTGTGTCAGGTATGTGATGAAAAAAAACTTTTAACATACTCCACCAAGAGAGAGAAGGCCTTGCTTTATGAGGGATTTACAAACTTCAAGAAAGGCCAGGAGAATTTCCGAGCACACGAAAATTTACCGCAATCACCCTATCTAGACGAAACTTCTATGGTCTGTGTTTAATCATAACACTACTTTCCCCATAGCCATTCACCAAATTGACGAGATTATGTTTACATATCACAAATCTTTGGTGTTGGACATAATTCAGAGACCATTTCACTTTTATAATGCAATAAGAAATTGTGTAAGTCTATACACCAAAATTCTCAGAAATCTATCAAGCGGAACTTGACATAATACGTTTGATTTTCAAAACTCCTATACATTGTTTAAGTATTTGTGAGGCTCTAATTTCACCTTTGGGACCTCTAATGTAGGCTACATATTTGACCACAAATGAAAGAAATTTAAAAGCAAAGTTAAATTGAAGGAGTGGCTTATCAAGAAGATACGTCTAAAAAATGACACATTTTGTGCTAGAATAGCGTGGGGAGGTGAGGAGACAATATTGTCAATACAGAGGGTGATGTTACGTTGTGTCTGTTAACATTAGTCAGCTAGCGTTAACTAAATTAGATTATTTAATTATATGTTCAATTTTTATATTTGTATTTTGTATTAGTATATTTATAAATGTATGTATCATTTCAATATTTGTAAATGTTTTTGTAACAAACATCCCTTCATCTCTTCATTCATCTATTCATGCATGCACATGCAAAAAACACACTATCACTAAAAAGAAACATTTGTGTGGGGACAGGTATTATGTGTAAGGCATTACTATTAAAACTTATAAAGCTAGTGATTCAGTGATGTTGTGTTGGACCTCTACAGGAACACTCAATTCAATTCAATTTATTTGCATTATACAAAAGACATGTCTCATAGCGCTTCACAACAAAGAGCACCAATGAGCACTGAGAACAGAGGTTGACGTTGCATGTCTGCAGAGGTGTGTGTGTGCATATGTATGTATACGCATGCATGTATGAGTTACCTACAGGAGTACTAAGAAGAAAGAAAGACATTGCATGTCAGCAGTGTGTGTGTGTGTGTGTGTGTGTGTGTGTGTGTGTGTGTGTGTGTG
>JAGFZM010001259.1:452715-528939 GCA_017657215.1 Limnothrissa miodon
TCAGCATCGGCTTTAGAAATCATGTCTACAGACAAGGTATGTACGTTGTTGTAAAAGTATGATTTATTTTGATTTATACACATATACATATGACATCGCTTGCTGTGCATTTTAGATTTTGTCAAAGGGTCTAGCATAGTGATAATCCCCCCCTAAACCACAACAAGGAAAAAAATTATGAAGTTATGAAATTATGAAAAGAATTATGTAGTTTTGAAAGCCAAAATAGATAGCATTTCACCCATCAGACTCCTCTGTGACGCTGGACACCGGCAGCTGTGGTGGCTGTGAACGTGTTGGCTTACTTGGTGTTGACGCTACTTGCCGTGTTTGGTAACGGATTAAAGATTGCATGTGTAACGTTATACTTACAACCGTAACATGGATGTGTACTCAATTTTCATTTCATTTCTAAATTCACTAGTTTCACAATCAAATATCTGCCACACATATACATCTGTTCTTACGGATAATGGCATGCTTTCAAAAGCGCTAAAGCTGTAAACAACTTATATAGGAAACGTACCTAGCATTACCCACGTTAGCGCCTTAGCTAACACAAAGACTATAATAAAATTCATCCACTGTTTGTAGCTATCACAGGCTAATCCATAGATTGATGATGAATACTGTCGGATATACCATTATTACTTACAAGTCCAGTAGCAACAAAGCTAGGTCACCATGCATTTTGAAATAAGTAGCCTCCTTTAGCTTAACAAATGAAAGCCGGACCAATATTCACTCTCTTTCTTGATCATGATCCCGTTTTTTTGGCTTCTTCAGAT
The DNA here is from genome assembly GCA_017657215.1 of Limnothrissa miodon. NCBI lineage: Eukaryota > Metazoa > Chordata > Actinopteri > Clupeiformes > Clupeidae > Limnothrissa > Limnothrissa miodon. Next base: position 453,504 of record JAGFZM010001259.1, read on the forward strand.
CTCCTTCTTTTCTTTAGTAGCTCCGCTATGATTGCAATTCAAACTCAACCGCGTTTTCTCCCGTTATATATCGGTCGAGTAGGCTCAACTCTGGATATACTCCAACCTATGGCTGGCCGCAAAGCCAATCGTCTGTAGTTTTTACTTGGACTACAGGACCTCGACCCGACAGGGCGAACTTGTTTAGTGCTATTACAGCCGATAGAGGGCCCCAGAGCAGATGCAGAAGGTAACGTTCATACTGTTATGAGTTGATGGACCACCAAAACTATTTTGAAAAAAATATTTTAAGGTTATAAAAACTCTTTGGTGTTGCTTTAACACAAGAGGCCCAATGAGCAACAGGGGCAAGGAAAACTCCCTAGCAGCGTTTTTTGTTTTTACTTGTTATGGTAAAGGAAGAAACCTTGGGCAGTTCCGACGGCTCAAGGGGCTAGAACAACTGCCTAGGGCAGGTTTTCAGTCTCTCAGATGGTGAGTAGTCCACTATTATTCCAATAGATACACATTACAAGAAAATTTTGGTATAAATAAAGTAATATAGGAGTCCCATTAGAATCCCAGGATATAGTCCATGTCATTGGGCGCAGTCAAGCCAGGGGCCAGTTGGAGGCTGTATCAATCATGTCAGAGATGCAGGATCAGGCAGTGGAAGGCAGGGGTGACCCTCAGCAGGGAGGCAGTGGCATGGACAGTGGAGTGGGTTGAGGACCATTCAGGGGTGCCGCCGGATCACGTTGGAAGAAGGTCCCAGGAGAACCCAGGAGGCAAGAGGTGCAGGCTCAGGCAGTAGAAGGCAGTGATGACTCACGGCAGGGTGGTAATGGCATGGATAATCAGAGAGGAGATGAGTTAGAACAGTCTCCATCAGATTTCAGAGAATGTGAGTTATATTGCATGTGCAACCATGTACAGATGTTGGCTAAGTGAAGAGAGAGAAATAAGTGGAGAGGAAAGAGAGGAGGAGAAAGACAGAGTGAAAATTGTACAGCTTAACAGATGGGAGGATTGTGGCGGCATTAAACTATAGCAGCATAACTAAGGTATGATGTATAACAAGCCAACACCACCTAACACTATCAGGGCCAATGATTTTGATGATCCTAATGTTGCTACAGTATACAGCAGGGATGGTGCGTGATGGCAACGTGATACCGCCATAACTGAACCACTTAACAGAGGAGTACAGTCCAAACGAGACTTTGTGCGTGACGTATGATGTCACCTCACACTATCCGAGGCCTCATTTGTCTCACAATCATGAAGGCTTGAGCAAGGACAAAAAATAAAACTTCCAAAGAACAAAAGTGTGCTGGCCACAAACCAATCAGTATACAGATAACTAAATAAGAGTTTGGGTTGAATTCTCTGCAAGATATCTATGCAAGAAGAGTACCTTGTCGGGCCTCAAAAATTCTGAAGGATATACTCCAACCTATGGCTGGCCGCAAAGCCAATCGACTGTAGTTTTTACTTGGACTACAGGACCTCGACCCGACAGGGCGAACTTGTTTAGTGCTATTACAGCCAATAGAGGGCCCCAGAGCAGATGCAGAAGGTAACGTTCATACTGTTATGAGTTGATGGACCACCAAAACGATTTTGAAAAAAATATTTTACTCCTCTCATCCCAATAATAGACTGTTCAAACCACTAAAATATAGTCACAAGGCTAGAACTGAGAGACTATTAGGAGTTCCTATTCCCAAGCCAACCAAACTTTAAACACACACTTCAATGACTCTGCATATATTCCCTCCCCAACACTCACATCGTAACTTTTTACCTACACCCAGAATTGTGTGACCTGCATAATTTTACACGTATATTTTACACACGTAAAATTCACACGAGACCTGCATAATTTTACACACGTAAAATCTTTTTATATGACAGTAAATATGACAATTGATTCTTTGATTTCATAATATTTTATGCTCCTGCTTATGTTAAACTATATGTCCGTGAGTTCTAATTAGAGTTCTGGAATGCTTCCATGCTTTGGTCTTAAGGTTATTGCTTCATTAACATGGCAAACCTGTAGTTTGTACTTCCTACAGTCCTGTCATTTAGATGGCCACAGCAGGCACTGCCATTCCTATAGTAACAGTGTATATGGCTCTGTTTTGGTCAGTATTCAATGATCTTTGACTACACTGACTGTAGTGTCCTCTGCTAATGATAAGGATATCATTGATAATCTGTGTGGATGACAGATGAGACCAGTGTGACGCTCTCTGTTTGATCAGAACAAATGGGATCTGTTTTGAGATGGGTAACAAATTTGACTGCTCTGATCCTGGACTCAGGATCACTGACTGACTTTTTTCCACAGCTGTTTTTAACAGCTACTGGGGGCGGCTACTTCAGATTAATGTGAAACAGGTGACCTGCCGCCACTGCAACTTACCCACCCCCAAACTACATTTTTGTCAGAGGTCCAAAGCAATCAGATCGCTGTCAGATTTATTGGAGGTTCGTTCTCTTTCTCATTCACTCAGTCTGTAGCAGTGGGAAAACTTTCAGACTTCAGACCAAACATAGTTTAAAACACAAGTCCTCAGAAGTATTTTTAACCTCGAGTGCCTAACAGTTTTAGCACCTCGTTACTTTTTAATCCTTTGCTTTGCTCATATTGAACACAAGGCATGTGGCAATGGTCATGTCACATCATTGTGTGTGAAACGTTAATTTAAAAACATTGGTTAGCTGTTTTTTTTTTCATCTCTATCATTATGATGATTTTGTAGACATGCCACAAATGTTGATGTAGCGTAGACGTTGTGAGAAAATTGCCTTCTAAATGATCTACAGGTAGATTTATGGGTAGATCATTCATTCAATTCACATTTAAACAGGGATTCACAAAACATCCTTTCAAGTCAGTGTGATCTGCGGATATTGAGTCAACTTGAGGTATATAACAACGACTCATATTGTGTCATTACAATTACATTCAACCACCTAGATGTGAAAGTCTGAAGTTAATGCCATCTTAAGCTACTCCAGTCAGCCCTGGGCAAGAACAGATAAGGAGATTTACCCACCCACTCATCTATCCAGCCATCTAGTCATCCATCCATTCATTTATCCAGCCATCCACTGATCTACCCATCAGTTTATCCAGACTTATCTGCAAATCTTTACTGTAACTTTAGCTAGGAGGTTTCCCTGCTGGTAGCTGCTGTAAAAAATGTCAGTTTTAATAGAGTGGTCCATGTCAGAGGCAGAGGAGAGCACTTTAAGAGACCCCTTCAGGGTCAGTGACTGGCAGCTCTTTTGATGTGTTGGCTAATGAACGCAGGGTTTTGAGCAAACCAGAGTGCTTTTAGATGGAAAAAAGTGCTACCCACAACACCTGATACAGGTCCACATCTGGAACTTGTTTTCACTGCAAAAGAATAAGGAGTTTAGTGTTCCCCATCTCCTTTGTTTTTTCCCTCTTTCTTTGAGTTGCAGTGTAGTTATTTTGATAGCAGACAGCAGAAGAATAGCATCATGTTATGTTAAAAACACAAAACATGACCCCCCCCCCCCCCACACACACACACACACACACACACACATTCCAAAGTACTTCTCAATGAATAAACCATTGTGAATCCACCATTCCAGTGTTCCCGTACTCAATAAGTCACTCCGGTCAACCAGGCTCAGGTTTCAGTCAATGCTTTCACACTCATTTAATGCGGTTTGCACCATTTACTTCAACTCATTCCTCGTCCTGTTCACTAACGTGGCTTCCTAAACTCGCCATGGTACATTCTCCCAATTATTGTTCCACAAGCACAACTTTTATGACAGGTTTGTGTGCTAATAGACTGAATTACTGCATTTATAAATCAAATTTCCAAAACTCAAATTTGCCAAAAGGCAGTAATTGGACTAAATGTCTTGGAGATGATTGGACCAAAAGGCAGCAGGTATGATGCCTGCCAATGTGTGTGTGTGTGTGTGTGTAGCGTGATTCTTCCCACATGTGGATGAAGGGAAAGGAGCTTCCTATATCTACAGTTAAGCGACTAAGTACATAGAAAAGAGGAGGAGAGAAACAGTGTGGGCAGAAAGATGAATAACTCTCTTGTGCAGTCAAGTTTGAGGTGTGGATTCCTGAACACCATTGCGAAATTCCACTCCCAAACTGAGCATAGAAGGGTGAAAAGATAAAAGATAGAGAATGACAGAATGAGAGAGAGAGAAAGAGAAGGAGAGAGAGAAATAAAGAGGGAAAAAGAGTCAGAAAGAGAAAGAAACAGAGAGTTTTGTGAAAAACATTAGCACTGGCTACTACTGTACCTTACTGTAATCTATACTCTGAATGTGAGTAGTCATTACATTTACAGCAGTGCTCTTTGGAATCCCAGGGCGCATAAACGCCAGTGCTACCACATGTTCTGAGGCAAAGCAATAAGCCTCCCAGGGCTGATGTTTAATGTACAGTTGTAAAAGTTGTAAAAGCCAGAACAGAGAGAGGGGTACTGGTTGCCAGCTCTCCTCAAAAATATGTCTCACCCTTCACAGGCATTCTGCTTCTGCCCACTTTCACCTTTTCCCCCTCAAGCTTTCATGATTTCTCACTCGCATCATAGGCCTTAAAGTGTTTCTCTCAAAGCAAAGACAACTGCTAAAACATACCTACAATGGCAAGAGGGAGAAAATTATGTTTACAATAAATAGAATGTTGTGAGTATGAGTGTGTTTATGTGTGTGTGTTTGTATGAGCCTTCCTAAATGTGTGTGAGACAAATTGTTTTTGTGTGTGTTTGCAGGGACAGACAGACTGAGACAAAAAATTGGCCCTAACATTTGAGCCTGGTCTGGTCTACCATAAGATCACGGTCATTACTAGTTGCTAGACTGGTAACAGTGTGGTAAATTCAAAAGATTGCTTGGTATCAAACACAAGTAAAAGCGGCTAGTGGCTGTGATGGGCCCTTGCAGGATACACTGCAATCCTTTCACCACTCAACAGCTTAGCAAGCATCACAGATCTATCAAATGTTCATAAGTGGATTGTATATTTAATCAGCAAAAGCAATATTTTTCCAGACTGTGCCACTATTCTAGGGATGGGGATTAGATATGTGAGTGTCATAAAAAATTGGAAAATATAAACAGCGTCCTGAAACTACATACCACATTTGGTTACAATACGTGTTGCTGAGATATGAATTTTGCCACTAGAGTATTGAAATATTTAATTTGGCGCTAAAGCATTTAAGGTACATAGTTCTAAGCTGTCAGAAATGGGTCTTGAATACATGTATCAAGTTTGGTTTTAATATGTCAAACCTTTACTGTGATATAACATTTCACCAGAGGTGGCGCTAAAGAGTTTGAAACAGATGGTTTGAAGTAGTGGGAACAGGGTCTATAAACCAAGTTTGGTTAGAATACATAAAAGTGTTGCTGAGACATGACTTTTTACCACAAGTGGTGCTTGAGCATTTAAATATATCATCCAGAGTAGTAAAGACAGAGTCTTGAATGAAATTTGGTTAAGATACATAAAAGCGTTGCAGAGATATGACATTTAAAAAGTGGTGGTGCTAGAGCATTTAGGGTACATAGTTTTGAGCAGTCAGAAACAGGTCTTGAATACATGTTTGGTTTAAATATGTCAAACCGTTACTGATATGAGGTATGTTTGACATAGATGGTTTGAAATGGTCAGAGAAGGGTCCTGAGTCCATATACTACGGTAAGTTTGGTTAAAGGTGCTCTATGAGACGTTGCAGGATTTTAGCGCGATTTCATTTTCATCTCAAATCGTATAGGCATCTCCCCTTGATCGACTAGCTTTCTGCCTCCTGAATACGCTATGAAAAACCCAGTCTCGAAACACAACACAGAAGTTAAGTTACTTTTATTGTCAATTTCTCTACATATACTGGACATACAGAGGAATCGAAATTACATTTCTAGCTATCCCACAGTGATGCACACACTGCGTCTCCACGCGCCGCCTGCAATGACATTCACCCAATCACACACCAGTGGAGGGGATTACCATGCAAGGCTCCAGCCTGCCATCAGGAGCAATTTGCTCTTGCTCAAGGACACTTTGATGGTGTCAGGTAGAGTGGGGCTCGAACCTGCAACCTTGCAGTCACCGAACGGCTCCTCTACCACCTGCACCAGCACCGCCTCAAAAGTCAAAACATTGCTGAGGTTTGAGTTTTGACTACTAGTGGCACTAGAGCCTTTGAAATTATTAGGGCAGGGTCCTGAGTTAAGATACGTCAAAACGTTGCTCGTGTAAGTTCGTTTCTCATTGGTTCCCATTTTTTGAGAAACAGAAGAGCTCTAAAACAGCAGCCTGGCCAGACTGACTAGTTCGCGAAAATCAATGTAACGTCACAGGAAGTATGGGCGGGCCCAGGCTAGGTGGTGCTACACCAGGCAGGCTCATGAAGTATCTGAATATCATCTAATTATGTAATCTACAAATCTGCAAAGTTTCAGTCCATTTCTTCAATGCACTCAGATGTTATGATACATTTCCTGTTGTTGTAAAATCATAAAAGTTCCTTTTTCTACAATTTTAATAAAAGGAGATTAGAGGAGGTTAAAATCGATCGTGTCTGTTTGACAGCAATGGCGGCGTATGGAGCTCCTCAAAAGTTCCAGGAAGTAAGCATAAGCTAAGCGACTCTCAATGTAATTCAATGGAGCACATTAATGGAGCTACACTTTTTCAAGATAAGATGTTTAAACAGTCATTTCCATGCCAGTTGTACATCGAAATCAAATTGTCATGATAGGTTAAATATGTTGACGGATTGTCACCATCTAGACTAATAGATTTAGTGAATATAAACTTATAAAAGGTTCGGCCAACACACATGTAAAGGTAGGTTAACTGTACAACGTTGTCATGTTTAAATGTTATATATGCATTTTACATTTGGTTATACATATTTTATACATCAATTGGTTGACAAGAAAAAGGCAGTTTACAGAAGTAGGCTAGATAAATAAGTTAACAGAACCTTTATTTGTATATCTATCTATCTATCTATCCATCCATCCATCCCAATGTCCCCAGTCAGAGTCCACACTGATAACATTCAGCCTTGCATTCATAACATCTGAATAAAATTTGAGGTTATGTTTGTAGTAGCTATGTGTAAACATAACATTTTCCATGGCATAGTCTTTGTTTGGCTGAGTTAGAAAATGATGAACAACAAAGACCCTAAACTGAAGGACAATGTCTGTCAACAGTACCCAAATGTAAACTACAGCCTCCAACACTCATAGAAGACAAGCTAAAAAGAGAGCTGGCATTTGTTTTGATGAACTGTGTATAGAGAAAGAAGGAGCAAAAGAGAGAGGGAGGCAGAAGAAATAAATCTATTGCATTGGCTCCCTGTTGTTTCCCTCCCATGTTAAAACTGGATAGCAGTCAGGTTTTTTAGATCTGTATTCAGCTGAGTTTCTATGGAAAATACATTAGCTGGGCCAGACAGGCAAGTAGGCAGGGCCCTGCATCCAGATCTTTTAAAATCTGCACTGCCAAAGCCAACTTGTCAGCAGCTCTGAACAGAAATGCTCTTCATTCAATGGAATGCTGTTCCTAAAACGTAAGTTATATTGATCTCCTAGGGATTCAGCAGACAGAAGCAGTCACATGTTTAGGCTGCTGTAAAATAACTTTCAGAGCAAGGGAGAGAGCAAGAAAAAAACACATCTTAGAAATGTTTCACTTGGTTGCTTGGGTTTGTTTTTTTGGGGTGGTAGAATTTGAAAATATTGATTGTTAATTTCAATGCATAACACTGAACTTTGTTATTAAACCACTGCTTTTTATACACATTCATACATTCTCTGTCAGAAATGTTAATTGTGTCTGTCTATACACACATTTTTTTCTCCCCAAGGCTCAGAGATCTTCCTCCAAAATTCCTAGTTTCAAAAGTGTTTTTCCCCTTTTCTGTGGAAAAGTGGAAAAAACATAGCTAGTCCCTGCAAAATAAATATCAGCAACATGCTGTATTGGCAAATTTAGTTTGGCACATATTAAAATTTTCACAAAGGCAATGTGGTCAGATGTTCTTAAACAATTTCAGAAAGTCCTCAGTAATGTTATTATTAATAGGTGTGTTTGTATATGAATCAGCCACTGACTTGGAGGAATTCATTCTGGTCTAGTTGTGCTGTCTGAACATCTTGTGTGTCCAAACTGCTGAGGTCATTTGGCTTTCACCTGAAGTGGAATAAAACATCCTGCCTTGCATGCATAAAAATTTATTTACCTGGTGATTTGGAACACCTCGATGCTTTTTGAGCATGTGAGAAGTAGGAGGTTTGGTATCAGAGTTAGCATGAGGGTCTTAATAATGGAGATGGATGTATTCATCATGGATGTATTCATCATCAAGTCCAAACACTGTAGAGAACTTTCCCTACCTCCCCCCTGTGGAGCTAGGACAAGTGGTTTCTAATTACCATACCTCAACTCTAAATGGTTACCAGACATCCCATTTTCCTTTTCTCTCTCTCTCTCTCTCTCCATTGTTACTTTTAATGACTGGATTTTTGAAAGATTGCATTTGTCTCAATATGGAATAGTATCACATGAACCATTTTGGTAAGGGTTTCCTCAATTCCAGGGGAAAAAAACCTGTACTATAGAAGGCTCATAAGGAGCTGTCAACTACTTAAAATTAACTGAGAAGTTAATTAACATCACCCACCAACTTCCATTACATCAAAATGAGGAAAACCTTAAAAAAAAAAAAACATAAAATCTCTTGAAGGGTAACCATGACCCAGATCTGCTACTGAACAGAGGTTGGTTTGATATGTATTTTAATGCATACACCACAAATATGTGCATTGGAGGTGTAGTGGTAAATCATTCCAAGAGTCTTTTCCTGTTTTACCTACCGGTTAGCACTCAGGCAAGAGTTACACAAGGTCACAGTTGAGTTAGTAGACCAGTGAAAGGGCCTCAGTGGAGTGTTAACCTCATTTTGAGGGCTCATGCTCAGTACGTAAGTGGCTTAAATACCATGTAAAACTCCATCCACTCATTTTGGATAACAATATGCAGCAGCATGCATAAAGTTCTTTTTGAACACTGTGGTATTCAGAGGTGGTTGCACTTGAAAACTAAAATAGAAAATTGCTTAAGGATTAAAAATGTTGAATATGATACATTTTCCCTGTAGTGGGTCAATAGTGTTAAAAATATGAAGGTGTGCTTTTTTTATGAGGTTTTCACAGTGGTGACGTAGTGTTTAGGAACTGCTAGTAGCCTAGAAACTGTGGGTTCAAATCCTGGCTATCACCATGTGCCCTTGAGCAAGACACTTAACCCTAAATTGCTCTAGGGAGACTGGCCCTGAAGTAACTGATAGGTGACAAAATGTAAGTTGCTTTGGATAAAGGTGTCTTCTAAATGTAAACACATCCTGTTGTTCACTCCTCCTGTGTGTCATTTTAGAAGCAGGAAATTAGGAACTATATTATATATAGGATCCTAGACTCACTGGCAGAGTGCACTTTACTAGCCTTCTGTTTTTTGTAGATATTTGTGGTGTACTATTGAGCACCTCAGAACCATCTTTAAAAATTGAGTGGTTAGCATAATTTGGACTGTTGTTTCCCTTTCCCCTTTTTTAAATCTCCAACTATGGGTGACGTTTGTTTTCTCATCAATAGTCTACTCTCCCAAAACCCACCAGAGTCTCCCTAGTCTTTGCAGAGCTCTGTGTCATTATTATCTTCTAAACTCCTTATCTCTCATCCTGTCCTCCTTGTCTCTCCTCTAATCTCATCCATTTGTCCCCCAAAAATGTTCAAGTCAACATTCCTCACTGTTAATTCTTGGGTATCACAAAACAATTAATTATCCTCAAAACATCATTTATTGTTATTAGGTTGTGTAATATTTCCTTGATTATTTACAAAGTAGACAATAATTCTATTAAAGGCATAATATAAATGTAAAAATGCATTCTGACTGATTCAAATGAAATCAATCATCATCATTTCAGACTCATAGTATCAGACCCAATGCTGCATAGTTTCAGACAATGCCTTATCTATTTACATAATATTTTATATAATCCTTTTATGGTGCAAATGATGTTTGTTTGGGGGTAGAAAACTGTTGTCTCAGTGTGTGTGTGTGTGTGTGTGTGTGTGTTGTAATAGTATCCTAGAATGTGCGTGTTTTGCACAAGGCTGTAAACTGACTCATGAGTTGTTATGAAACAGAATCCACTAGAGTGTCCAGACCTAACCATTCCTGCCTAGAAGCGGATTCTGAACCCAAGGCAATCCATCAGTTCTTGGCTTCTTCAGTCTCAACAGAATGGACCTGATGTTACAGGCCCCATTGCTCTAACTAGCCTCATATATTCCACATGAGTTGCAACGGCAAACAGTCCTCAGAGAGAAATGTCCATGTTGAGGACAATTTAGGCTGAGCTGTTTTTTTTTTTTTTTTTTTTAGTACCCCTGTTCTCCCCTCCTCTCTTTTCGATGCAGATACACATAATCCTCATATAACCCTAACGTATGTGATCCGGGTGTCTGTGCCAAGGTGGTTCTTGGCAAAGCACTTGTAGGTGCCTGACTCTGCATTGGTGGGTTTCTGAATAACTAGAGTGCCCTGTGGGTGAAGCAACTCACTCCCTGACGGACGGCCCTTTGCAGCTGTCGAAAGCACTGACCTATCAGGAAGCTCCCACGTAATCTCAGGATTAGGAAGTCCTGTTGCAAGGCAGTTAAGTTTTAACGGAACCCCCGTCACAGCCCTGATGGTAGGAGGGGGCCCAGTGGTGATACGGGGTGGGAAGGCGACTATCACCACAGGGACAGTAAGCAGGGTATCACCGACAGAATTCCTGGCATGGCAGAGATAATTACCCCGGTCGTGGAGCACCGTATTTCTAATCAAAAGCGTGCCATTCTCCATCAGGTGGTACCGACCTGTGGACTGTGGGTGAGATAGGATGTGTCCCCCAGGGATGGTCCAGGCAATGCTGGGTCTTGGGCTGCCATCAGCCAGGCAGTGCAAAAACAGCAGGTCCCCTGCCACACTTCTTATGACGCCTCTTGGATGCGTCAGGATGTATGGCTTCTGACCAACCTCCAGAACAATGAGCTTCTCGATGTAGCCCATGCTGTTTTTCGCAGAACACCGGTACTTCCCTGCATCCGTCTTTCCTGCATTGTAAATTACAAAAGTGCCGTCATTGCTCAGGTGGTGTGACCACCCGTTAGACTCCGCTGTCACACGAGTCCCGTTTGGAAGCATCCAAGTTATTTCTGGCTGTGGGTGACCATTAGCAGAGCAGTTAAGAACTACAGTTTTGCCCATCTGTGTCACCACACGTTCATTGAAAGGGTTCTTAAAAATGGGCCTTCTCATCATTGTTGTGACCTCCAACTGGATCACCATGACTGCTTCCCCACCATCATTTCGTGCCATACATATGAATTCTGCGGAGTCTGATGGCCGGACATTACGGATTTCCAGAGTGCCATTGTTGTGGACGTTAATCCTACTCCCATAGTAAGGAGCATTGAGAAAAATATTATCAGGCATAATCCATGTGATCTTTGGTGGTGGGTCCCCAACAGCTATACAGTCAATAAACTTTCTAGAATATTTTGCAGCTGTTTCTTTAATCACCGTCCTATTTTGATTGTATCCATTAATAACAGGTGGATTACCATCGATCTCTAGTTTGTAGACTTTACTGTCTTCTCCTGCACTATTACGTGCTATACAAATATATTCACCAGCATCTTCCAGCTTTACATCCCTGATGTCCAGGGAACCATTAACGTGCATTAGGTAGCGTTTGTTGGAAGCGGCAATCATGTCATTTGATGGTAGCATCCACAGAATCTTCGGCTTGGGTTCCCCAATGGCCTCACAGTCATAGCGAATATTTCCACCTGGACTCACTCTGGCGTAGATAAGGCTAGGCGAGCGAATATAAGGGGCTTTCATGATCACGCTAATGTGCACATGCATCTCATCCTTGCCTATTGTATTCTCTGCGTAGCAGGTGTAATCGCCTTCTTCTGCCACACCAACTTTATTCAGGTACAGTGTCCCGTTGCCAAATAGGACATAGCGCTTGGAGCGTACCCTCCTTGTGCCATCAGCCTGCAGGGCACTGTTCACCACTGTGCCATCCGGGAGGCCCCATGAGATCTCTGGTATTGGGGCCCCAGTGGCCTTGCAGTCCACGTGCACATCGTTGCCGTATGGCACTTGCTTCTTGCCATAGATCTTGGTCTCGATCTTTGCTGGCATCATGGACACGGCTACTTTCAGGAGTTGCAGGTCTTCGCCAATGTCACTGCGGGCAACACAGAGGTAATCCCCAGCATCCTTCTCACTGACGGAATCGATGATCAGAGAGCCATTCTCCAGTACTTGAAGTCGACTTCCCATCCTAACATAATGAGAAACAACACAAGGAAATGGTAAGGGATGGACAAAGGTTCATTGTTAACTATGAATACTACTGCACTGCAATGTAATTCTGTCTTTACTTTAACGGGAACACTATGTGAAGTTGACATTTCCATTCCTCAACTTAGACAAAGACAGATAACACTTATAGAGTATAAATAGTATTATGAAATCATTTGCAATGTAAAGTCGGTCAGGGAGCAAGCAAAACATTCAATGTTATATCTTATTGTTGTTATAATATCTGTTTGTGTAAAGAGGTATGTACGAAAGACATTTACAACATTTTTCTGAAAGAAAAAAAAAAATCGCCTGTATTAATAAAAACATGGCAATATTTCCTAGGGGGTTAAGAGTCACACGATGTCAGATAATAGCACATGTTTGATGCAACATTGTGTCAATATGCTTCTTTTGAACTGGCAATTTGAGAATTACAATTTAATGTAAACACATACACACACAACTTTTCAATTCAAAAGTGGGTCACCTTGTAGTCAAACTTCATTTAATACACATATTGGAGTAAAGCAGATCACACAATTATCTTATGATCAGTGGTACGTTTACCTGTGAAATAAGTCATATTTCACATATCCATTGTACTTGACTTTTTGTATCCATTGAGCTTTAGTAGGGGTACAAAATTGCATCCAATTAATAGTAATATAGTAATACAAATTTTTCTGTCAATCATTAATAGGAAAGGTGATATGTAGGAATTGTCCTCAGAAAGCAGGTTTACAGGTATTACTATAAATAAGAACATTATTGGGTCCAGATAGATATCCACCCTATTCCTCTTAAATGTCTTTTCACTATGTCTGTATTACTGAGCAGTACCAAAATACAGTATGTTAGCATGATCCCCCACCATACCACAGTTCCTCTAGCACAGTGGCCTCCAACCTTTTTTGCCCAACCTTTTTTGCTCCCATTTAGGCAACTACAAGAACCACCAACAGTAGTGTAAATAAATTCTCACACAAATTATTGTATTTCCAATAGCCTCTTTTAGAAAGCGCCTGCGTTTGGTGACACACCACACACACACACACTTGTCCTTCACCATAGTGAACATGAACTCCTCGTCCCATTCTGGATTAAAATGATAAGTCTTTGGCTTTTTCCGAGAGTTATTCGCCATCGGGTTGGCGACCATTGCTCTAGCAGATTTTTTATCTGCTTTAGCTGCTCAGTTTTAGAATTAGATAGACCTAGCCTCCCTTTTTCTTTACTAGCCATCAATATTTAAAATGATCTTCCATGTGCACTAATAGAAAGCCCAAGGAGGAAAGAGCAGGAAAATTCCTGAGAGTACCATTTCGGGTGCATTTATGAGGTAGTAAATGCGCTAGATTCTCTGTTGTTTCCTCATGACTCAATCTTGACTCTGCTACATTGTCTAGGCCACATTAAAAAAACATCTTGAATTGGTCTTGACCCTTCAGACTCGATCTTGACTCTGTGTCTACATAAGTACTCTTGTCCCCTTATTCAGGCTGTCTTACAAAGAGGAGCTGTTTTGAAAATCACGTGAGTCTGAAGCAGAACTGAGTTATGTCCTAATATGTTTCAGGGATTAGACTGTGTGCGTGCATGGATGTGCATGAATGCGATTGTGTATGTTTGTGCACTAATATGCTAAAATTTGAATTTATTATAATTATACACCAGCTCAAATAACAGACTCCGCTAAGTGTGTGCAAGGGTGTGTGTATACCTGAGTTTGTGAGTATGAGTGTGCAAAACATGGGTTTAACCTAAAATATGAAAAAAGAAATCCCCAACCAGCAGTTCAAATAGCAGCTATGATATGTATCTGCTATGATGTCATCTATGTTGTGAGGTATGCCAGTATTGAACATTCAGTATTACCTGTGCCATCGATCAACCACAGCTTTCGATGGGAGCCTCCATACGATCTTTGGCTTAGGGTCTCCAATAGCGGAGCAGTTTAACTGAAGGCGATCCCCAAATTCTAGGTCAGTCCTTCTCTGCCTTACCTCTACGATCTGAGGAGGAATCTGGGTATTTTGAACAGTAAGCATGACAACTCGTCTCTCAGACCCTGTGGGGCTGTTTGCAATGCACTCTAACATCCCGCTGTCTGTCATCATCAGGGCTTTCAGATGGAGGGTGCCGTTGGCAAGAACCGAAACCCTGTGGTCAAAAAAGTGCTGTGGTTGAACCACTGACCCATTGGAGAGGACCCAGTGGATGGTCGGCTCTGGGGTGCCTTTTCCTGTGCATGGCAGCCAGAGACTCTCCCCGGTGTGCAATTTGAGCTGCTGTCGTTTCTCCTCCAAGATGTCAGGCGGCGCTGCAATCACCTGCAGACGTACTGTGGCCGTGTCTGTCCCAGCTGCATTGCTGGCGATGCACTTATAATGTCCACGGTCATACACAGACAACCGCTGGATGATCAGCGTTCCTTCAGGCGTGACCAAGACTCGACTGTGGTTGGTGATCTGGCCTCTCACCTGAGTCTGATTGGCCAGGATCCACGACACCAGGGGCGTGGGCCGACCTTCAGTTTTGCAGTTAATCTCAACTGTATTGCTGGAATGCACCTTGATGTCTCGAACCTTTGGTTCGAGGATGTGTGGTGGATACGCCACCACAGACAGAGAGACGATGAGCTTGTCAGAGCCGTAGTCGTTCTCTGCTAAACACAGGTACTGCCCACGGTCCTTGATGTTTGCATCCTGAATGTGCAGAGATCCATTTTGGAGGACCTCAAATTTGCCCATCTTTCTTCTTATGGCCGTGGTGCTCCCTTAAATCATACAAGAGAATGGAATTAGTCATATGCATTGTGCACAGTGATTTGGCATATGAACAGATCGGTAAACTTAATTACAGAATGAGGTGTTTTTGTTTTACTTTTTACATGCTCAGCTATTGAGCTGCATGCTGTAAAAAGACACAGTGACATACCAAGCAGTACCCATTCTGATGGAAAAATGTAAAAAAAAGGGAAATGAAACAAAGATTCTTTTAGTCATGCAAATTATATGCAAATATTGTTTCATTGAAATATTTTAAACCTGATTAAACTGTCTTTGCCTAGTCCTTTTGGAGTCGGATTAACATTATAAAACAAAAGGAATTGGGTTGCATATTCCAGTAACTATTATTCAGTGTCAATCAAAAAAAACATAAGCATAAACATCTTTAAATCAATATTAAATGCTTCAAGGTGATTAATTTGTGTAAAATGTTTCTATGTGATATTCTAAACGAATACATTTTGGGATTAATTTGGGATTAACCAGTACCTGTGCTGGAGGAGAAACGTCTCCAGCTAATGGAAGGTGGAGGGTTGCCTTCTGCTTCACAGGGCAGAACAGCATCTGAATTGGACAGCACTGTGAAGCTGGCAGCAATTCCACCCACAATCCTTGGCTTCATGGGCATACCCTCAGTCGGAGGCTCAGTGGAGGTGCCAGTGGTTGTTGCATCATACTCTTTGGCATAGTGGTCATAGGTATGGTCAAAGTTGTCATAGTTATAGGGATGAGGCTTGCTGGTGTATTCTGGCTTTGTTTTGAGGTTTGTAGTCATGCCAGTGATCAATGTCCTTCCTGTGTCATTATTCCATTTTGGCTTCTCTGTAATGACAAACATAGTTGGGCTCGCATGTCTAACTGAAGGTTTCTGTGTTGAGGAATATCCATAGCTGTCAGGGGACACTCTTGCATTAGCGTTGATTTGGCTGTTCTCTCCTCTGGTCTGTATATGTGGCCGTGGTGTTGCCTGCAACCTGGACGATGGAGTGGTTCGGTACACTGAAGTGGGCCTGGATGTAGTATACTTCCTGTGAGGACTGGTGGTAAAATATGAGGGAATTTTCCACTCTATATCATACAAGTCTGGTGTCTCAGATGTGGATGACACAGTAGATATCTCTTTCTCCCAGTAGTGTGTGTACAGTGGTCGTGATATGCCACTTGAATGAGTCTTTGATACAGGTCTTGGTTTTATTGTAGTAGTTTCTATAAAAGTGGAGATTTCAGGCAGTTCAGTTAATGTGGTGGGCGCTTCTGTTGTTGTTGTTATTGTTGTTGGGGCTTTTGTGGTGCGTTTCCACATGGGCTTTCGACCTCTGAAATGCCCTCGCCCTCTATATCGCCTTTTTTGACCCCCAAACCTTCGGGGTGTCCATGTCCCAGAGCCCAAAAAGTCAGAGCCAGAGAAGTTTGGTTCAACAACATCCTGTTTAGGTTTAACGGTTGGAGGCACATCAAGGGTCTTAAAACTTGAGTCAAAGTTGGAAGAGAATCTCTGGTCATACACAGGTGTGGTTGTACTCAGCTCCTGTGTGGTTGGAGTCTGAGTCACAGAAGTGGACTCTTTTGTTTTGGAGGTAAAAAAGTCTTCAGTGTCATATGGTGACGTTTTTGTTTTAGTGGTTAAAAAGTCCTCTGTGTCATATACTGATGTTTCCAGATCTTTCTCATAGGAAGGTGGTTCTGTCGCCAGGGAAACAAGAGAGTCAACAGTTGGGGAGAGGGTTGTTTCCATATCAGTTCCAGTGGTAGTTTTAGTTGTAGTTATGGTTGTAGTTGTAGCTTGTGTGGTTGTAGTGGGTTTTACTGGCTTACGAAGTCTATTAAAGAGCTCTTTTTGACCCTCTCGACTCCCAAACAATTTATGCCAAGGTATTTTACCCCTTATTACTTTAGATGACTTAATTGTGGTGGTGTCTTTAGTGGTTGTTGGTTGATAGCTAATGGGATCTTGTGTTGTTTCAAGATCAGGAATATCTGCAGAGGTCAAATAATCATTAACACCATCAGATCTGTGTGTGGAAACAGGCCCTGAGGTAAATGTTTGTGTAGTCTTCTCAGAATATTGCTTTGAAGATATGCTGTAAGAGCTGGTCCCGGTGGGCTTTTGTGTTCTTTTAGCAGAAGAACTCTCAAAATGAGTGCTCTCCTTTTCTTCATCCTTGTCATGTGACAGATCGTCACCATCCTTGGCGTTGTTGCATTCCCCACAATCTGTGGTCAACTCCACTGTGTACGGCACAGAGGCTGCCCCCTTCTGAGAAACTGACGGTTTCTTGAATTTATCAAGATAAGACTGGATGTCTGTGATCTTGTTTGGTCGAATTATTCTTCGCCTGTTGGGGAAATTGTTGCGCCTTCTGCCAGGCCGCTTATGGTTAGGGGGTATGATCTTTATCTGCTGCCTTGAAATTATGGTAGATCCGGCTGGAAGGCGGTGAGACTTGATCCTCTGAGTCGTGTGAAAGGTGATTTCATCTTGTTCTCGTTCTGTCGTGGTCACAGCTGTAAAAGTAGTTTGACTGTTAGGCTCAGTAGATGTGTGCACAACTGGCTTCAGCCTAGGAGCTGGACCATCCATCATTGGTGTGACATTTGGGTTCTGATTGTTGACAATGGACATTCCCTCAGTCGATGTCTCGGGGGATTCGCCTGAAAACATTAGCTGCATCTCTTCAGTAGATTCAGTAACTTTAAGCTTAAGTGTTACAGGCCTTTTAAACATGTCCTTGGGTCTCCTTTGAAAAGTATACTGCCTATTGTCATTGAGTCCTCTTGAGTAGGCATATTTATTTTTAGATGTTGTGGTTTTATCTCTTTCAATTTTGTAACTGCTAGGGGTGATACCAAGAGCAGGGAATATTGGTGAGATGTCAGTGTTTGGGTAAAATCCTGTTGTTGCCTTTTCTGTACTTTTTGTCATTGCCATGATACTGGTGGTCGGATCAACTGTATTCTCTGTATTTTTCATTTTTTCAAAATAAGTGTCATCTAATGGTTTGTTTTGTTGCTCTGCCTTAGTCCAGTTGACATTTATTGATTCAAAATTACTCAACACAGCATCCTGACTGTTGTCTAACATTTCAGTTGTTGACATAGCAGTACTCTCATATTTTGAATCCGTGGTCATTATGTAACCATCCTGATATGACGTTTCTGTGCTTGTCATTACGCTATCCTTACTATTTTTACTATTTTCTGATTGCCTTGTTGTCAGTCTGTCATACTGGTTGG
This sequence comes from Limnothrissa miodon, assembly GCA_017657215.1. Taxonomy (NCBI): domain Eukaryota; kingdom Metazoa; phylum Chordata; class Actinopteri; order Clupeiformes; family Clupeidae; genus Limnothrissa; species Limnothrissa miodon. The sequence goes on from JAGFZM010001259.1 coordinate 471,975, forward strand.
CATGTGGCATTTCTGTAATTGCCACTACACTATCTGGCACTGCTACAATTTCATCCTCAGAAAAGGCTTCTCCTGAACCAATATCCCTATCTCCAGAGAGTTCAAACTCTGTTTTGGTGCGTTTGCTTTCCTGACCAGCTTTCTCTATTTTGTTGTTTGTTGTCTGGCCTGACTGGGCTTTCTTCATAAACTCTGCAAACTTCTGGGGGTCCACCCTCCGAGACCCCTTACTGAATGCCCGTCTGTTTCCCCATGTTCTCCTATTTCCTAAGAGGTTACCTCTTCTGCCTCCTGTACTACTGTGAGAAGGTCTAAATCTGGGGTATGGTATGTCAGAAATGATGGTTCTTGACTCTTGGTTGGTCCTTTGACCGACGGGCTGAGAATGAATGAGTCCACTGTGAGTTGTCTCTGTCTCCTTTGTCTCTATATCAATCTCATTGAGCCCTGAACCTTCAAAGTCTATTATTTGTTGCTTTGTTCCCTCTTCAGTGAGAACCACTTGGGAAGTCAACAAATCCACCCCGAGGTGATTGGAAGACAAACATCTGTAAAATCCTCTGTCTCTCTCTGTCAGTGACTGTATTCCCAAGCTGCCATTGCTGTAGACATGTCTCTTTCCTATTGATTTGTCCAAGACAGAGTGATCTGGAAGGATCCAATGAATAGAGGGTTTTGGATTCCCAACAGATCCACAGTCCAACAGCAAGCTTTGACCAAGTGAACGAGACAGTTGGACCCCATTCACCTCTGTTTCCTCCACATCAGGAGACAAAACTGTAATTCGAAAGGTCAGTATGTCAGCATCTAAGTAGTTTGTTGCAATACAACGGTAGATTCCAGCATCTGAACTGTCAACCAATCTCAGTGTCAGCTTCCCCAAGGCGCTTATTGTGATCCGTTGGTCATTGCTATAGTATGGTGCTCTCACCTTGTTTCCATCTGCTAAAATCCACTCAATGGAGGGTTTTGGGTTTCCAAATGTCTCACAGTTGAGCACAGCTTTGCTGCCAGTTACAACAACGTGATCCATCTTAGTCTGATTATCCCGTTTGATCATTGTCCAGCTGTACCTGTCTCCTCTGAGATTTCTGCTGTCTACACGCAGTTGGACAGAGGATGAGTATTTAATATGAATTGTCGAAAAGGTGGTGGTTGTTCGATCTAGCTGTAGACTTATCTGTCCCTGAAGTAACCATTCTGGGTTTGCTTTGATATCGGCTTCCACCTCTGTGTAAATTTCCTGGTCTGGCAACTGCATCTGTCTGTATTTGTAGATCATCTCTGGTGACATTGAGAGCAGCAGTCCCCTTTCTAATGTCATGGGTGTGTCACTGTACATGGCTAAAACACGCCACAGCTGTTGAATCTGGTCATAGTTAATGTTACACACCAGTGATGTGCTAATGGTTGCCCTGAGCACGGTCTCATCCTCATCGCCCCCTATGTGCGTCAGGTTAAGATTCTCTATTCCAGATGGTCTCTGGACTATACAGGTCAAGGTGGCATCAACGTGGACTTCATCCGTTACATTCATCTGCAGCATTCCAATGGGTGCTATGAAGTCTTTTGGAGAGACTGGGATGAAGTCATGCTCATCAAAAGTGAGGTTCCTTTGCTTTAAATGTGGGTGGATCCAGGATTTGGTGCAGATGAAGTCATGGTGGTCTAGCTGAGCAAGGCCTCTCCCTCGAGCAGTGACTGGTGATTTACACACAGGGCATACAAGACTTTGAGCAGACTTCCTATCTTGTTTGCATTTTAGCACTCCTGCAAAAACATGACAGACAAATATGAACAAAAACACAACAAACACAGAAGTGTACTTAAAACTCAGCCACAAACTCCATTATTCCATTATATCATGGTTTTAACAATTAACGGTTCGTGCCCTGCAAAGTGGATCTTTTCTCACAGGTTAATCTGACACTTTACATTTGCATTTATCTATTTTCATGAGTTCAGGGACAGTCTTTGCCATTAAAAAAATAATTAGAATGAGCATGATACGCAAAAGTAACTTTTAACTTGCCAGGGTTATTTTTATTCCACTCGCTCAGCCAATCCATGCGACAGTCACAGGACCAGGGATTTCTATGGAGATATAGATTCTCCAGCTGGTAACAGCCAACAAACAGGTCAGCTGTAACGCTGGTTAGGGAGTTGTCAGACAGGTAGATGCTCTTCACGGAGGACACCTTGAACACCTGGCTGTGGCGCAGAGTGATGAAGGTGTCGGGGTGAAGGTGCTGAAGCTGGTTGCCTTCCAAGTGTACCAGCTGGAGGTTGGTGAGGCCATAAAAGCTTTCAGGGTTGATGAACTCAATTTGGTTGTGGTCAATGTGGAGGCGGATCAAACTGTGAAGACCACGAAATGTGTCTTTGTTGAGTTCTTTTACTTTGTTGTAGCTCATTTTTAGCACCTTAAGAATGCAAAACAGAAATACATGAAAACTGGTGGATGGTTTAGAGAGAAATACTGCCATAATTATAACTCAAACTACACAAAAGCATGTAGACAAATGTACACAAATGAAAAAGAAAAGTGCTGTATAGGCCTACAGAAAAAAATGTTTGAAAACAAAACACATCCATTTAAAGTGTTTTATTTACTTGCAAAGACTTGAGGTCATTGAAAGCCTGGTCCTCTATATTACTTATGGTGTTACTATGAAGCATCAACAGTTCCAGATGTTCCAGACCAGTGAAGTCATTTTCTCTTATAACTGATAAACTGTTGTATCTGTAAAAGTCAACACATGCATTGCAACAATGTTTTCAAATATGCAGCTTGAAAGCATCTCTTTTTTCAAAACAGACAGGTCATGTGAACATCTTTTCCTGAACCAGTGTGTGGAATTATGAATTGCACTATGGTGAGAGAGAAACTCTAATTTAGACACACAGACACACAGTGTATAAAACGGAATGATTTTATCTTAAAGAAAAATAAAAATTGCTATTGTGTGTGTCTCTTGTGTCATTTTCATCGCTACTTGCGTTTTAACTGCTCATGAAGACAAGAAAAGAGAAGGGGGGAGTTCTCACCCCATGTTAATTCGTTCCACAACCGGCTGTATCGTGCGTGGTATTGCGGTCAGGTATCTGAAAGTGCAGTGAACCTCGGTGGGAACAAAGCACGCGCACAACTTAGGACAAGCGCGTCCCCTAGCCATCAGCACAGCCAAAAGAAATACAAACGCCAGGAGTTTCCACCGTAGACAGGACCGTCTCCAGAGCATTCTGTCGGAGTGGCGTGACTACATTCACTCCTCTGAAAAAAAAAACCTTCGGAAACATCATCAAATAAAAAAAATAATAATTTGATAACTGACTCTTCAAAAAATAGAATAGAACTGTTGTTCCCCGTATTGGATGCTTTGCATATTACAAGTTAGAATTTCTCAATTATTATTGTTTTCAGCAGTAGGCTATATTCTAATTACAGGATTTACCCAGTGAAATGCGTTGCATGCAGTCTGTCACTCTATATGCGAAGAATTCTAAGTTACGATATAGGCTACATCTGCACGTGTGCAATGTCCCTAGCATTGTTCTTAACTTCTGAAAAAAAAATTACAATACATTACCCGTGAAAAATACGATCTGCGGTCAGTCCTTTAGTAAAATTATACTTATTGATGCTGACGGGTTCACGAAAGTTTCGTTCGTAGTCCTAAGTACAAAGCCGATGCGTGAGCCAGAGGTCCAGTCTAGAGTTTTGCGTGGATACCCGTGAGTGCGCAAGAAGGATGTTGAATTGCTTGCCCGAATGAGATCCTTCCCTCCCACTCCGTCTCCTGCGCTCCCCCGTCGGGTCGACTCGGCTTCACTGCATCACCTCTCCTAACGAGCCTTGACCTAATTTCGTTTATTAAACACATTTGGATTAAAATGTATTTTTTTCTTCAGAAAATCAACTGTTGCCATTTAAAATAGGAAAATGCTAGAAATGCGTTTAATTCTGGTAGACAAGTACAGGCTGCCTGTAACAGAAAATCTCTTTGACGAATAAAGATTTATTTTGATGAAAAAAAATTCCAACAAGCATAAAACAAGCTTGTTTTGCTACTGCAACTTAACAAGATAGAACGTTTATGGAAGCAATGACTAATGGAAAGCCATTCATTTCACCTGTTGGCTTAACACATAAAGTTTTACTAATGTCACCAGCATTTGGCATGGTGATGCTGTGGTTTCAAAAGTGGACACATCGCTTTTACTCAATGTGGGCATTGGGCAACCACAACCAGCAACCACATGCAAATTTACTAAACCCATCTGAAACCTGTCTGAATTTGCCCCAGAAAGAAGTGGAAGAGAACATGTCTGGAGTCATTTCTGGAATTGTTTAATTGTACTGCATGTTGCTTTGGAACTACCTTCTGAGTTTTAGTGCATATGTTCAGTGTGGGGGTCCCAAATATGTATAAACCATATTGTATAGAGATGGAATAAACTGGTTGCCTGAGTATTTGTACGAAAGTAGCAACAATCACACTAAATGATAGACTTTTCTCTGTGTGTCTCTCTCAGGGACGAAAGAGAAATCTTTGTTTACACATCTTTAAGACATAGAAAATAGATAGATAAATAGATAGATAGATGAGAAGAGAGACATCTGAAAGCGAGTAAATCAGTGGAGTAAGGGTGAGGGAAGCAGATAATCTCATATGGCTGATCACAAAATTCTATCTGGCATGCCATATCCTTTGGCTGCAGCCTGTGTCCCTTTTTGATGTCATTTTTTCCAGATGATAGAACACTACAGAAATGTGGACAGTAAAGGGAATTGTTGAATAGTCTGAAAGACCTAATCTGCTGACAAACACTCTGATTCTGCAGATTACATATTTCTTTGTTAAAGCAAGTACCATTGTCCTTTGGCATTATTCACTGTGCAACATGCCAAACAGTGTTATTATGTACTTCATAACTCCTGAGTGTAAGAAAAGAAATCTTGTCTCTCATTACTTCAGGTAAGCACACATTCGATATTAAGCTGACTCTCTATTGAATAATGTCATCCATCTTTTTATTTGTGTTTATTGATTATTTCTAATATTCAAATTAGTATTCCTTATTTTAACCTACTTCTTTTCAGAAAACACACATTAAGGAAAATTGGAAAAATGACCTAACCAAAAACCTGGAAAAATCTAAGCTAGTTTAGATAACATTCCAATATTTCTGCCTGCCACAATCAAAAATGGTTAGTTTGCTTTACTCTTTTTTTCTTCCATTCTGTATCTCCTTACCCAATCACATGCACACTGCTGTGTCCCCCACACATGTTGGGGGTTGAGAGGATGTTGGGTCTGGCATGTCTGGAACCTCAGTCCCAGACACTCCGCAGAGGTAGGGTAGGAAAAAGGAGATCGGCTTTCAGGATAAAGCACCTCTCAGAACAAGCTTCATCAGTAGCGCTCCAAATATTTTTCCACGTCTCCATGTTTGCCTTTTTCCTGTGTCAGCAGACGTTTACACTTGAGCTCTAATGGTAGATATTCCATACACAAACAGTGTGGGGCAGTGCTTCAACTGCACCCGCCTGGAAACCACCACTAGTATACAGACATACTGCAAAATGTAGTCCTCTATAGGAAAGACAAAAAGATAATAAACTAGAAATCTGTTTCCTGTCCTACTTTTTCTCTGTGTTTTACTGTACATCAGTTGGCTGTATGTATCAACGATACATTCTGAATTTTCTCTCTTGTTTTCATCCTTTATAAACAAAATTCCAGTGCTCTATTCTTCATTTTTTCTTTTCCCTTCTTCCTCTTAAACTTTCTCTATCACACTCTTTCTTTCTTTCTGCCTCTCTCCATTTCTGTTGTTCCCTCTCATCAGTGTGTGTGTGTGGACTCCCGTGAGTGAGTAGAGATCAGAGGGTTCTCAGGGGAGTCTGGAGGGCAAACAGTATTAGTGTGCCTCGAGCAGCCAAGCTCTCTGACTGGAGATGAAATCATATTTGCACACCAGCCCCTTGGAGATAGACGATGAGTGGAACACACCACAAGGGAACCTCGATTGGAATGAAAACCAGCATTGCTATTGCTAACATGGTGTTTATGTGTTATGTGTCTGTGTATGTGTAAGAGAAAGTGAGACAGTGAAAGAGAGAAATTGGATGATTACCTTTACATGCAGATTTACCCAGGTTTAGACAGCAACACTTGAAAAAGTGCATCTGAGTCTGGGAGGGATGTATAGGAAACCATGCATATCTGCTGACTTCAGCAACCTTCGGTCTTTATGGGGCCCACATTTCACTTTTTAAGTGTGGGACATCAGTGGGACACTTGTTTGTTTTCTGTAGTTCATGCCTATGATTCCTAAATATAAGAAAGTTGTAGGTAATGCAGTATATTTTACACACTGAAAAAGCCTTTGAGGTGACCAGTTACAGAATCCAAAATGAACGGCAAGGCACCATTTATCTTGGGTAACTGTTCACCTCGTCAGTCATTATCCCTTACATTTTGTTGTCTTTGTACTTTCTTTTTTGCAATCACTAAAAAGCATTAACCTATACTCAAAGCCACACTGTATCATTTTTCAGGTTGTCTATTAACAAAAAAAATGTTTTTCATTCACAAATATGACATACAATAATTAGTTTGACAGCTCCATGGGTGTTGTCTGAATGAAGCAGTTTAACGGTGGAACTTCCAACCATTTGTCGAAGCCTATGCTTTTGGGAAACATCTGCATCGTGTGACATTCTTGTATTTCTTCTAAGGGCTTTTACACACTCACACACACACACATATAACTGACCCCTGCCTTCCACTGCCTGATTCTGCGTCTCTGGCCTCCTGGCCGTGCTGCCTCCAGCTCCACAGACGACCCCGACATGATTGATACAGCTTCCAGCTGGCCCTTTGGCTTGACTGCTTGACTGCTTGACTGGGGGAGGGGGGGGGGGGTGGGGTGGCAGCAGAAACAGAAAATGAAACAGAAACAGAAAATGATCAGTGCTATATGTCCACAAAGTCTGCATATGTCATATGCACATGCTGTTTAGTGTACATGACTGTGGCCTTCTTGGCGGCCTTAATACTTTTGGTTGAAGGCTCCCATTGGTAGCATGGCTCCAAGTCAGTTATCTTTGCCATTTAGGGTGCAATTTAGGGCCAAGTTGTTTCTTGTCTTAGTTTTGTTAAGAGCCACCACAGAAAACACCCTCTCACAGAAAACACTTTCATTAATCTGGTCATGTCACAAAGGCTACTCATCTCCCTACAGTGCTAATCAGGAAGATTCAATTGAGCTGAATTTCTCCCATTCAGTAAGGGGGAAGAGTTGAAGCTGAGCTAGATATTATTACAAATATTTTAAAACTTCAGCGGCTGGTACTACCAGGCTTCCTAAATAAAATTCAAGACATTTCAAATGAATATTAGGCTACATATGACACACATCAGGCTTATCTTCACACACTAGCCATTGAATAAACCTCATGACACATTATTTCTTAACCAAATAGTAGTCTGTTAAAACTCCTTCTACTCTAACTTCTAGCCTACGGAACATAGTTGAGAGTGTACAACGTAAAATTAAGTTCTTAGCGACATTCCTGCAGGTCACCATGCTTTCGACAATTTGTGACTTTGCTACTTGTCTTGAAAACTCTTTATTAACATGAATTGCACCATTCTTTTACAATACAATACACACCTATGTATTGTATGTAGGCTATGTCTCGTTCTAACATCTAACGTTAGAGCAACAAGCTACCAAAGTACGTCTAGTGTATAGCCTACTGACCTGTGATGAGCTCAGCTAGAACTCTCTGCATTTTATCAGAACACATAGGCTAAAATCAATTAAGAAACTGTATTTTAAGTTTGGAAATATGATTACGCAGCACACTGGCCTGTGTACGTGCCTGTTTGAGAGATCTTCAACACGCTTGCACCTGAGAATTTTTAATAGGCACAACTCATCCACCTTGTCAAACTCGCGCATCTAATCCCGCCTATATGATATCAGCTTCAGCTTGCAATTGCAAATGCAGTGTAAGCTAAGGTGCGCCACCTAGCACTCAGGTGAGCACTCTGCACTCAATGTACCCATCTCCAAGACTTCTCACTCCCCAGTATGAAAAAGGAGAACCTACGTCATTACGGTAAGCGTGTTACATCATTTCCCTACTGCTTGTGTTTGTAGCTGTGTGCCACGTTAGTCAACTGTCGAGATTATTATAGATTTATTTTAATTCATCCACACGTTTGTGTTCTGTGTGCTACACTACTGCACTATTAACACCATCTTCGATTTATTTTACACATTCCCGGTCTAAACTGTGTATCATTATAGCCTCGCTGCCTACACTCACTGTGCTAACTACTTTGGACACTGCACTCACTGATCTCTAAAGAATAACTGGATAGGCTAACCCATTGTTAGAGCCCCATCAACAATGAAGCCAATAGAATGCTCAAGGCTGCAGCCAAATTGGGACCCGATTGGGACCATTGGGACCAACGGAATTCTTCAGCAGGCAGAGTGACAATGGATAGAACTCAAATATGGCGGCTTCCACTGTGACTTCAACCTTATGACGTAGATGTCCTATCCAGTTATTCTTTAGAGATCACTGCACTATGCATTCCCCTCCTTGCTCTCCTAACTGTTGTCCGGCTTGTCAGATGTTTAGTTATTCCAAAGCCTCCTTTAGTGATAATGGTACGTGTAATACATGTAGACAGCTTGCCAGCTTGGAGGCGAGGATCACAGATCTAGAAAGTCGCTTCCACGTATTAGCTAACAGCAGCAACTTAGCATCAGCTAGCCCTATTGACCTAGCAAACGTGGACGCATCAGATAGCTCACCCCCTAGCCAGCTAGCCAGTCAACCGGCGGCATCCCCTTCGCAGCAGGGACAGTGGGTTACGGTGAGGCGTTCTAGTCACGGAATGAAGTCCCAAGCACACCACCAACCACTTCAAGTTTCAAACCGATTCTCCCCTTTAAGTAATCCTCCCAACCAAAATAAAACTCTGGTAATTGGTGCTTCTACAGTACGAAACGTGAAGCTAGCGACACCATCGGCCATAGTCACTTCAATCTCTGGGGCTAGAGCGAGTGACATCGAAGCCTATTAAGTGCTAGTGGCTAGACAAAGTGTAAAATACCCTAGGATAGTCATCCACACTGTCACTAACGATGTCCGGTTAAGACAGTCGGAGATCACTAAAACAAGCTTTATTTCATTGTGCAGGTTGGCACAAACGATGTCAGACTCAGTAACTTTCTCTGGTCCCATACCTATTAAACGCGGTGAAGAAATTTTCAGCAGAATTTTTTCACTCAACCAATGGCTGTCGGGCTGGTGTGCCGATTACAATGTGGGCTTCATTGATAACTTTAGTTCTTTCTGGGGAAAACCTGGACTTTTGAATCGAGACGGCATTCATCCTTCGAGGATGGGTGCTGTGCTCCTTTCTAAGAACATTGACCGGCACTTAAACTCGGCGTGTTCCTGACATACCAGAGTTGGTCCAGGTAGCAGAATTACTGTCTTAAACAGATCTCTGCCGCCTCACCGTCAACCCAGCAGGCAGTTAGGGAGAGTGTCCGCGACCAGACAAATCGCAAAACGACCAGTTAAGGGAGTAAACAGTAGCAACCTCATATTTATAAAACCAGAAACAAATAAACGTGATAGTCAGAAATCACAAATGAAATTCGGATTACTAAATATTCGTTCGCTCTCCTCAAAGACCGCCCTAATAAATGAGCTTATTACCGATAATGAAATTGACATACTTTGCCTAACCGAAACGTGGCTAAAACCGGATGAATACCTTCCACTTTATGAGGCTACTCCTCCAAGTCACTTTAATTACCACATACCTCGACACAATGGTCGTGGCGGTGGTGTTGCCACAATTTATAACTCCAACCTTACTATGGCGCCCAAATTTGAATACAAATTTAAATCTTTTGAGGTCCTTGTTCTCAATCTTATGCAACCTGACAAACATCTAGATCTAATGTACCCTTAACGATTGTAACATTATATGGACCCCCAGGCCCCTATTCTGACTTTATGACTGAATTCTCAGAATTTCTTTCCTCACTAGTCATTAAAACTGATAATATTAGTGTTGGGTAGTGTTCAACATCCACATGGATGATGTAAATAATAGCCTGGCATCAGCGTTCCAATCCTTAATTGAACACATTGGCTTTTTCCAACATGTTAATGCACCTACACATAAAGGTAGTCATACTATTGACCTTGTTCTAACATATGGTGCACAAATAGAACAACTTGCTATCCTACCTCAATGTCCTTCACTAACTGACCATTCCCTAATAACTCTAAAGACTACAATAGATTCGACAGCCCCTAACTCTATTTGCTACCACACTAGACGAATAACCCCCCAAGCCACAAGCGACTTCATAGATAAAATTCCTTCTCTTCTTGAACCCTTAATGACACAATACACATTAGAAGGCCCTACTCCCAGCCCTACTCAAGTTGATCAATTAACTGATAATGTTATAGATGCACTTTACACTACATTAAATTCCATTGCGCCACTTAAAAAGAAAATTAGAAAACAAGACAAAATTGCCCCATGGTATACAGCACAGACACGCTCAATGAAGGAAGCTGCACGTAAACTTGAAAGAAAATGGTATGTCACCAAACTTGAAGTGTTCCATCTTGCATGGAAAGACAGCCTAAAAGACTATAAGAAAGCACTTAATAATGCAAAAACAGAATACTACTCCTCACTTATAAATGATAATAAAAACAATCCCAAATTCCTCTTTAACACAATATCGCGCTTAACTAAAAGTAGGAATGAAGTAACACACTCCATTCCAATAACATTAGACAGCAATGATTTCATGATTTTTTTTAATGATAAAATTGAATCTATTAGAGGTCAAATAAATAACACCATTCAAACCTCAAATTCAGCTGGTTCCCCTATAATGGAAACAGCAAGTCCTAGCCGACCTATAGCATACCTGGACTCGTTTACACCTGTCAGTATATCTGAAATTATCAAGCTGATCTCATCAAGTAAGGCCTCTACTTGTCTACTGGATCCAATTCCTACTGATCTCCTTAAGGCTACTCTCCCTAACCTAGCTGAGCCGATACTTAATATTATAAATCACTCTCTTGCAGCAGGACATGTTCCCAAACTTTTCAAGACATCTGTCATTAAGCCTTTAATCAAAAAGCCCAACCTTGACCCTGATGTCCTGGCTAACTACCGACCTATATCCAACCTCCCATTTATATCAAAGATTCTTGAAAAAATCTGGCTTTAGAGCATACCATAGCACAGAATCAGCCCTAGTAAAGGTCTACAATGATCTCCTTATCTCATCTGATAATGGATGCATTTCATTATTAATCCTACTGGATCTAAGTGCTGCTTTCGACACTATTGATCACAGCATCCTACTACATAGATTCACAAAGATTCTGCATTAGCCTGGCTCAGGTCATACCTTACTGGACGTTACCAGTTTGTACATGCACATAATGAAGCATCATGCCACACTGAAGTCAAGTATGGTGTGCCCCAAGGATCAGTACTGGGATCTCTGCTATTCTCCCTTTACATGCTACCTTTGGGATGTGTTATTAGAAAACATGGCATCCACTCTTACGCAGATGACACCCAACTATACCTTTCAATGAAGCCTAATGATTGTACGCCAGTAACAAAACTTGTTGCCTGCCTCAGTGACATCAAAAACTGGATGACTAATAATTTCCTTTGCTTAAACTCTGATAAGACTGAAGTCATGTTGATTGGCCCTAAAAACCTGACCAACATTTTACCCCATCATCAGAGCTTACTTAGTGACCTTTCACTCACACCTAACACAAAGGTCAAGAACCTTGGGGTGTATATTGATCAAGACCTCTCTTCAAATAGTCATGTAAAGCATATCTCCAAAACCTCATTCTTTCATTTACGCAACATTGCTAAGGTCAGAAAATTCCTTTCTTTTGAGGATGCAGAAAAACTAATACATGCATTTGTTACCTCCAGACTTGACTATTGTAATGCACTGTTCTCTGGATGTGGTACTAGCTGCATCAAAAACCTTCAACTAATACAAAATGCTGCAGCACGAGCACTCACTAGGACAAAAAAATATGAACATATCACACCTGTCCTTGCTTCCTTACATTGGCTTCCTGTTAAAAGCCGAATTGATTTTAAAATACTTCTCCTAACATATAAAGCCCTTAATGGCCTTGCTCCAGCATATATTAAAGACTTACTTGTTCCCTACCACCCTTCTAGACCCCTAAGGTCACAGAATGCTGGTCTCCTAGTAATTCCTAGAATATCAAAATCGACAATGGGAGGAAGAGCATTCTGCCATCGTGCGCCTGTCCTGTGGAACAAACTCCCTTCTAACATTCGTCAAGCGGACACTCTCAACACCTTTAAGTCTAGACTCAAAACCTTTCTATTTACTGACCCCTTTAGTTAGGGATGGTGTATGGTAAGCCACACCTCCTCAGGGTATTATTGGAAAAGACTGCCTCTGCTGTAAGCTCCCGTCCAGGGCTTGGTGGCCACTGACCATTTCCTTTGGTGGTGTTGGCTTGTTATACATCATACCTTAGTTATGCTGCTATAGTTTAATGCCGCCACAATCCACCCATCTGTTAACCTGTACAATTTTCACTCTTTCTCCTCCTCTCTTTTCTTCTCCACTTACTTCTCTCTCTTCACTTAGCCAACATCTGTATATGGTTTCACATGCAATATAACTCACATTCTCTGAAATCTGATGGAGACTGTTCTAACTCATCTCCTCTCTGATTTTCCATGCCATTACCACCCTGCCGTGAGTCATCACTGCCTTCTACTGCCTGCGCCTGCACCTCCTGGGTTCTCCTGGGACCTTCTTCCAACGTGATCCGGCGGCACTCCTGAATGGTCCTCAACCCACTCCACTGTCCATGCCACTGCCTCCCTGCTGAGGGTCACCCCTGCCTTCCACTGCCTGATCCTGCATCTCTGGCTTCCTGGGCGGTCTGCCTTCAGCTTCACAGATGACCCTGACATGATCGATACTGGCCCCTGGCTTGACTGCGCCTAATGACATGGGACTATATCCTGGGATTCTAATAGGACTCCTATATTACTTTGTTTGCCAAAATGTTCTTGTAATGTGTATCTAATGGAATAATAGTGGACTACCCGCCATCTGAGAGACTGAAAACCTGCCCTAGGCAGTTTGGTTAGCCCCTTGAGCCGTCGGAACTGCCCAAGGTTTCTTCCTCTACCATAACAAAAAAAACAAAACAAAAACGCTGCTAGGGAGTTTTTCCTTGCCCCTGTTGCTCATTGTGCCTCTTGTGTTAAGCGCTTTGTGACATGCCTTTTGTAAAAATGCGCTATATAAATAAAATTGAATTGAAGTATGGATAGGCACCTCTTACAGCGCCTCAAACATTGGCTGCACCATCAGCTGTAGTATACATTTCTAAAATGTTTGTCAGTTATTACAATTAATCAGACCTTCCGCTATCACAATACACATCATGCCAGACACGCACACACACACACAACCTATAACACCTTGCACGCCGACAACCTATAACACCTAGCACGCCGACAATCAATTATTGTTGCTTCCTCTGACACCGTAATTCAATCAGACATCTCCAGACAGTCTAACGCACGCGCTGTATCAGGCTCCCGGATTCGTTACAATACATCTCGAGGAATTTTGTCTTTCCCACTACTCATGTTGAGTCATCTCTGTTAGTTGTTGGAGTTTTATTTTTGGATTACACAGCCATCTATACCATATTTAATTAATAACCCGGTCTGTTTTAATGTCCGGGGGGGCGCAACCATTACGTTTCCCTAAGAGGAAAAATAAACTAGCCTTCGTAATATTTAAATTTAAAAGTGAAAAGGTTTTCAACATGTTTTGCAGCAGACACTGTTGGTGGCGAGTGGAAATTTGTCCTAAGTAGGCTTGAGTTATTGTTCAGCATGCCACAGAGACGAAACGTTAGCAGAACACTTTAGCAGAAAACTTTAGCAGAAATTATGGTTCGCAGAACTGACTCAACTTCGTCTGAAGCTGACTCTGAAGACTGACATCTGAGTCTGAGATCTGAGGATGTCCTAAAATGTACACCATACATAGAACCCCTGGCTGCCACTTCCCTGCTTCTCTCTCTACTTCTCGCGCCCGAGGCAAACAAATTTGTATTTATTTATCATTTGCTCATTTATTTATTATTCTCATTGTGATATGTCACGGAGGTGGCGGATCCAATTAAATTTGTGCCGGATCCAACATTAGAGGCGCCGGATCCAACGTCGGAGGTGCCAGAATCCTGTTCCGGCTTCTTCCGGCACAAATTAAGCCCTGGGTATTATGCTCTCTAGACACACAACAAGGACATCCATCAGTATAAATACAGTGGAAGAGGTACTATGAATACATGATGGGCATGAAGATAATTGACAATATACAACATACATAGACTACAATCAACATTATATACAGGTAATAATATAGGCTACAAGAGTTAAAAACAGTAAGGTGCAAGGGGGTTATACAAGGGGGGAATACAAGTCTTGTTCCCTGGGCCAGGACAGACAGGGCAGGATAAGAATAAGAATAAAGAAAAATAGTGCATGATGATTCAGATGGAGGTGGCCGGCTTGACTACCGTTCAGGAGGGAGATGGCAGTGGGAAAGAAGCCGTTCTTGTGTCTTGTTTTTGCATGCAGGGATCTGTAGCACCAGAGGGAAGGAGGGTGAAGAGAGTGTGCACAGGATGCGTGGGGTCTTTAATGATGTTCTCTACCCGCTTCCTGGACCTGCTAGAGTACAAGTCCTGGAGGGAGGGCAGGGGGGTACCAATGAGCTCTTCAGCTGCCCTGACTGTGTGCTGAAGTCTGCCTATATATAGGTGGCCAATAGGTGGCCCTGGGAAAGTTTAGGAGGTCAGACCAATAATATCTGTCTGCAGAGCCGCAGAGCCACTGTCCGCGTCATGACACAACGTCATGACACAACGTCATGACACTACATCACCACCGTACGGTAGCTGCTGACCATTGATTGGTCATGGGAAGTTTGGACACACACACCGCACAGCACAACCTAGCTTCTCCTGGTGGAGCAGCAAGTTGTGTTCTCTCCCTACTTTAAAACTTTCTGTTCTTAATTACTTTGAAAACCGACCCGTACAGTAAACGTATGTTTAGCAGCAACCACCTCTGCCGTATACCTACACTCCTGTCAACGTAAACCATGGCCTACATTGAATCACTGTACACTGTATTACACTGACTAGCGATTAGCGGCTAACGCTAACGGCTTGTGTTGCTTTCATGCTTTCTGAACAGCCCTCACTCACACCCATGCTGTGATACTGTTGTTCTAATGCTGCTGTAGGGTGTTGCGTTATTTTCCATTGCTTTGTTCATTTATTCGTTTTAGAAATATGTAACTAGCTGTTATTTATGCTAGTGAAATTAGCGAGCTACCGGGTTAGGTTTTGAGGGAATGCAACTTGTTTTACTGAAGAAAAGCGTGATCAATCTGTAAAGCACTACGCATGCGAAGGTTGTAATGTTGTGACAAAGTGTCATGACGTGGTGTCATGACATAGTGTCATGACGTGGCCTAGAGGCTCTGCGGCTCTGCAGTCAGACCCTTCTCGGTCAGACAGGGGAACATAGTGGCTGTAGACTCGGACCGAACAGGCACAAATGGAACACTTAGGGGTGGTGACAAAAAACAGTGACTGGAACTGTAACGGGCACAATAACAGGGACAGTTTGGGGAAATGGCAGGGACAACCATGGGAATGGTTAAAGGGACCTGGGCAGGGGCGTTGCTAGAGTAGAAGGATTATGTTAAATTTTTTTTTTTTTTAATTTTTAGATTATTGAACACTCTTTATCATGTGGATAAATCCCGTAAATCTCCAAAGACACAAACTAAAGCAGAACACCTAAGTTTTTCTGCCTTCTTTTTGCGGCACTATAGAACGTTCAGATTGAGTTCAGGTAGCCTACTCTGACAAAGTTTCACTGAAGTTACGCTGCCGACTACTTACTAGTGTGGGGCTGGTTGATTTTGAAACAGGCTGGTAGATTTATCAGGCAGAAAAAAATACTGATATATTCAATGGCTGCCGAGTTTCCCCACTTTATTTGTCAGTGGCTGGTTGATATTCACATTTCAAAAAGTTCGTTTTGATTCCTACTGTTTAACAGCAAGCTAATCGGTTAGCTATAGTTAATTTATTAACTGTGCATGATGCCATAGGCTATTAGCTAGGTTATATATTAGGTTCAGTTTGCAAACATCAATTCTTACCCTCTGCCTTTCTCCCGAAAAATTGGAACAGTTTAGACTGTTTACCACATGCCATGTCATTCAAAGTTTTGTTCAGCGCTTTGTTGCGTGGCACGTATGTTCACAGGTGCAATTGGCCTCCGCCACAGACCACTGAGCTAGAATCCCTCAGTGGTCCAGCCCCGCCCGACTTCGCCTAATCAGAGACAGTGTTTTGACAGGATGTGAGGCATAGAAAACAAAGCATTGCGAAATAAAAACGCAAAACAACTAGTTTAGTTACTGTATTGAATTGTGTAGTTCTTAATGAAGCATTCAAAAATTTTTTTACCCGGGCTCGGCTCAAATTACCCCAGGCTGAAGCCCCGTAAAAATCGTCTAGCGACGCCACTGGACCTGGGTTCGGGATATACTGGGAACAACAATAGGAACGGACACTGGCACGGGGACGGGGACAGACAAACACAGTAACTGGAACGGACACGGGCACAGTAACGGCAACATGGGGCCAGATACTGGCCCAGATGTGGGACTGGACTCCTGGAGGACCTGAGGCTGGAGCCGAAGCTGAAGCAGGACTTGACACCTTGGGGCCCAGAGCCAGACTGGATGCCTCGGGAACCGGGGCTGGAAGTGAGTTGGAGACGCACACCTTGGGAACGGGAGCGTGGGACACGCCCCCTTCAAACATTGGCACAATGGCCATGTCCACGTTTCGCGCAGCAGGAGCGCAGGCCACGCCCACATCTGGCGCAGCAGGAGCGCAAGGACACAGGACACCTCCCCCTCAGGCAGAGCGGGAGCGCAGGGACGCAGGACACGCCCCCCCCCTCAGGCAGAGGGCACTGGAGCGGGGTCGCAGGCAGCGGCCACAGGAGCAGGTGACCACTTGGGACGCCAAATCGGCGACCTCAAGGAACCCAGACAGCCTAGTATTTGTCCATATGGCCCTTTCCATTAGTGCTACTGCGGCTAGTCTGCGCTCGTTATCCCATGTCTCCCTTGCCACGGAGAACAGGGTCTCAAGCGTCCTTTGCAGTTCCTGCGACTCGCGCAAAATGTCCCCAAATTCTGCTGGGTCCATTTTTAATCAGTCCATACTGTCAGGTTTTGCAGATAGGACCCAAATGCAGAATCTTACAGGCACAGAACATCTTTATTTTACAAAGATAACTGGGCACACAGAACACTGTTACACCACTAACGCTGAACACACACACACACACACACACACAAACAGCAACACTGAACACGGACTTCATTAAACAACCTAAAGAAAGCAACACAGACTTAATGAAACCTGGAGGGCAGATAAAGGACAGACTATGGACACTAACATTAACACACAAATAGCAGACAACACCCTAGACACCATAGACCATAGGCATTCTCTGTTAAAAGTTGGCAACCATGCTAGATGTTATTAGTGGGCTCTGAGGTTCCAGAATCGACCGGTTGCCAAAGTGATATTTATATTCTACGGTCAAATTTGAAGGTCAAAAGGTCAAAACAATACATTTGTGGTAACCTGCATCCATGAGATGCCTCTGTATACTACTAGATGAATCTACAACCAATCAAACCACTCACACATTCCAATGACGTATGCGTATGATGTATGAACCTGAAAGAGGTGGGTGTGGGGGTTAGTGGGGAGAGCTTGTTTCTCATTGGTGCCGCTGGTTTTGGAACAAAAATGCTCTAAAATGGCAGGTTTGCCATACTGACTTGCTCGCGAAATTGAATGTAGCGTCACAGGAGGTACGGGCGGGCCCAGGCTACATATCTCCACCAATGCAATATGGGTCAATGACCCACAGATTCCAGACGGTGTTACATATCAACACCAAATTTAAATCAGCTGTTCTTTGTCCCAAAACCCACATTGCCTGAAAATGTTGTCCAAATCTGGACAAGTAAGATTCATAATTTACTTGTATTTATAAACGGACATTTTAAATATTCACTACACTCAAACAAAGTTATGCATGTTCATGGAACATTAGCACATACAGAGGAGGAGGTGGGTCATCAAATTGAAAATTGTTTGGGAAAGTAAAACGGTGACTCTTGCTAACATTAGCAATGTATAAATGTTTGTAGAGCCTGTTTCTCATGGTAAAATTAATCGTTCTTCGTGTATATTTTGATTACACACGCTAAGGTGATCTGTATGACCACTGTAAACATCTGTCTTGTCTGATGTGACTAAAAACAACCCTGTGATAGCCAATGGTATGCAGTCATAGCTAATTTGGCCTATGTTATATTCTGTGGAACTGGCAAATGTGTTTTGGGCTATGTATGAAGTAAGTTAGTGTTGATTTGGAAGCACTAGGCGCAATTTCACAGAACTTTACGGAAGGTGCCACAGGAGGAAAATCGGGGAGGGTCAAGTGATTTTCATCTTCGTTGAGGGTCAATACATTTTTTTTCATCTAGAAGGGAGCGTCATTGAAATTTTTTATACATTGAAACAGCTGAATTTGAAAGTCCCTTGTTTGGTGCATATGTTTCCATGTAGCTGTAATTCATGGTCCCCCATCACTAGTCTGACCTCACCAGCCTATTCAGCAGTGATGCGCAGGTCAACAGATGACTTGCAGTTTTCAACTCGCCTGCAACTCGGACCGCAAAAAATAATTATGATGAACATATTTTACACGACTTCCTGGCCCGCAATTTTTAAAGTAGTCTTTTTTGATTACTTCGTAGCGTTGTTGGATGTAAAACTGACATTAGCTTAGGATACTGATTTATAGGCATTTCAAATATTTAAATTGTAGTCTGTGGGATTGCTCAGTTCAACGTGTTGTGGGAAATCGGGCATTTTGTCATGTGTCAACATTCATTTAAAAGTTAATTTCCCTAATACTCAACAGTCAAGATAAATAAGGATTTCCCATTAGTAGGTATCATTTTGTGTGTTCCTAACTAAAGCTCTCACAAGCACAACATGCAGGCATAGTATATCATAAGAAACTCTTCATTAACAGCAGACCAAAATGTAGCCAAAATCCAAGGCTACAATTGTGCATTGCATATCTATAGCCTACAAATAGAAATAATCACAAATAGGCCTACCCATGATACTGAAACAGAAACCTGAGTCGGAAATAGGCTACAGCAAGTTAGCATATAATATCTTTGAAATATTTATTGGAAATGGATCAAATGAAAATATAATGAGATATTCCTCATCCACTGACCTCTAAAACTGATTAAACACAGACAACATCTATCTAAGCTAAATAGTAGGCTACTCAAGATATAGCCAGATTTAGCTTCTTGCGGCCATTTTGGACGCCATCTTGAAAATGGCCCCTTTCCTGAAGTAAGATTTTACTAGATTTTAATTGTTACTAAGGGCACCTGCATGTATCAAAATCAGTTAAAAAAAAAACCTTTCGGGTTAAGGGGTTATTTTCCATATAGAATGCCCCAGTGACACCACTTCCACTAGACTCTATGGGACTAAGCTTGCAAGTAATGAATGCGTTCCAATGAGAACAAAGTAGCTATCTGGTCCCAGTTGTTTTATGAAATATGATGTGTATGGAATAAAATGTTTTTTTTTTTTTTTCATGTAAAACGTTTGTTGTGCTATTGTTTAGATAAAAGCTGTAGCGAAAACAAAAATGAGAGAGACTACATCGCGTTGTTGATGTCATATCATCACTTGTGATTGTAGTGTCGATCCTGACAAATTTACCAAGATGCCAGTGTGTTTTGTTCCTAAGTGTCCCCATTCCAGCAGGACCGGCTCTTCTTTCTTTGATTTCCCGGCAGATGCAAGGACCAAGACTTGCTGGCTAAAACGGAACAGGTAAGATGTATGTTTTAGGTGAGCAAATATAGCAAATATAGCTGCTACTCAGCTAACGGTTAACAATGAGCGTAGCTGCTAAGCTAACATTAAATTCAGCATTAAATTTAGCCTTCATTCCCATCGTTTCAATACATCCATATCCTTACTATGTTACTAGAAAAAGAGTGAACCTTTCTCTATTGTGTGGATTCTGCATGGTATGACGATTCAGGTGTTTTATTCATAATTGCTAAATGTGGCAGGATAGTACCAAAGAGTATGGGAGTTGCTAGGACAAGAGAAAAGTGTCCCACTCAAATTGTCTTCATTTAAGACCTTCAAGCCTGTGCTTCTGGTGGCAATCATATTTTTTTGACCAGGCAATCAGTGATCGGAGAAAACCGCACAATTAAAGTTTCCCTATTTCCATTGACTGTGTAAAGACAGTTACTTCAGAGGAGTGATGAATGTACTGAGAAAGGTTTGTGAGCAAGTAATTATACATGTATCCCCCTGCCTCCCCCTTAATCCCCTCCTGTAATTTCATATAATGCATATAGAAAAATAAACAAAAAAAAATCAGATCAGGGAGAGTTCAAAGTCAAAAGGGACCGGCAGCCAGCCTTGCTTGAAATTCTTCTGAACATAGATAGATAGATAGATAGATCGATCGATCGATAGATAGATAGATACTTTATTGATCCCCAAGGGAAAATTGAAGGTCCCAGGAGCTTAAAAAATCACACACAACATATACTACAGTGTACACAGGATGATAAGAAGCAGATCAACAAAATAACAAGACTAGATCAACATTACTAAAAGGAACAATAGAATACAAATACTAAGGGAAGAGATGCGCATGAATGTACTGTGGTCCAGTATGAGGTGTGTGTCAAGGTAGTAGTGCAAATGAGTCCAGTAGTGCAACAGTGCAAGTCTAGTGACCAGCAATAAATATGTGCATATGTAAAATGGGCAATAAAAAATATAAGCATAGCAATTTAACAGTTCTAGTATAAGGATGTCTTCACAGACATCTTTAACACCTCCCTGAGGCAAGCCATTGTCCCATCATGCTTCAAGACTGCCACCATCATACCTGTGCCAAAGAAATCATCCCCAGCCTGCTTCAATGACTACCGCCCTGTGGCACTGACACCCATCATCATGAAGTGCTTTGAACGACTAGTCATGTCACACATCAAATCCACCCTGCCTACCACCCTGGACCCATACCAGTTCGCATACAGAGCGATGGATGCAATATGCTCTGCCCTCCACCCAGCCCTAACTCACCTGGACAAGAAAGACTCATATGTGAGAATGCTGTTCATGGACTTCAATTCAGCATTCAACACCATAATACCACAACAACTCATCTGCAAACTGGACAAACTGGGCCTCAGCACCTCCATCTGCAACTGGCTACTGGATTTCCTCAGCCAGAGGCCTCAAGCAGTGCGTGTGGGCAACAATGTCTCTAACAGCATCACCCTGAGCACAGGGGCTCCACAAGGCTGTGTGCTCAGTCCGCTGCTCTTCACCCTGCTGACACATGACTGCACACCAACCTACAGCTCCAACCACCTTGTGAAGTTTGCAGACGACACAACGCTGGTGGGGCTCATCACCAAGGGCGATGAGACTCACTACAGGAAAGAGGTTGAGCTCCTGACCACGTGGTGCAGAGACAACAACCTCCTGCTAAATGTTAGCAAGACCAAGGAGGTTATTGTCAACTTCCAGAGAGGTCACACCGGTCACCACCCGCTGACCATCGACGGCGCTGCAGTAGAGAGGGTGAGCAGCACCAAGTTCCTAAGGGTGCACATCAGTGAGGACCTCTCCTGGCAAGCGGGCAAGCGCCCCACCACACATCCTGACCACATTCTACAGAGGAACCATTGAAAGCATCCTCTCCAGCTGCATCACTGTGTGGGGCGGTAGCTGCACTGACTACAACAGAAAAGCTCTACAACGCATCGTGAGAACAGCTGAGAAGATAGTCGGCGGACCACTCCCCTCCCTGCAAGACATCTACACCACCCGCCTCACCCGCAAAGCCAACACAATCGTCAGAGATGCAACCCACCCCGCACACTGTCTGTTCAGCCTACTGCCCTCTGGTAAGAGATACAGAAGTCTCCGCTCCCGCACCACCAGGCTCGCCAACAGCTTCATCCACCAGGCTGTGAGACTGCTGAACTCTCTCCCCTACCGGCCCCCAGCCAGCGGAACCACCAGACTGGCAGGAGTATAGGAAGACAGATTGAACTTTCAGGTTAAGTGTTGTATTAATTCAGGCCCTGTCCACACATAGCTGGGTATCTGCTAAACCGAAGATATCTATCTTCGTTTTGACCTGTCATCCACATGAAAACGCATCATAAACTAATATTTTAAAATTTCCGGGCAAAGTGAAGATTTCTGAAAACTCTGTGCATTTGCGTGTAGACAGAGATAACCTACGGTGGCCCTGAAGTGCAAACCACATTAACCAAAAACTAAACACAAAAACAAACTGAGAAACACAAACAAAAACAGAACAAAACAAAATTAAGAATCACAAAAACAAAATTGAGAAACACAAAAAAATAAGAATCACAAATACAAAATTGAGAAGCACAAAATTAAGAAGCACAAAAACAAATTTGAGAAGAATAAAAACAAATTAAGAATCACAAAATAAATTAAGAAGCACAAAAAATGAGAAACACATAAACAAAATTGAGAAGCACAAAAAAAGAAGAATCACACACAAAAAAAGAAAAACACAATTACATTAAGAAGCACAAAAAAATGAGAAGCACAAAAAGAAAATTCAGAAGCACAAAAACAGAAGAATCACACACAAAAAAGAAAAACACAACTACATTAAGAAACCGGAAAGGGTAGGTACCAGTCAGCAACAGGAGACATCACTGATTGGACAACCGATCTGTTTGTCTTTAGAACCGGAAGATACTCCGCTGAAGTGCATTTCTCCAAACATGAACATTACCGCTGACCCAAATGTTGCTGCCGCTATTCGAGAATATTTTGAGTCAGGACATACGAGGTGATACTAGATATGCTCAAGTGTAATCATGACATTTCAATAAGTATGCAAACACTGAAAACACATTTAAAAGAATCTGGACTGCACAGACGAGGCAACTACTCTCCACTTCCTGAGGTGAGGCGTGCCATTTTGGCCGAACTTCGAGGACCAGGACAATTGTTTGGATATCGAACCATGTGGCAAGTTCTCAAACAAAAACACAAGCTGCGTGTCAAACAAGATCAAGTTATGAGGTTGTTGAGACAACTAAATCCCCATGGAACCGCTTTGAGAACTCGAAGGAGGTTCACAAGACCCACTTATCACTCCATGGGGCCCAATTACATATGGCACATATGGCTTTTCAAGAAGACTGATGTGGCTTGTGCAGCCTCATAACTTCATCACGTTTGACACACAGCTTGTGTTTTTGTTTGAGAACTTGTCACATGGTTCGATATGCAAAAAATTGTCCTTAATACAATTCACCACCCCATGTCAATAACATTTCACACAATGTTTGAATGGTGGTGCCTTGTCGGTAATAATGTGTGATTTTCAATTATGGTATTTTTCATATTTAACCATCAATCACACCATCAATGCAACAGTGTAGCTTTCAACCTGAGTGCTTTGATTGTTGACACATTTTTAATCAAGGTTTGTTTTCAATATTCTCTTATCATCAGCACCACAGCACCCTCTTCCAGTGTCCTGCTTGTAAATCAGCTCTTTGAATTTGTACACCATTTCAAATAAATGAAGCTTACTGTAATGACCTCTAGTTTAAAGCATAAAAAGCCTAAAAATTTAGCCTATATAGAAAAAGAAACAGATATTAAGTAGAGCTGGGTATCGATTCAGATTTCCCAGATCGATTCGATTTTACTTCACAAGGGTCCGTTTAGATTCGATTCTCAATTCAATTTGATTCATTTTCAGTTCAGTAATAGTGGTAATATTGCACATTTAGTGGTAATATTGCAATTTTATTTGGACATGGATGACATGCTCAGAAGAATTAGTAATGCAAATAGTATTGTTCTGGCTTTTATAAATAAATACAGTTTGTAAACTGTCCTAGAGGCCCCTCCACTGGCTGCTTTGTAGTATGGGTAAAGCTAATAAGAAAAAATTAAGAAAATCCAAGATGGCTGAAAGCAATTTTGATGTGTTATTGATATGAGATGATTTGGACCTTAAAAGCATTATTATCTTGGATGAGATTTGTCTGTAAGTGTGAATGATGACAAAATAATAATTGTCCTTTTGTTTTTGTTACGTTTAAAAATTAATATAAAGTGTGCATTTAAGTAGGGCTGTGCAATTTTGGGAAAAATCGAAATTGCGATTTTTTTCAACCAATATTGCGATTGCGATTTTATTGCGGTTTTTCACAATTAAAATCAAATCACCAAGTATGTCGCATTAATATGCATATTTGTACACAATGTCTAATTAAAAATAGAAAATGAATCTCATTAATCAGCATATTTTTATTCAAGAGAATATCTTGTTGTGTTGAACCCCAATACTTGTTTAACATAGTGCAGAGTGTACCTAACAAACAAGTCTATGCATTAAGTCTATGCAGTTACAAAACAAAAAAAAAATTGTGCGCCTCTGCGATTTTGAAATTGCGCTTTTCAAAATTGCGATTATATTGCAAATGCGATTAATTGTCCAGCCCTACATTTAAGTCAGTATGAACAGTTTAGGTTGTTAGCTTGCATAAAGCATGTATTAAGCTAGTTTGTGATATTTTGTATGTTTTTTGGTTTTATTATGGTCAAAGAGAAGGCAGTGGTCAGAAGCCATTCTTAGATAAATTAGTGCAAAAAGGCAAAATAAGTCTGGTTATTGGAGCATTATGTCACTGTCTAGTGGGTGAAAACTTGAGAACTTCAGGGCAAGGACAGCACAAGTATACTACTGAAACTGTCATTTTCAACTGAGCGACTTGTAGTGGCACACTATGTGGTATTATGGGGAATATGTTTTGCCTAAAATACAGATTAAAAAGATCGGTTAGAGTGCTTTTGAATCGTTATCGGCCTGTTCAAAGGAAAATCGATCGATTTATACCCTAAAAAACAAAATGTGCTGTCAGACTGCTCAATTTACAACCAATATAAATGTTCGGGGGGCGCTCCTGAGCATGGATAGTGAGTATGTGTCCCAGACCTGCTCCTAAATTTTTTTTGAATATCTTAATGCAAACTTTTCAAAATTGAAAAAGATCGCATCTGGACGTGAAACTTGACTCGCTAGTGATCCTGAACCTACTTTAGCTAAAGTGATAAGACTCACAGAAAAATTCAAGGAAGAGACCTACACCTTGATTAACAATCTACAATCAATCGTTGGATCTTTTGGGGGACACCTAAGAGAAGTTTAAAACTTGCTGAGAAATGTAGACTCCAGAAAATTGAATTTGGAGAGCCTGTGCGCCAAGTTAACCAAGAAAAATGATAACCTAAGTGAGAGGCTGGAGGATCTGAAAGCTTGCAGCTGTCGTCAACACCTACGAGTGATGGGCATCCAGGAGGATTCAGAAGGACCAAAGGTTATGGCGTTTATGGATTAATTTTTCAGCAAGACTTTAGGAATGCCAGTACAGCCGAAACAGCTGCCTGTCTGCGACAGGGTTCACCAAAGTCTTGCACCAAAGGGCCCGGGAGAAGGGGAGCTGTTCTTCCAAAACTGCAATTGCCAGGAAGAGGGCTGCATTCAAGGAGGTCAAAGCAAAGATAAAGGACCTCCCTCAATGCAAGTTGGACTATCAGGTCCAGCATATGGGCGAAACAAGGTATGTGGTCCCAGTGGAAATAGTCTTTCAGGGCTGAAACAATGTTACTGGCACTGTCTGTGACACAAAAATAATTTTGTCACTCCCCATTCATTTGTAACCCTTGTCAGCTCCCTTGCCAGGTGAGCAGAAGTGTGTCTGTCTGTCAACGGAAAGCAGTCCAGGAGATAGGAGGTCAACCGAAATCCTCTATTGAATCACGTCACAGTCGTGTAACCTGTTGTAGTGAAAGAGGTCCAGCAGTGTGTTGTGAGACAAACAGCATAGGTGATTTTGTCTATATCATGTAGTGTTTTTCTGCTAGGTAGACTGTATGATGGGTCCAGAAGATGTGAATACTCCTTGAAGCCCTTATCCTCCACTTTAGAAAATGGCTGGAAGTCACAAGCAATAATTCTCATCAAGTTTGCTTTGTCTTAGTGGATCCATTGGTATTGTTACAGAACTGTTTACTTAATATACTGTACTGTAGATGTGGTCAGCGTGCTGGTCAATGCCGTCGAAGGTGGTAAAAGCTTTACTTGCTGCAAGGCTTTTATCTTCAGTCCCTGTTCTAATTTGTTCCAACATCACAGTTGTATGTAAGGATTAAAAGGATTAGTTCAGTTTTTCTAAAGGATTAGTTCAGTTTCAGGTTTTACTGTCTTAATATATTTTTTAAATGGAATCCAAGCAATTTTACAGAATATAATTTTCAATCTGTTCCCCTGTCCTACCTGTTCGTGGTAGCTTGTCAATCGACTTATTCAATTCAATTTATTTATATAGCGCATTTTTACAAAAGGCATGTCACAAAGCGCTTAACACAAGAGGCCCAATGAGCAACAGGGGCAAGGAAAAACTCCCTCGCAGGGCAGGTTTTCAGTCTCTCAGATGGCGGATAGTCCACTATTATTCCATTAGATACACATTACAAGAAAATTTTGGTAAATAAAGTAATATAGGAGTCCCATTAGAATCCCAGGATATAGTCCCATGTCATTAGGCGCAGTCAAGCCAGGGGCCAGCTAGAGGCTGTATCGATCATGTCAGGGTCATACAGGTCAGACTTATCGCGACTGGAAAACTTTGTGAAGGTACTGTCTGTATAATAAACTACCTGTGCACTTTCAAAGTTCTCAGTGTCTCATCTTAAATGTCAGGGCCCTCAGAAGTCTACCAATGAAGTGTGGAGTTACTTTGACCCTTGTTCTCCACCCGCTGAAACAGCTTGCTGAGGCCCGGATCATTTCTCTGCTTCCTCCCAATTTCAGCAGGTAGCTGTATTTCCACAGGAGGCTCAGGGGCATCGTCAACCACCCCCCCCCCCCCCCCACACACACTTCTGGAATAGTTTATTCAGTCTGACATACAGCTCCTTGGGGCTTTCACCCGGATTCACATCCAGACAGCAAAACTTCAGCCTGTAAGATTCTGGCGTGTCATCATACTTTGTTAAAATAGCTGCCTGTCTTCTGAGTCACCAACATCCATGTGCACATCAAGCACCACAAGCTTGTGAGAGAGCACTTCTAGCAATGCAGCAAGCTGTACAATACAGCTGTACAGAGCTCCCCCTACAGCTTTGGGGCGTTTAATGCAGGGTTAAAAAACAGACTTACTGAGCGGATCTTTAAATAAAGATTTATTTTGTGGCCAAAAAGCATAACAAAACTAAACAAATGTTTAGTATTAAATCAACAAAAGAGGTCTACAGGCCTAGAGGTGGTCAACAAAACAGAACACTAACACAAAATAAGGAGCCAAATTAAACAGAACTGAACACAAAGAACTGACCTGCCCAACTTACACACTGGGGAAACATTTATGCTGGCTGAGATGGCCATATAGACACACAGGGTAGACAAGGACTAATTACACTGCAGTCCTGTGACTGATTTCTCTGACTCACAGAAAAGACTACCTCTGAACTATGCAAACTTTGCAAACACCTCCATTACACTTACACAAAACCTCAGTTAATATTTTTTCTTGGTACACAAAAACTTTTAAGACACTGCCAAACACCCTATGTTCCATGTGCAATTTACCTACTGTTACTATTGTGGTTTTCTATAGTTTTCTGTTGTATCTGTGCCAAATGTCATTGAATGAATGTCAAATGTCATTGAATGAATGTCAAAAATATATTTATACAAATTGAAATTAGATAATATATTTATGTTTCATTTTTATATTTGTATTTTGTATGAGTGTGTGCATGTTCAATATTTGTAAATGTTTTTGTAACAGCTTTTCCAATGCAATATGACAGTACTGTCATATTGCTAAAAGTGAGAGAAAGGCCACAAGTTCACAAAAGTAGGATGGTAATTTTTGCCAACAGGCAGGACACCAAACAAAGCAGTTAATGGAGATGGACAGATGTTGGTAGACATGATGACAGACAGTGTCAAAAACACTCTGCCAGAAATGCCCAAGAGCAGGACAAGCCCAGAGTGGCTGGTCCTAAATGGGACCTGTCACAGCTAGAGTCTATACCTGGATACACATGTATGCACTACTTTACATTGTAAGACTTGTAAGAACCTATTTCAGAGCATGATCCTACTCCACATGGTCTATCGCTATATTGAGATCGGTCGACCATGCAGTGCGTATCGCACCAGAGGTTGAGGATTGCTGCACAAGGAGAGTGCAGTAAATTCTTGATATGCATGTAAGGGTTAATTTTGAGAATGGTGTCTATGAGAATTCCTTTATCTGTCCAGATTAAGACAGTGTTATCATGGAGAGAACAGGGGAACAAACAAAAAACAACAACAACAATAGGCTCTGAACGCACAGACGGCGATGAAGTAGTATGAGTGGACACTTTTATTTTGAAAAAAAAAAAAAAAAACAAAGGCGGCCATATTGAAAGTTTTCTAGTGTTGCTGGCTTCACAAAGTTGTCTTCGCAGAAAATTCTTTTCTAGTGTCTTTTTCTACCTTTGTACAGTCTACAATGGCCTCTGAGGTTTATTCTAAGGAAAAAACGTTAGAGATGCGGACAAGTTTGATTGGGTAGGCTTTGCCATTGCAGTTAAACTTTCACGGTGATAAACAAAACACACACACACACACAACTTGCTGAAAACCTAATGATTTGTCATATTATCGTTATTTCTTAGGCGGTCCTGTCGCCTCTTTTTCTCTCATGACCCTATTAAAATCCTAAAGGCGCGGGGACAGTATTTGTATGACGAAAACGGAATGGAGTATTTGGATTGCATAAGTAACGTACAGCACGGTAGGGTCTCTGTCTTATAATGTTGTTAAGTAATTTCCCACATAAAATAGCCTACGTAATGTGCCGATTGAGTTCGAAATTCCATGACAAAGCGTCGAATACGCGGAATGTTCATTTTTCTTGTAGGCTGTTACTTTTCCAGTGCAAGTAGTCACGGGGTTTAACCATAGACTGTAAGTTCACTGCCACAAATTTACGGGAAGTAAAACAAATAGGCCTACAGTGATATTATGTTGTCAGGTTATTGAGCGGGGATGTAGAATCCGATGATATAGGCTTTAGGTCATGAATTGTGTGAATAAGCAACATCTATAAAGATGGGTCAATAAACACTAACATAACGTTAAGCTGGATTTATACTTCTGCGTCGCGTCGTCGCAGACACCTTCGCCGACGTTTTTGATTTATACTTCCGTGGTCGATTTATACCTCTGCGTCCGCGTAATTGCTGCGCGTGGCAGTTCACTGCCACAACGATAGGGGGTTATTGAGTTTAGAAAGGGTCCTTTGCGTGTGTGTTTTCCGGTCGTTGCGTTGCGAGTATTGGCTTCTGGTGCAAATCAACAGGCTGTAGCTAGTGGCAAGCTACAAGCTGGCCTCATCCACAGTGTCATCTATTGTGTCAGAGGTTTGCAAGCGTTGTGGACAACACTGCAGCCCGAGTTTTTGCCCTGTCCGTCAACTAACCAGTGGGATAGCCGGAGATTTCTAGAGACTGTGGAACTTCCCAAACTGTGTCGGATGCGTTGATGGGAAGCTTTGTCAGGTTAATAAGCATAGTTATCAGGTCATTACTTTCTATGGTCAACTGTCTTTGTCAGGTGAATGGGTAGTTGTAAGGCCATTTATGTAAGTTCAAAAATGCCGGTCTTGTACACACAACGCACTGGAAAGGCGGAGAACTGGAATTGATGTAAAGCGGACCAATCACAATCCATGACGTATGCGTCGGTCTGCGTACCGTGTCGGCGACACTTTGACGCGTAGTCAGGATTTTTTTCATGCGCACGAAAGGTGTATGCGTAGTGTCGGCGAAGGTCTGATTGGTGTTGGCGAAGGCCTTCGACGACGCAACGCAGAAGTATAAATCCAGCTTTACTGTCACACATTATCAAGGAGCACCCGAGAGCAACATGAGCAGAGAAGAAACCTTCCGTCTCCCTATCCGGACGAAACTAGGTCCTGCGTATATTCGAAACATACAGTCCTCAGGAAGTCCATAGACTTCCATTCACCGAACTGACGAGCATTTTTTTCATTCAACTTTATATGTATGCCAGTAAACAAGAAATCGTATAAGTCTATGGACCGAAAATCTGAAAAATTAATCGAGCTGATCTTGCCTAGGCCTATAATTAATTTTCAAAGCCCCTATACAATAAGATTGACCATAACAAATGCTGAAACAATGTTGCCTTATTTTTTGTGTCTTAGCATAGGCCTACACACAAGCTCCCTGAGCCCATTGAGGACCACTGCGAGCAACATTAGACACAGCTGTTAATGTCACAGCTGTTGACATTAACACCTTTATCACACCTGTTCAAAACTTTGAATCATAGCACGTAACATGGTTTATTAAAAGAATCAAATTACAGCAGCAATTTTCATTAATTTATCAACTCTGGCTCCTTGTCTCTTGCTCCCTCACGGGTAGCCAGGAACCTAGGTGTTATGATTGATGACCAGCTAACCTTCAATGACCATGTTGCTTCTGTTGCCCGGGCCTGCCGCTTTGCACTATTCAATATCAAAAAGATCAGACCATACCTAACTCAACAAGCCTCCCAATTGCTGGTTCAAAATATGGTCCTCTCACGCCTTGACTACTGCAATGCCCTTCTGGCAGAACTTCCTCCCTGTGCCGTCCAGCCACTTCAGATGATCCAAAATGCTGCGGCGCGTCTCATCTTCAATCAGCCGAAGAGGACGCATGTCACCCCTCTGCTAATCGAGCTCCACTGGTTGCCTCTGGCGGCTCGCATCAAATTCAAATCACTGATGCTGACTTACAAAGTGCTTAGAGGATTTGCCCCTTTTTATCTAAGCGCTCTCATAAAGGCTCAGGCTACCCCCCCCCCGACAACTCCGGTCCTCCAATGACTGTCGACTGGCAGTCCCGGCACCTCGCCCAAGGCAATCCAGACTCCTCATGTGTCGTCCCATGCTGGTGGAATGACCTACCAAAAACAGTCAGAACAGGGCCATCTCTGGAGGCCTCCAAAAAGCTCTTAAAGACCCAGCTATTCAGAGAACATCTTCTATCCTAGCACTAAAATGAACTGAAGCACTATGCCCTGACACTCACATGAACTTAATGCCCACCCCAGATGTATATGTTAATGTGATTGTGTTGTAGGGTAGCCTCGTGGTTGGGAGAGTTTAGCCAAGACAGTGACGAAAAATAGGTAGTGGAAAAAATATATGCGGTGGGGTTCACACCGTCACACACCCCCACCCATGTGTTTTGGTGTGCCGGCTAACCGAAAACACCAAGGCGAAGAGGGGAAGGTGCACTTACTCGTGGCGACTACCACACAAATCCCAACAAGTAATTCAAAATCTAATCAAAGGAAAAGCACAATACACTGGACACAAAGACCACAGGACGTGGATCCTGCTGTACAGACAGGAGCTGGCTTCACAGCTGGAGGTGGATCTGGGGCTGGTGAGACCATCATGCAGGTCTCTTTAGGGCCTGCTGCAAGTGGCGGTTCCTGGGTTGCAGGTTGATGGGGCGCCAATGCAAAAGCTTGCACTGGATCTTCCTCTGACGTATGGGCCTCCAAAGGCCCTGGAGCTGGGACAGCCGCTGACCCTTCCTCAGTGCTCTCCAACACCCATGGCTGGTGAAACACTCATAGGGCCAGGCTGTGACCATACTTCCAGCAGTGGCCACACCACTGCTCAGGACCATCTGGGCAGGCCGCCGAATGATGTTCACTGCTGGCACAATGAACACAGTAGGGCTCTGGTCGGCTCTCCGGGTGGTAGGAACAAAGCTCCCTCCCCGGCTGGACACCCTTACCCAACTGGTCCAGCAGGAACCTTTGGGCGCAGAACAGCAGTTCTAGGCTGGTTGTAGCTGGGTACTGCTGCCTCAACTCGCCCCACAGGACCCCATACTGTTCCTCAAGTGCCTCCACCAAGACAGGAGTAGCCTCCTCCCAGTCGTCCTCAAGTTCTACCCATTGCAACAGATGTTCAGCTGCCATTTGTCTCTGCAGCTCGTCCATGGTGCACAAAAAAAAAAGTAGGGAAAGAAAATCAAAAAATAAAAATATTCTAATCTAAAGAAAAAACACTGCTGGCCAACTACTCCACGGACACTGGCATGCCACCAAATGTTGTAGGGTAGCCTCGTGGTTGGGAGAGTTTAGCCAAGACAGTGAGGAAAAATAGGTAGTGGAAAAAATATATGTATTTATTTAACCAAAAAAAAAAAAAAAAAGTGAGAAAAGTATATACAAAAATGTAAGAAAAAGAAATTTAAAAAGATGACAAAACATACACAAAGCAAATTGAGACAAAAGTAGAAAAACTGTGAGTTGTCACACACAACTTAAACTCCACAGATCTCAAAAAAAACATTGCTCACACCAGCTTGGGTTAGTGCTCCAACAATGAGCCTCTTCCCTCCAAAAGGGTTTAAATAGACCAGGTGGTCAACTAGGCAGCCAATCAGATGGCTTCAACTATCAGGCTCTAATCAGGCCACAGATTGTTTGGCTGAATTGACCTTTTCTGGTGCCGTATGCAAAGTTTCTACAAGAAAATGCATGGTGAGGGCACATGTTTGATGTATTTATCTGTTTATTTATTTTGATTACTATTATTTGCAAAAGACAGACAAACGTCTGCGTGTGCCAGATGTATGTATGTTTGTGAGTATTTGAATGTATTGTATGGAATATTCTGACTGTTTATTAGTGTATTTGTTCATGTCTGAATATTCATAAAAGTTTGAAATGTTGAAAATGGAGTAGCTTATTTTTCTGATCCTCAAACTGATATCTCAATTGTAACTCCATCTTCTCGACAGTTTCTCATTACAATGTCTCCTCATTTGGTGTATTATTTCTCCCAAGTTGTAAATGACACTACCATCAAACATATGAGACCTCCTCGTTTCTCCTACTTCTCAAATTAAGAACTCTTACGTGATACAATGCACATATTCAATGCAATATGCACATATTTATTGCTGGTCAATAGACTTTTAACCTTGCACTGTTGCACTACTGGACTCATTTGCACTACTACCTTGACAATCACTCCATACTGTACCACAGTACATTCATGCGCATCTCTACCCAAAGTATTTGTATTCTATTGCTATCTTTAGTAATGTTGATCTAGTCATGTTGTTTTGTTGATCTGCTTCTTATCATCCTGTGTACACTGTAGTATATGTTGTGTGTGATCAATAAAGTATCTATCTATCTATATTCTTCTTCATCTATATTTGTGTTGTGTGATTTTGTTTCTGAACAGTGGGACATTGCCACCCTGCCATCACTCAAGCTGCTGCATCTCAAATGGAGCTCCTGAACACTAACACACGCTTTCTACATGATAACATAGTCAACTATGCAGCTCGCCTTAAAGCCACTTTGCCTGATAAGATTTGTGTCTTCTACTTTGTCAACTCGGGGTAAGTGAACTACTACAGCAGATGTATACATTCACCATCTATATACCATACACCACTGTACACCATAATTGTCTGTGTTTTTTATACCATTAACAGAAGTGCTTCTCTTATTATGCATGTAACATGAACAGACAAAATATGTTTTAAATAGGGGTATAGGGGTATTGGCGAGTGTATAGTGTATATAATTTGAAAGATTTGAAGAAAACGATGCACATACACTACAGATACAAAATAAATAGAACTCACCCCATGCCAGATATGGTGTTTGTAATTACTTCCTGAGATTCAAATTATTTACAAATTATTTACAAATGGGCACCTTAGTTGCAGCTAATGAGCTGCAACTAAAGTGATCGTGTGGCTCAGTCCTTGTTTATTGTAGTCAGAAGTGTGCTGGGTTATTATGTATATTGTTTTTATATCATCTTTGTCTCCTTTTTTGTGCCTTTGTGGCCTTAATAGCTAATTTTCAAGTCTCTGAAGAGGTATCGAATCCTACTTGGTCCCACGAAGTGCAAATAAGATGAAATGGCATGTCCGTGCAGGATGTTGTGGCAGCTATGCTGGTTAAGTGTTAGGTGGGACCATCATTTCATATTCAGCAGAAGGACAATGACCCTACCCCCTCCAGGATATTTAAGAGCTATTTGACCAAGAAAAACACTAATGCATTGGGTCTTCAGTCACCATGAACTAAACTAAACTGAGATATTTTGGGATGAGGTGGTTGAATTACAATAAAGTATAGACTAGTGTGAATATATTAGGAATAAGGAAAATTATATATAAGGAAAATTCCTAAATGCTTCATAGGGCTACTTTCAAATGATGGGAGGTTTGAAAGTTGCGTTGGTAGCACAACCACATATATCGAATATGTTTTGAGAAAGTTTGTAATTTCTGTTACCAAGACGTAATGATATTTATCAAGCCACTTCCAGGCTCCAAGCAATTTTAATCGTCTGGTAGTGAGTAGACATATAATGGAATAGAATTAATTGAAGTAAATGGAACAGGTGGCAGTAGAGGGACAGGACTACAGAATAACCATAGCAGTAACACCTCCCTACCCTTTAAATTTCCCTAGGCAATTTTTGCATGTCAAAACAGAACATAACTGCCTGGTCCACTGGCCTGGTAGTTTTTTCTTCTGGATAGATCCCTGCTTGTCATAAGCTGCAGGATGTAAGCTTCATAAGAGTCACAAAAGAGTCTGAAAGAGTGTGTGAACTTGTGCTGTAAGTGTGTAAGATGGTAAAAGATATAAATAATGTTTGAGAGTCTATTAATAATACTCATGTAGCAGTAGAAAATATAAGGATACGTTGATTTTGTCAAAATAGCTCACAGAAAAAATCGGTTGGTATTATGAAAGCATGCTTTTCTGTTGCAGGTACAAACCACACAAATACCTCTTACCAGTATCTTGTAATTGTGGAAGACTCCCACATACACAGACTAGTACCTAAAAACGTTGGTTCATTGTTTTTTAAATATGACTTTGACATATAACATGATGCTCTCCACCTTAGCTCGGAAGCAAATGACCTTGCACTCCGTCTCGCCAGACAATATACCCAGAATGAAGATGTAATTGTGCTGGAACAGTAAGGACTTTGTTCTTTATTATTAAATATTTAGAATTAAACTTCTTTAATGGTGTTTGCAATTAAGGTGTTTTTGCATGTCTCCTCAGTGCCTACCATGGTCATCTCACTTCTCTTATTGACATTAGCCCATACAAGTTTCAAAAGCTGGGAGGTCAAAAAGAGTGGGTGCATGTGGTATGTACTTTTTAATCTGAGATTAAGATTAAATATAAGATTAATATTCTTTAGAATACAACTATTTTTGCTAAATATGTATTCATTTATGCAGGCCCCTCTGCCAGATACATATAGAGGAATATACAGGGAAGATCATCCTAACCCAGCTCAGGCTTATGCAGACACAGTGAAAACTTTAATCGATCAAGTACAAAGCAAAGGCCGCAAAGTATGAGTCAGTTCCAAATATCAATCATTTTTTATTTATTTTCTTTTACAAACAGGTTCATATATTAACAGATTTGTATATAAATATTACAGATTGCTGCATTTTTTGCTGAGTCCCTGCCAAGCGTTGGAGGTCAAATCATTTTGCCCCATGGATACTGCCCAAAGGTTGCAAAGTAAGTGTAAAGTATTAACAATGACATGGCTCCATCTGCAGAAGGCTCTGTTGAATTGTGTAAGACTTCACAGTCTTCACACTTACAAGTTCTGACAAAAAAAAATGCTTCTGCAAGAAATAATGGTGGATAACATTTATTCTAGTGTGCAGAAATTCTACCCATCACAATTAAATACAATTTTATTCACATTTAGTTAACTGTAGTGTGCTAACTATATGGCTATCCATACCCATATAGGAATGGGTGGGCGCTGTTTTGCTCTCTGGTGGTGGTTGCCACTGGTTCACTTCTAGCTATTTGCCCTAATATGTATAGCAGGACCAGTATGTGATTATGAATTTATTTGGTATTTTAATCTTTAAGCATTTTGTGAATAGGAGACCTACAGTTGAACTCTGTGCTCGCTGGAACTCAGGGTTGTTTTCAGAGCCTGACAGGCATAGTAAAGGCTGGGATTTACTTGTTGTTAGACCAAGTGTAAGTATGTGTTCCCTTTATGCTGCAGCATTATGTATCATACTGGGACAGACTCACGGTGCATCATGTACTCTGGAAAGGGATCGATGCATTAAACAACAATATACTGTACATGTGGCAACCATAACGCAAACACAAATGCGTTACTTGCAGGAAGTAAATCCCAGCCCTAACAATTGACATCGGACATAGCTTTTGTGAATGGTCAATTCTTTCACAAAATTATATTAATCTACCATAAAGGTACAAAGATTGTCTGTCTTCATACAAAAAAATGAATATCAAAGGCTATAGTTATACAAAGGCACTGTTTCCGGTTGCGCTTACCAATCTTGAACTGATTTGATGTGGTACATGGCAAAGGTGGTTGTGGCATGGATGGACAGAAAAAGCAAATGATTTATGCCAGTCTACACGGTGCACACAGTTTTAATGTGTTTTATTCTGTATGTGTATACTGAACGTGTGACACGTGTGGTTTGTTGAACCATCTATGAAAAATTCTCAATACTCTAACATTATCTGTTTTATTTAACTAGTGGGGACAGGAAGTCAGAGAATTTTAGTAAGAAGTTAGTATAGGGATGAAAAAAGGTCTATATAATGTTACAGTTGTTAAGGGTTTGGTAGATGTATTGTCTGGTTGTCTGGTATTGTCCATATACTTAGGAGATACATTGGGGACGAGAACCTGGAGAAAGGCAGATTTAGGTTTATAGGGTACACTGAGCCTGAGCTTTTCTAATACTTTCTAATACTGATTTTGCATTTGCTTAGCTTTCCCTATATTAGAACGAGGGGGTTCATGGGGGACAACTGGCAAGCAAGTTCCACATCCATTTCTAGACATTTTTGGCAGTTTTCAATGTTGCCTGAAATTGCCATTTACAGACGTGAAATCTGAACATCCATGGCAATTCACATTCCTGCTAACTCCTGATTTCACTTTTCATGCAGTTTTTTTCTCTGGTAAGTAGTAAATTGTTTTAGTTTAGACAGCTACAAACACAAGCATCATCATGATCACAAAATCATGCATTAGTTTTACCATAATGATGTACAGATTTTGTTTCAGCTTGTTTCCTATTCTCTCTCTCAGTGTATATAGGTAATGGGGATTGCAACTTCCACAGAAATAGACAACCTTCTGTGAAAAAAAAAAACGGTGATTTGACCTTTACCTTTCAGTCAATAATTTTTTCAACACCCTCATAGATATGTACGGGCTGCTGGTGGACTATACATTGCAGATGAAGTCCAGACTGGCTTTGGTCGAGTTGGAAACAACTTCTGGGCTTTTCAGCTGCAGGGGAAAGACTTCTGTCCTGATATTGTGACCATGGGCAAACCAATGGGAAACGGCCATCCACTGGCTTGTGTGGCCACAACAGAAGATATAGCAGGAGCCTTCACAGACAATGGAGTGGAATACTTCAATACAGTTAATTCAGCCCTTTTTCTTATATTCCCTTACATTGAGATCTAAATTCAGTTGGAAAATGTACTGTATCAAACTAGGATACATATTATATATAAGAAGCCACTATTAAGTTAATAAAGTATCTGGTTTCCACTGATCCATACAGTTTGGTGGTAATCCTGTGTCTTGTGCCATTGGATTAGCCGTTCTTGATGTAATAGAAAAAGAAGATCTTAAAGGGAATGCTACTCGTGTTGGGGGCCATCTGAAAGAGCTCCTTCAACAACTCCAGAAAAAGCACGCCATGGTTGGAGAGGTACGGTAAGTATCACTGTTTGTGTACTGTGTAAGTACTATGCCATGAGGTACGGTAAGTATCTCTATCTGTGCACTGTAAGTATTATGCCACCTATTGACTTACTGCTAAAAAAGTCCAAACATTATTTTATTATTTAAACAAACACAAATATAGCACATCAAATGACCATGATAGTGCAAATTTAGCCAGGGATGGTCATAGTTTCAAATAATGCACCTCTCTAATCAGAGCCATAGCCTAAATTGGGATGTTTACACAATAGAATGTGCAACTTGGGCTGCAGAAAGAATGATCAAAATGTTCTAGGCTCATCATAATCTTCGGAACCTCTGCCTGACGACTAGAATTGATTGCAGAACTTAAAACTATAGGTGTTTCTATGAGCTATGATTAAGCAATAAGCCACGAGAGGCCGTGCGTATAAACCCCTCAGCTGTTCTAAAACCAGTGTATACGCACGGACTTGGGTGGCTTATTGCTTATCTAAAACTGTTTAAGTAAATTGTTATAAGATTTCATCGCATAAAACCATGTACTTTAAAAATAAAATAGCGTATTGTAATAACCATTCTTCCACGAATACATATAGTTCATTCTGGAGAGAGGTTGCCAGGCAGCGCTACACGCAGCTTCACTGAGATGGGTAACGGTTTTTAATTGACGTTCGATTGCACAGTAATACAGAAGTGAAGAGGCACCAGTGTGTGTTTATAGTCATTTTACAACGGCTTGGAACGCAGAATCAGCCAATCACAATCAAGAACCAATGAAGCAGTTTTAGATTCTGTTATTGACAAATGTGCTCATAAATATTTAGAAAAACAAAAGTTAGCAAAAATGTATGCCTGTTAAGTAAAGCTGTCAATGTAACTCCTTCTGAAATTATATGGAACTAACCATTTCACGTTAGCAAGTTAACAGGGTACAATAACAAGAAACAATACCAAAGACTAAATTATCAGTTGAATTCGTATTCGCACATTTCCTAAATGATTTCTCCCATCGTCATACTCTTGATGTTGTCATTACAAACTTACTGTCTCTACAATTATTGATGACCTGGCCATATCTGATAATTTCTCTTAGTTCAATTCAATTATATTTGTATAGCAAATCTACAAACTTACTGGAAATGTTTAAAGATGTCACAGGTCATGGATGCCATTTCTCCATTTAAAATTGGAAGAGTCACGCAAGCAATATACAGTACAAATGTTAAGCTGTTAAAAAGATAATGTAGAAATGTAGAGAAAATGTTGATGAAATGACGAAATGTAAAGAAAATGGTGCAAATCTTAAAGGAATAGTTCGGTTTTTTACACATTGAGCCCCTTTCACATGTTGTCTAAAATGAAATAAAGTGGTTGACACCAAAATCTTGATGATTGCTCCTGTCTCGGCTATTTGGGAAATATAGAATCGCCTCTGCCTGCCTTTAAAATGGCTAGCAATGGGCATGTGTTGTTTCTATCCTTTAAACACTGGTTTTAAAAAAGTGCTACTCATGGAGTGATTAGTGGCGCTTGCTGATGTTCCAACTCAAGTATCGTAGCAAAATACAGTTTCTGTCATGTTTTATTTGCCATTTTGTAAGTCCCATAGGGATCTATTTGCTCCTTCATGTAAACAAAGTGCCAAATAAAACATGACGGAAGCTTTATTTCGCTACGATACATGTTTTGGAACATCATTGAGCACCACTAACCACTTGGTGAGTAGCACTTTTTTAAAACCAGTGTTTTAAGGATGGAAACAACACATGCCCATGGCTAGCCATTTTGAAGGCAGGCAGAGGCGATTCTACATTTCCCAAATAGCCGAGACAGAAGCAATCGTCAAAATTTTGATGTCAACCACTTTATTGGATTTTAGACAACCTGTGAAAGGGGCTTAATGTGTTAAAAACCGAACTATCCCTTTAACTTTAAATACGTTATCAAATATATAAAAAGATCCTTTCTAAGTATAATTATGAAATTGGTAAAGCAAGACGGTCTTTCTTCTCTAACATCATCAATAGGAACATGAACAATGCCCGTGAGCTGATTGCAACAGTTGAGAAACTAATTAATCCATCCCCACAAACAGAACCTAAACCTCTCTCAGTGGAAAATGTAGACTTTCTTAGACTTTCTTCGAAGGCAAAATTGATAAAATATGACAAAGTTCTTAATCTAATCTGCAAATAATTTGCAATCACCAGTGACACAGAAAGAGAATCCTCACACATTGTCAGAATTTTTAATATTGAATCGATTGAGACGCCTAAAAACTTGTACAAAATCTTTAAATATGACTGAATCTTTAAATATGACTGTATATGCTGAAGAACCAATAAAAAACAGTCTGAGAAATTTCTGGAGGAAATCCACTAAATGTAAAGCTGCAGCTGCTTTACAGGCAAGGAACTCTAGATGATAGCGGCAGCAAATAGTTTTGCCGTTATAGGAGGGCTTGTCAAACTAATCAGTGTCAGTAGGCTTGGCAAAAACATATGGTCTGTAGTCTGGTTTCTGACAGAAAATACTTCCATGATCGTCCTTTAACACATGCTGACACAGTCTGCAAACGTCTTCAGGATTTTACAAAACAGATTGATTTCAAACTAGAACCCATAATAAGCCTATGTGGCTACAGGCTACACTCGCTACCGTGAGACTTATGGCAATTGGCTTCCCCAGCCAGAACATCCACGAGTCACCACTGTCAGATAAGGAGATCATTGAAGACTGTAACTAGGGCTGATTCTGTGCTATGATAAAATATTTTTGGAAAATATTATGTTATAGCTTTACCTCTGATTTTCCAAAATTTACATCCAATGCATACAATTAGGCAAGAGATGATGGCTTTGTAATATTTGTGCCATTTTCCTACAGTATGACCGGTGGAAAAACACATTATTCCACTTATTTCGCACATCTTCTACATTTAATTTGTTATCATTTTGTGGCTCTCTTGGATAATCAAATAGTTTGCAATGCATCTTGAACTCGAAACGTTCTTAGGAAAGGAGACTTATTTGAAAATTCATAAAATTCTTAAAATGATTCACCCTTAAAACCCTTCCCAAGGTATGCAATGACAGGATGAGACATACTGTAGCATGACACAGGCCCAAGAACCAAGGCTTCCTCCTCACCACCTCTCAAACCATCATACAGTCCATAAAAATAGACCGGATATCAAGAACATGTAAATCCCAGAAACATTTACATATAGAATCACTATGACAATGTCAATGAATGTGTGAATCAGGAAATTCCACTGTTTCATCATTGACCATCTGCTATTTATCCAAAAGAATTTTAACTAACAATAACACTTGTCCACACACAAGGCTATATTGAAGATTTGAAAATCAAGAATGAGCAAAGAGTAAACTTAAGTTAACAGGTTAGACAGTGTAAATGTACATACTGTTTAAAAGCCTATAACCTCTTGATGTGATATATAATGTACTGACACGTACACATCTTTTGTTGTTTTTTAGGGGTATTGGATTATTTATTGGTTTTGAGATGGTGAAAGACAAATCAGAAAGAACCCCTGCTACATCAGCAGCAGCAAAGCTGGTTACCAGGTAAGGTATTTACTGCTACAATTCTTAAGTCTTCTTCACTACTTATATAATCAAAGATCGTTACTGAGTAGCCTATGCCCACAATTTGATTTAATATTCAAACTTTGCAGCTAATAAGACCCGCAATCGCAATCGTGTAAACTAAAAAGAGTAACGTTGAACTCTGCTGCGGCAACAGGTACAGCAAAGGTGTCTGGTGGTTGGTTACTACACAGTGCAGTACAAGCTAATTTATGAACATTTGGAGTCAGAAAAGCCAAAATGGTGACATAAGACAACACTGTCAACCGTGAAAACTATGTAAAATGATGCAAATACACAAGCCAAGTTACCAGAGCAGGGGCCTATTGCACAAAACTAGGATAAGGGATTAAGCCAGGACATCTTGGTTATCCTGGCTGAATTAACCAATCCTTTATCAGTATAACCAAGATATCCTGGCTTAATCCCTTATCCTAGTTTTGTGCAATCGGCCCCTGACGTTGAGAGCTGCAAACAAACATTTAGGACAAATATTTGTGCGGATAAGCCCGTTTATGGCTTTGTGTGGACAGGGCCTAAAAGTTGCCGAAGATGCAGTAAACTTGTCAACCCCAGTACATTTGCACGGATGCACTTGTTCTCCATACTTTCATCATATCTCCCCAACTCCCTCAGAAAAAAAGTCTAACTGTCATAACTGCCTCACTATTGGGTATTTTTTAAATGGAGATAAAGACCCAAGCACTTTTCTACTCGTAGTATATAAGTACTGTATAAATGCAGTCAGTTGCAGTCCATTTACTGTGCATATTTTTTTAATATACTTAAATGGAATAAATTATTTTTGAAGCACTTTTGAGCATTTATTTAGTGGACATACATGGGGCTGAAAAAAGAAATCCACAACTCAAATTCAATGTCATCATCCATGACGGCTAGACTAGATGCCCTAAGGATGGCAATAATATAATTATATCACTAAAATGTTTACTTGGTTTCTTAACCTCCACTTTAATTTTATGTCATACGAGTGTGCCATTATTTTTCTGCAAGACTTTTTCTTTTATAGATACAATATTTGAATGTAAATGGATCTAAGTAATCAATCTGATGTAATAAAATGGTTTATCATGATAATCTCCTGCTCATTGTTGTTTACACTCCCATAGGTTGAAAGATGAACAGATATGTGTCAGTACTGATGGTCCATGGGAAAATGTCATCAAATTCAAACCACCCATGTGTTTTAGTATGGAGGATGCAAAGCGAGTTGCTAAGACAATTGATGATATTCTCACAGGTAACATTATAATTAGTAGGTGACACTATATTTTGAGGCGTATTCTGTTGGAATATGCACATAATTTTACCATTCAAATGACCAACAAGGCATATTTGTGCCTATACATTATCGTGGAATGAAATCTTGATAGTGATGCTCGATTGGAAGAGGCAATTCTTTCATGATAATGACAGTCTCACAAACACTATCCTGCACCAATACCTATTGAAGATGTTAATAATATTACAATCGAATTTTTTTTATAATTACTCTCTGTATAATTAAAATTATTTACAGTATCTACAGAAAAAAGATAGATGTTCTGTTTAACTTCTCTTGACAGTGGTCTGCTATAGGACTACTTAGCAACGGCACATTATCAAGAAATATTATACCACAGAACATTGTGAATTTTTAATTATTATTTTAATATTTTAAACCACTGCTCTTTTTCAGAAATGTCCCTGGATTAAATTTTGGTGTTTGAAGAAGGATAATATCATAGCTCCAACTGTACTATAAGAAATGACCCCAGACTTGGAGCATGGAAATCCACGTTTTTGTCTGAACAAAAGGTGGAAAACTTCTGTCTCTTCACATAAAGACATT
The DNA here is from genome assembly GCA_017657215.1 of Limnothrissa miodon. NCBI lineage: Eukaryota > Metazoa > Chordata > Actinopteri > Clupeiformes > Clupeidae > Limnothrissa > Limnothrissa miodon. Next base: position 515,709 of record JAGFZM010001259.1, read on the forward strand.
AAAGCTATTACCATAGAGTGTAGACCAGGGGATTTTCAACAAAGAAACCTCAGGTTCTCTAAATTTTATGGTCTTCACTTAATCCTTCAAAAGCAAGCAGCTATTTTATCAGGGTTTTCACATTTTGAAGCGTCTGTTCTGTGCATAGTACAAAGCTATACTTTAGCCCAGTACTGTAGTCATACCTTTTAGCTATTAGTCCTGCTACTAATGGGCTGTTCAACTTTGATGAACTGTCAAAGTCAGTGGATATTGAACTTGCATCAGTTGCACTAATCCTAATAATTTCACTCTATCCCTATCAATTTCAAAGAAACCTGACTGTCTTTCAAACTGTATGCTATTCTATTGTGCCATGTCTGCATTTCCTGTTCCCTGTGGTTCACACTTTCCCTTCCAGCACTTCAGCCACACTCAAAGCCGACTAACTAAAAAGTTGATATTAAAATGTCATGACGCAAAAAATTGTATTGTATGTTTTTGTATCATGTTTGGTGTGATTTCAGTAACCCTGGTGTCTGGTGACCCAGACTGGCCAGAGATTTACAAACATTTTCCCCTGATTTAACAGAGGGGTTGCACGTAATCTCAAGCACACTGAGTGCAGCTTTTGATTGATCACAACATACTGCTACACCAACTTGAACACTGGTTTGGGTTCACAGGTATAGTTATCAAATGGCTAAAATCATATTTACAAGACAAGTTTCTTTGTTCCCGTGGAAAATTGTACCTCAATACTAATGTCCTTGACCAGTGGTGTGCTCCAGGGGCATATCCTTGGACCAATGTTATTCAACCTTTATGCTCTCACTTGGAAATATGATTAAAAACAACTCAATCCATTATCATTGCTATGTTGATGACAACCAAATTCATATTGCTCCATCACTTAAAGGTGCTCTATGAGCTGTTGCAGGATTTTAGCGCAACTTCATTTGTTTCTCAAATCGTAGGCCTCTCCCCTTGATCGGCTAGCTTTCTGCCCCAAATACACTACCAAAAAAAGTCTCGATAGACAACACAAGGGCTGCAATACTCAAAGAACACTAAGCTAAAGAATTGATTTTAAGTCTCAAAATGGAACCGGGCCTATCACCTTTCTGATTTTCATCCATATGATGCTTCAAAGCTGCCATTGTTGAGTGACTATGCCATTGTTCAAATTTTAATTAGAAAGTAAACATTTATTTTAACTTTTTTATATTTGTAGAATCCCTAAATAGGAGGAGAGCTGCTGCCTTGCTTCTGCTAAGTATACTTTCTATAAGCAATTATATAAATTAATAATTTTTTTTTTTTTTTTTTTAACTATTTTTTTCTACTGTTTCTATTTTCTTGGAGGTGGTGAATCTATGGCAAGTCTCGCTGTGTATAGTAAACTGTTTACTGCTCTGCTCTGCACTACACATAGCGCAGTCTCTATGGCTCTGGTGTAGTGTAGTTAGGCTACAGTCAGATGAACAGGGTCCAAGCTTAACTAGCATGGTATGATGTAGAATCCATTTATCTCAGTTGTAATGGCGTGTTAAAATCTTTTCCCCCTTCAGTTGCATACCATAGGCCTACATGCTACTATGCCTACTATATGTCGCATGCGTGCATTCATAAATTAAATAAACGACTGAGGTAGAAAAAATGGCTAAAGTAATAGCCTGTATCTCTGGGCTTGACGCTCAGGAGGATTTAGAACACTGTTTTAACTCTGCGCGGCCGACGTTTCTAGTGGGATCTGGTTCCCTTGTTTGCTGCTGCAAGCTCCAACCCTTAAGAGGGCGCTACTACTCGTTTGCAGAACACGCAGGTGACAGAGAGGAGAGGAAATGTTATCCTAGTAAAATTTTGTGCTTCCGGGGTTAAACTTTCTTTTACCCGTGCCCTATCTTAAGAGGAGCAGGGAGGTTTTGGCCCTCCAAGAAAATCTGTTTCCATCTTCATCAAAGAGGCACTTTTATACCCGCAAAAATGACCGAGCAAATGACTGTTCGAGGTACCCTTAAAGGGCATAGTGGATGGGTCACTCAAATTGCTACAACTCCCCAGTTTCCAGATATGATTCTGTCTGCATCCCGGGGTAAGTTATTTGTAATGCGTGTTCGGTTCCAGGTTGGTTTGGTGGTCAGAAAAGCCGTTTGACAAATTTTTTTTTTTTTTTTGTTTCTCCTGCTCAAAGCTTTCAAACGTATATTGCCTTATGCGTCCGCAGTAGGTCAGCGGTTTTTGACATCTAACGATCTTGTTGGCTTAGCATTGCTGGCCCTGTTGGCACGACATTTAACGTTAGCATCCATAGTTAGCGAATGCAGTTTGCTCGATGAGCAGCATGCATGTTAACGGCGGCGTAGTATCGTGAGCGGTTGCAACGTGTCGGAAGTTTTTTTTTTGTTTAGGCTTTTTTAAAGTAATATTTATTTACGTTTCCATTGTATTAAAATAACGTAACAGCTCCATGTTGCGAAAATTGAGGTAATTGTTTTTTCCTTGATGTGTTGAGGGATTCTATCTTGTTTGTAATGAGTCAAGTCTGTAGTACACGTCTAAAATTCACCTGTAGGCTAGAGGGCCGTTCTTGGGTCCTTGCAACCAGTAATGTATAGTAACTAAGTAAAAATACTTCACTACAGTACTTAAGTAGGTTTTGGGAGTATTTGTACTTTACTTGAGTTGTTAAGAATTTGGCAACTTTTACTTTTACTTCACTACATTTCCTAAGACAAATGTATACTTTTACTCCACTACATTTTTAGTCGGCTGTATAGTTACAAGTATTAGAATGAATTGAAGTTTGTGGTAGACTAACTGCGTGTTTTGGTGAAGCTGATTTTTCATTGGACAAGTGCAAACAATAATTCACACCAGGCAATTTTTTTAAGTTAATTTATCTTCTTCATAGTCATTTATCTGATTAATTGAGAGAACCGAGAAAAGGTTCTCTCGGTCACCCATTTCTGCAGTTACTACATTTTCAGGATCTAAAACTCTGGGATGGAGGAAACAAAACTGAAATTAGATTAAATCAAAATCACATGTATTACTTAATGCACAAAAATGATTATGGCTGGTTTCTATCCTTTTGCTTTGCAAGTCAATTCAAATTAATGGAAGAAAATGTATAACAGTGTTACTATTTTTTTTTTTTGTTGGTGTAAGCTACATGTTTCCTACTTGTACTTTTACTCTCATTACTTAAGTACATTTAATTATAGATTACTTTGCCTACTTAAGTACAGTAAATATTAGATACTTTTAGACTTTTACTTGAGTAACATGCTAGTGGAGTACTTGAACTTCTACCAAAGTAATTTTTTGGTAGGGTATCTGTACTTTTACTCAAGTCGAACATTTGGGTACTTTATACAACACTGCTTGCAACCAACTGCCCTCAGGGTTTTCATGCATTTCCAGGTATATGTGAATATGTGAGGCTACACTTTAAGTGGAGTTGGGTAAATGGGTTGAGGGAATATTGCTTCAGTTCAATTTAGTGCTAGGATAGAAGATAATGTTTTAATAACCACATTACATTAACTCTAACTTTTTAACCTGCAATTTACACTTTAAATATTTCAAGCTCTGAAATGGGTCCACTCACTTTGAGAACATGGTGTTATAGAGGGTTTTTATTTAGAAATGGTTTAATGCCACCTTAATGTAAGTGGGCAGAGAAAAATGTAGTTTGTGAAGTTTAGGCCAAGTTCAACCAGTGTTGTAATCCTTTATCTCGGTAGGGCAATGTATTTGCAGTGGTGGCACTCACAATGACTCACACATTTCCACAAGATTTCAAAACAAATCAATTGAACAATAAAATATTAGTGGAATAAAATTGTTCCCTAGTGGGATTAAGTAAATGATCAGATGATCAGTAAATGATATTTAATTGGCTAATTGGCCAGTGAGCATTAAGTGTGCCACCCTTGTGGCTTTGTGCCACCCTTTTTTTTTTTTTTTTTTAAACCACAGAATCAACCTATTACCTTTGCTATATTTTTATTGTTTAATATTGCAGACAAGTCTATCATCATGTGGAAATTGACACGTGACGAAACCAATTATGGCATTCCCCAGCGTGCTCTCAAGGGACACTCACACTTTGTAAGTGACGTTGTCATCTCGTCTGACGGCCAGTTTGCCCTATCTGGCTCCTGGGATGGTACCCTCCGCTTGTGGGATCTTACTACGTAAGTTGTTAGACTGATGTGGTGATTGCAGCATTTGTTTATGGTGGAAAATTTCAAAACTTTTTTTTTATTTTATGTTTGTATTATGACAAATTCATTTATATATATGTAAATATACACATGCTCTCCGTCTACATCTACAGTGGTACCACAACCCGTCGTTTTGTGGGGCACACCAAGGATGTTTTGAGCGTTGCTTTCTCTGCTGACAATCGTCAGATTGTGTCTGGATCGCGTGACAAGACCATTAAACTCTGGAACACACTGGGAGTGTGCAAGTACACCATCCAGGTAATTACTGTGGATGGAAAGATTTGATATTCAAAGAACCTTATCAGGCAGAAAATTAAAACTTCAAAATTAACCAATATATGTGAGCAGTATTGTTCTTAAGGCTTGAAGTATGTGTGTGTTTGTTTCCTAAAATCTCCTGCAGGATGAGAGCCACACAGAGTGGGTTTCTTGCGTGCGCTTCTCTCCCAATAGCAGCAACCCCATCATTGTGTCTTGTGGTTGGGACAAAATGGTCAAGGTAAGTAATGGAGATAAATGGGTTCACCTCTATTGCATAGTCTTGGGTCTCTCAAATAGTTTCATCCTCAATAAAAAAATCCCTTAAATACCGAATGTAGGTTAACAAAATTTCTATAGCAGATTCTATGTTGTACACGGATTGTGTGTTTTCAGTGTACTCTTTGACGGAGGGAAATGTAACCCATAAAGACCCCCCCTCCTTTAAAGCAAGCCCTGATTTGATTAAAAATATATATATATTTGAAGAAATTTTAGGAACTCCAGGTGACATTTTCTGGTGGTCATGGGGAAAACAAACAATTTTTTTTTTTTTTTTAAGGTATGCAATTATTAACACTTTTCTAGGATTTCTTGAATGCCAATTTAACATGAGTATTAGGTTTGCATTGTTTCTTATGCTGGCTCAATTAGCCTTGAGCAGTTGTTGTTTTTTTTTTTTTTTTTTTTTTTTAAGTCTTTGTCCATTTAACGCCCCAAATATTTAACTACAACATTTCAAGTTGGAATGTGTAGTCACTAACCATGTCACCATATTGATTAGACTGTGTGTCTAGTCCTTAGACTTGGCAAATGTCTGGAATGGGAAATGGGTGTTTTCTAAGAAGTCTATTGGGGAAAATGTATATGAACCTTCTGTTACAGGTGTGGAATCTGGCCAACTGCAAACTGAAGACCAACCACATTGGCCATACTGGCTACCTGAACACGGTGACTGTGTCCCCTGATGGCTCTCTGTGTGCTTCAGGTGGAAAGGTAACTTGTGGTGATGTGCAACAACTCTTGTTGTTCACTGTCTCATTATGATGAATGTTATACCAGTACCTGTATTACTGTGATGATAAAGAGGCTGTTTCTGAACTTGGGATTACTTTGGTGCTCTTTGAGAGAGTAATGTAATTGCTCTGTCTCATTGGCTCATTTTGCTTTTTTCAGGATGGTCAGGCCATGCTGTGGGACCTGAACGAGGGCAAGCACTTGTACACACTGGATAGTGGGGACGTGATCAATGCTCTTTGCTTCAGCCCCAACCGCTATTGGCTTTGTGCTGCCACAGGCCCCAGCATCAAGATTTGGGTAAGCTAGGCTTAATTACCCATGTCATAATGAGTAATATGCAAGTACTTAATAGCAACTCGCTGGAATTTTTTTTTTTAGTTTATTCTAACCTTTAAGATTTTTACACAGAACCTTCCATGTTTTCCCTGAGCCTTACTGGCTGTAATTGGCATTTGTCATGTGGTAAAGTTCATAGGTTGCTAGTTAATTTGTCGATTACTAGGAAATGGTTATGATTAGGGTTGTGCCTATGGATGATATGTGATTGGCTGACCTACACGGTGATGGAGAGAGTGTTATGTATTCGTATTATGTTGTGGTGTATTAGGCAATATTCTATGTTGGGATGGTACGGAAATTCCAATAGAATGTACAGAAATTCATATAGAATAGTGACCGTAGCGGTTGCTGTGCTCTGCCCCTGGGAAAAACTGCACTGCCGCAGGGAAGGTGCAGCAGAGGCAACAATCCTTACCTCGGTCCTTTTGTTGTGCATAGGCTACATAATAGGCAAGGCATAGGCCGCAAAGTCCAAAAAAGAAGAGAGTTTAGTCTCGCTAAAGAGTCAAGATCTGGATTTTTTATTTATTTATTTTTAAATACCTTTGTCTTTTTCCTGCTTTCTTTTTCCTGCTTTTTTTTTCCTTTTCATGTCACCTCCGAGCCACCGTAGATTTTTAGGTTTGTTAAATTGCACCTGAGGTTTTTTGGATAGTTGGAATATGTTATCTTTAATATCCAGTGAACAATGTGCAAATTCTATTACCATTTTGTACAAGTTTAGGGTATATATGGTGACTAAGCATTTTGCTTTGTTTTGCACACCCCTCCGTTGTGCCATATTAAGAATGGGCTATTTTCTTGCATATTCATCCACACTAAAGCAAGAGCACAAGGTTGGGTATGATTGCAAAATTGAGTTAAGCAAGGAATGTGCAAAGGCTTTGTTCTGTTGGAAGTCATGACTGATGACTGATTAATTGCGCATCTTAACTTCCTTGTATGTTGAGCAGTTGATGTAAATGTATTGTATCTAGAGCTGTACGCTTTGTCTTGGATAAGGTGAGTTTGCTTTAATTTAAGTTTGTTTCCACAGGACCTCGAGGGCAAGATCATTGTTGATGAGCTGAGACAGGAGGTCATTAGCACCAACAGCAAGGCTGAACCGCCACAGTGCACATCCCTGGCCTGGTCTGCAGATGGACAGGTATGCAATATCGAGGCTGCTCTTAGTTCTGATCATTGCTCTAGTATTTTCTTTATTTTATATGAAACCTCCTATGATTATATCTAGTCACTTAATTCTCTGAATTCCAATGCTGACAGTCCTGCAAATATGAGGGGGTTATGCTTTTGTTGGTCATTTACTGAGATGTGTGAGGGATGTGTGGATCTCCATCTACCGGCAATGTGGTATGCATCATACAATTGAATGATTCATCAGCTCACCCTTTTTTACGGTGCTTATTATCATCTTTGGTAACTGAACTTTTGCAACCGTTTTCTTAGCTGATGAGGTAGGTTAAATTGTTACTGTGGCATTTTGGTCAGAAATTAAAATTGTAATTGTACATTGTACAGTTATTTATTTATTTATTATTGGCAACCGTGATTTCAATGGGAACATCAGCTAGCAATGTAGAAAAAAGCTAATCTAGCAATAAGTATTTAAACAAAACAACCCACTTCTGGACAATCGGAGAGACTTTGGGACAGTAACACCACCCATAAAATCAGATTCAAGACGGTAAAGAGTATTTTCATCACAGATGTCATGCGATGCCTTATTCAAGGTGATTGGACATGCAGTCTTTTTAAAAACCTCAGTCTCTTATAAGCATCCATTTGGGTTTCACTTGTTTAGTGAAGCGTTTAGTAAGAAGTGGCAATTAATACACTGAATAGTTAGCCTTTCTGCACTTTTCCCATTTAGGTTGCAGAACTTGACATTTTATAGCTGACCATAGGCTACACAACACTGTCTTAATAAAACTGCAATTACAATGTAATATATGCCCAAAAAAGTATGCAAGCTACCTTGCGTCAATATTGATATACTCTAGTGTTACTAGCTAGTTTCTTTTTCCTAAACATGCCTCATACATCTCATGCATGCCCCAAGTCCTACACCCTCCCTTCCAGGATGACTTTTATAGTCTGTTGTCACCTGTTTTCTGTCTGACAGACCCTGTTTGCGGGCTACACGGATAACCTGATCAGAGTGTGGCAAGTCACCATTGGAACACGATAAAGGATGAATGAGTAGTCTTGGATCTGTCAATAAAGTTTTGGGAAAATCAACCACTTTTGCCCTTGTCTTTTGATTTAAAGGACAGTGCTTATGTAGACCATGCTTTTAACAAGTTTTTGTGGCACATCCACAAGTTTTATTAGAATGTACTGCTTACTAAACTGTTAAATGAAAATGAGGCTTTACCAGTTACCAGCCTAATGATGCATTTTCCATCTTGTTTGTATACTTGTTTCCCTATTTGTGAATGCCTGTATGAAGTGTTTGTTTAGGTTTTGTGAAGTTGGGGTGGGCTACCATCAAACCAGTTGGCTAAAAGACTGTGCGGGTTGGCTGATAGTTAGCAGTCAATATCAGTCCTGTGATTTCAATGGTAATCATGTGTCTTAGTCAGGGCTGACTTTTGCAAGTGGTCATTAATTTCAAGTTATTTGCACCCAGCACAGTGGTATGAAGTTTTCTAACATTCAGGACTATATATATATAGCTGTAAATGAGGGGGAATAGTTGAACCCTTAGATTTTATCCCAAAGGGTTGTAGTTGGTGATGGCTAGATTGTATTGTAGCTTTAGGGCGTATTCACACCTGCACTGTTTGGTCCACTTTAAACGGACCAGAGTTCGTTTCCCACGTTGGTCCGGACCTTTTGTGCAGGTGTGAATACAACAATCGAATCCTGGTGCGGACCAAACAACCGGACAGAGACCCACTTTTTGAAGTGTCTCGGTCCACTTCCAAACGGACTCTGGTGCTCAAGTCTTTTCTGTCCAATGGGAGCAGCGATCGTCACACACGTGGATATATGTGTACAGAATAAAGTTCGCTTGCAAAAAGTACAGTGTGAATGCAAACCGCACCAAAAGAAAAAAAAAAAAGTCTGCTAATGATCCGGACCAAACAAGTGGACCAAAGGACTTTTCAAGTGTGAATACACTAGGGGTGGGCGGATCGATTCAAGGTATTTATATAATCGATTTTAAAGTTGGTATCGTATCGATACCAGTGAGATGAAATCGATAATTTAACCTCTAGTTTTCCTGTTTAATGTTTAGTAGGATCTACTTTCTTTCCGCCACTTCAGTGCTCAACCAACTCCACGCACACTCTGCCTCGGCTCTCCGCTGTGATTCGCTGCTGTTCTGTCAAGTGACATACCAAGTAACTTGTTCAGTGCTGCAGCAGCCCAACGTGAACAGGGAACATACAAATGTAAAGGACGTATTTTGATTAAATGATGAAATTAAAGTGATTGTTTGAAAGAAATTCTAATCTTAGCCCTGTTACACAAGCTTGGTGAGTTGTCAATAGCAAGGACAGTAAAAAAAAAAAATTGCTTACACTAACTCAATGGAATATAACTCTATTTCCTATACACAGGGTTCAAATCCCACCCATAAAAATAGCTCTGAAGGAAAGAGCTACTAAAACAGGCCTCTTCCTTCTCTTCGTAAAACATAGGCCTACTCATTTATATAAAATAAATTGTGCTCCATTTTTAAGTGTACTAAGTATCGTATCGATATCGGTGATACTGACCATGTATTTACTTGGTATCGGATCGATATCAGATTTTGCTGTTGTGGTGATTTTTACGTCCATGTCTAGAGGGGCTCAAACTGATTTTACACATACAGGCACACACATAGAGGCCTCCATGCAGGCCTACAGGAAGGTCCTTATTTGGGATTAAATCCGGTTATTGACTGAACCATGAAGGACACCACACCAAGCTGAAACTATATTCTCATTAGGCTGAGAACTAAATCATTTAAAAAGACTGATATCAGATTCTGAGGAAGGGAGTGAAGGCCCAGGTGGCGCTGGGACCTGCTACAGAACAAAGATTTATTATGAAGGGTCTTCATGAAGGCATAAGCTCAGCAGAAAAGAAACAAAGGGACTCTGTAGAAGTGGTCAGGGAGGATGAGTTGAACTGGCCAGAGTCCGGTACCAAGGAGATAATGAGCCCTGGTCACACATAGACAGGGCACAAGTCCTGAAGCACACATACACAGATGCACAACATACAGGGTCACTAACACACAGGAGCCACAGAGTTAGACATGGAACGAGTGTTGGAATATCCATATATATGTATTAATATCAACTGAACAACACAAGTTTCTAATCTGTGAACACACCTGATCTAAGGTATAATTAATGTAGAGTGTGTCTTAGTATTCTTCGGGTCTTCAAGTGATTTGTGAATAAGTGTAGTCTAACCCAGTCTAGCAAAACAAGAGGTGATTTTACAATTGAACGAGCCTGAGCTCTATCTAAAAGATATAAGACTTGGAGCTAATCCAAAGCAGATGTTGAGAGCAAAAGCCATAACACAAGGTCACGAGATGGAAAAACTATAAATTGGAGCACGAGCTCCTCCATGTGGGTAAATTGGGTGAACACGGTTGAAAGGGAAAATGTTCATAATAATGAGAGGATATGAATATCCATGGAATTGGAGATAAGTGACCAGAAACTGATAGGACAGATGTTTTGAACCCAGATAAGTTCTTAAAATCCAATTGGACAAATGTAAATTAAGGCTTCATTCAAAATATCCATGCACGGGGAGAAACAGGGTTTTTTTTTTTTTTCAGAGAAAGGAGATTTTGGGCTTTGAAGGAATATTTTGAGGGAACCCCGAGCTTTGGAATATCAGAGACAGACATTGTACAACTTTCCTTGTGACTGTGTATTTCTGCAAGTGACTGTCAATAAAGATCCAACTTCAGCACTCTATCTCCTGGCGTGGACATCAACTAACTAATTATTCTACCACATAAATTGGCGACCACGAAGGGACTCCAGATAAGGATCAACTGATCGATATCCTGGCAAGTGTCTTCTGAGGGGCGCGTTTCGGAAAACTACTGCCTAGTAAGTTGGCGATAGTTTTTTAAAATTTCCGTCACTTAGAGAGAGTGTAGGGATTTTCGGTCAGCGGAACCTTAGGAGAAGAACTAAAAATGTAATTAGTTAAAATTAGGAGATAGAGCTGCGGGTTTGTCAAATTGTGTGAATGAAATGTTTTGTTTGGAGTCTGACATTTTATTTTTGTAACGTAGGCTGAGTGACGTCAAATTTTGGCCTGATTGACGTGAATGTATGCTCGCCGAATGCTGAAAGAGGTTGAAAAAAGTGACAAGGATGCCGGTGTGCAATGAAATGTATGATAGACGTTATATGGGGTAGCCTATGAGAGTGTTGTGGAAAGTGCGGGTGTAGCCGTGTATGTGCGTGATTGGTAGCGCTGAATGTGTGATGGAATGAGCCTGAGTCTTGTAGCCTAGTTAAATATCCAATTGATCAAAATATTAAAAAGTGAGGCAATCAATGGAACATTATTAGAATAAAATAAAACATAGAATAGTCTCAGAAAACATAATTTGGACATTTGGAAAGATAAACAAAATAAAATAAAATTAAACTAGTATTAGACTATCGCCCATTCAGCATATTTGCTGGACGTTTACTAGTTGGTGACGTGACACGGTAGCGACTGGCCGTAATGATTGGTCACCATATGGTTTAATTATAATAAAGGTTTAAAAGCCCGAACATAGTCTCTCAAAAGCCTGTCTATGATGTGTTTGTATACCTAGTGCAGGCACACTCTCGTTTGCATCACACTTAATTCCTGTCTAACGCGTCGATTTCCAAATCTTTAGATGTAAGCTATTAGAGAAAACAAATGTTTAATCTACGGTGCGTTTTTATGTAGCCTATTGAAGGTAAAATTACGTCTTGCGAAATCCGGAAATAATTGTTATTCATCCTGATTGACCCAACGAAAATTCTATTGTTTCATTAACGTATGAATAGCCTAATTCTATATTAAATAGGCTACCATAAGTTATAACCCTGTTCTATTATGCTGACGGCCTCCTGGCAGTCAGAGAGATTCTGAGACGCGCAAATTGAACGATTAATACTAGGCATCTGAAATTTCTCTATTGTCATTGACCAAAACTACATGCTTATAGCTACAACGACAAAATTCTAATTGGTGTTGTTAAATAAGATCGCAGTAAAAAATTAAGATATATCACTATATGTGTAGCTAGCCTATGGGATATTTCTTTCCAACAGGTAGGTATGAAATAGGGCACGATATAATTATTTCCACTAGAGGGTAGCGTCGGGCTATCTAACTGGCTGGCACTGTGTGTGTGTGTGTGTGTGTGTATGTGTGTGTGTATGATAAGTGAACGTGATCTTTGGCTATGTGTTGTTTTTTGTGAAACAAAATGCTGTGTAAAATTGTTTGCATTTACCATTGAGGTATGGGTTTTCTCTAATTACCTAAATAGTCATTAATTAAAGTCTTTAATTACCTAAATAGAGTTTAATAAGAGTCTAAGTGATTATATCTGATCGGAAACAGTTGTTTGAAAAACATTTTATTTTTAGAGGTGGTGATTGGTTCTAGGTAAAATTGGTAGGGGGTCAGAGGCTACAGGTCAAGCTGAGCCTGGGCTCTTATACCAATTTTGGGCACGACAACTTTGTCAAACAGTCACGAGGAGGTAGTAGTATGTGACTACTGGCCCCGTGGTCTGGAGACATAGGTTGTCAGTTCTCAGTCTCCTTGTGAGACTGAGGATAGGCCCCTACACCAAGACAAGTGAGTGGTCTCTAGAGGTAACTGTGAGTTACTGGCTGGACCACCCATTGTCTTGTGGGCAGGCGCTTTCTCGGGATGCCGTCTGGCTGAGGGGGTGATTGCGTGGTCATTCACTACCCTCAGCGGCGGTAGCCCCTTGATTGCGTGAGTCCTAACACCCGGTACTGATTGTTGGTTGTGGTCTCTCGGAGGATACCTGTCCGGCAGCGGTGACGCCGCGGTTGTCACTGCCCTGGCGGCTGGAGAACCCGAGAACTAGCCCTTTCTTGCCGAGGTGTGGGATAGGCCCACAAACTTATCCTAACAGGCTGGTGGTTTTCACCAACTGTTTGGGCAGAAGCTTTCTTGGGGAGCCTTAGTGGAGGCGGTGATTGCGAGGTCATTCACCACCCTCGACGGCGGTATACCCTTGATTGCTTGGTCCTGAGACTGGTGTCAGGGGGGGTGTGGTCTCTCGGAGGAACCTGTCCGGTAGAGGTGACACTGCAGCTGTCACAAAACCTCGGACGGCAGGGAAATCTGAGAACGTGACCTCTCCCCACTGGGAGTCAGGATAAGCCCACACACATATTAGGTAAAAA